>JAEPRB010000016.1:0-345666 GCA_016758965.1 Circinella minor | reverse complement strand
CTTTTCTTCTATTTAAACCCCCTCCCCCCCCCTCCCCCTTATTTCTATTTTATCCATCAACCCCCCAAAAAAAAAAAAAAAAAAAAAAAAAAAGGAAGAGCGAAAAAACTCTTTCTTTTGTTTCTCTCTCCCCTTTCAAAAAAACTTTCTACCCTTTGTGTTTATCTGTATCTTTTGTTCTTTCCATCGCTCCCCCCTCCCCCTTATCTTTTGTTGCATTTGTTGTTTTTATTTCTTTTATTTCTTATTTCTGTGTTTGATTGGTTATATTCTTTTTCTTTTTCTTTTTTTTTTTTTTTATTCCCATATTGCATGTGCAAAAAAAAAAAGAAAAAGAAAAAGATCTCTTGTAAAATAAAATATTATGTATATTGATGTGGTTCACATAAATGAAGTCTATTTTTTCTTGGTTTTTAAAATTTGTTTTTGCAGATCATCTCATCAATCAATAAGCGAATGGGGGGGGTTTATAAATAAATATACGACTCCCTTAAAAATTATATAATCAACTGATCGAGGCACAAATATATCATCTCTCTTTTATTTATTTATTTATTTTAACAATATAAATATAAATCTATAAGGTTTATTGTCTATTTACAAATAACAAAAAAAAAAGTCGATCAACTCGTTTTTATTTTCTATTATTATTTTTTACCCGTGTGAATTATCAATGCTTTTTTTTTTTTTAAACATTTGCTTTGAAACTGTATTCCCCCTCCCTCCCCGGGTAAATAACCTCTTTTTGGTTTTTTTCATTCCATTAAACATTCAATGTGAATTTTTTATTTTTATTTTTTCCTTTCCCCCCCCCCCTTTTTTTTTTCCACCAATGTTTACTTATTAACAAATCAATGTTAATTTTCTTTCTCCTTAGCAACACTAAAAAAGTTTTTACCATAGTAAACTGAAACTCGGAAATTAATTAGTTTAACGATTCCGATCAAACCCAACCTGCGTTGAAATCAACGGGGCTAATGAATAATATACCCCACTAAATTCTTTGTGGTTTTTTTTTTGTACTACTGAAAGTCGAAACTTTTTGATTTATTTTTATCCACAAATGCTACACACGTTTTTTTTTTTTTTTGAGTGCAAATCGATGAGTTGAGGTGGTGCGTGTACTTTTTTTTTTTTTGCCACCGTGTGTACACAGTGTGATAAAAGGGTTTATGATTGGGTAATCACCATGTGGAACCCTTTTTTTGTTTAAAAATAAAATAAAAATTACACTTTGTACCGAGGCAAAAAGAAGAAAACTATTTCCATTTTCAAAATTCAAAGAAAACAGGTTGATTAAGAACCTTTTTTTTTTTTTTTTACCGCGATAAAAGATGATTCGTATATTAAAAAAGAAACCCCTCAAGCTTTTTGTTATCAATAAAAAAAAAATTGGGGTTAAATCCATCCCAAAATTCATCTCAACACGTATTTAAACCAATAATAAATATAAATTTTCTTCATCTGGTGATAATTGCTACTTTGGGTTACAATTGCTTTATGTGATATTCTATATATCAAACTACCTATTTATTCTTATTGTTCATCTTAGTTATATATACAAGATGTAATTACTCTTTATAATCCCTTTTCCCTTCTTCTATAAATGACATTTATTGCCTTGTGTAGAACTGAATGAAATGTTTAAATCATTAATAAAATTATACCCAAGAAGTGAAAAACATCATAATTTATATAGTCTATCTTTCTTTTTGGTAAAGCTAATAATTAAAAGGAATCAATAAAGAGATGAAGGAAAATAGACTGAATTTTAATATATTTGAATGGTAAGTGGTACCGAAAAAAAAGAAAAAAGAATGCATGTACCCACAAAAGATCAACATGATGCATAAAAAGTGACTATTTGAAAAAATATATTATATATTATTATTAAAGAAGGTATATTCAAATACAATAATAATTCGAATAAAAGATATGTTTACTGATATAAAATTAAAATCAAACTTCCGTATCTTTCATCTTTTTAATCTTAGCATCAGGTTTAGGGTCAGCCTATAAAAGTTATACAATTGTGAAACATATTTTAGCGCACCCAACAATAGAATAAAATAACTCCGATTTGTCTTGAAAAAAATTAAAAAAACCTTACCTTTGGAACATGTTTGATTTCATTACTATCCACCTTGACTAAATGAATGGACCCTTGAACAGACAAGTTACATCTAATCCATTAAGAAGTGGAAACGGAGAGTTAAATTAAAATTAAATCTTGATATTCTTTTACCATTTATAGGGATAATTAGATATTAATTATAAGGTATATATATATATATACGTATATACTAATAATTAAATAATAACTTACAGATCAATGTCATCTTCAGCCTTCATAGTATCATTGATTAACAAGTTCCAATAATCATGGGTTTCTATCATTAAGTTTTGAATAGCTTGTTTATTTTGAAATTTACCATTGAAACCAAATTCATTTTCACCATCACCTTGATGAGGAACCTTATAAACTTTAAAACCAATGTTGAATATCTTTGCGAATATTTTCTTCAACGTCGTAAATATCTACAATTTATATTAGATAACATAAATAATATTAAGTAATCATTACTTTCTCTCTCGAGTATATATATATATATATATATATATAAATAATAATAATATTGTAATACCATTATAATGATGAGCACGTTGATCATTGACATTAATAGCTACAACCTTTCTTCCAATCGGTGGTATTATCATCAATCATTAAAAGTCCACCCAAAAGTTTGACTTGTCGAACTTGTCCAGGGAAACCAGATTCGGTACTAATGTCAATAATAGCAACTATAAAATAAATAAAGTTCATTAATAACTCAACTTTTTACGACTGTTTATTGATATATATTTTTTTTACCAATAAACCATTCTTCAGAAAGTAAAATATTAGAAAAGTAATACAACAAAAGATTTAATATTTATTTTTTTTATTACCTGGATCATTTATATCACCCCCCCCCTTTGTTCCAACTTTTTTATTTTCGATTTTTGGATTTTCCCATATTATTTGTAGAATACTACCATAAGACCAAGGATATCCATGCCAAGGATCAATGTCAGCAATGTATTTTAATTCCCCTTTTTTCTTGCTAACCTTTTGTGCAAATGGGATTGAATGTTATTTCCTTTTGAATCAATAATAATTTTTGATTATGTCAATGTGAATAAAGCAATAAAATACACATATAAATATACTTTTTTCTTCTCCTCTTTTTCACAAACAGTTATAAAAGTATTAACAAATCAATGATTAGAATTATATACACTCCAGACGTACCTCCATTTTAGCATTCTTTCCTCGAGGAATTTCTACAATCATGTTGTAAATATTGGTGTCACTTCCCTGGATGAAAAGGAACATCATGCCATGGAGAAATTGAAATAGTATCATCATTTTCTACGTAAAAAAAAAAATGAATGAATGTTGTTATTATTATTTATTAAGTTCATTAAAACGATGATTCAATTAATTAACATCTTTTTTTTTTTACCAAGGTAGACAGTATACTCTTTGGTATTCAAAGCACCGATTTGTCGAACATTGTATCTAGAAACGACTGATAAAGAGGTCGTGGCAAGGACAAGAGTAATAGTTGTGAATTTCATTATAGAAAAAAAAAAAAAAACTAATATGTAAATTAATATAGTAATTTGAACGATAAGCTTTTTTTTTTAATACTTTTTATTATTTATTTAAAATAAAAGTACATTCCTTTGATAGAATGATAAACCAATAATATAAAATGAGTATTCTGTTATTTTTTTAAAGCGGTACGTAATATAAAATAAAGAAAACACTACTAGTTTTATAAATGATCTTATTCAACATGGACGGGTATATACAGTAAGTAAATGGAAACGTTTTAACAGAAAAAGAGGGGGGAATGGAGCCATGAAGAGGTTTCATAGATTCCAGAAATCAAAAGCTGTCAAACTGAAACGATCACAAGCAGATTTTTAAAACATGATCCCAATTCTATAGCTGTATGTAATCTAGATTAAAAAAAAAAAAACGTGCCTATTTTTGTGTACCTGGAGAAAGGAGTTTAATAGAATGTGTCAAAACTTTTATCCCCTCATGCATATGCATAATTTGTTTCTGAGTGGAGTAAATTTTTTTTTTTTTGGGGATCATCTTTTGCCCAATGACAACAAACAATGAACATGAGTAATTTCAGTAACAACAATAAGCAATTCTATTTTGTCTTTTCTTAAAACTTAACACTTATATACCCAACGGTAAAAAATAATGCGTCGATCACTAATTATTTCTTTCAGTGAGAGGGTTCCTTTTGCTTTGCATGTTTTAGAAGAAAATTACCAATATATAATTGGTCTTTTTATGATATAATTTTTTTTCTCCCTTCAATCTAATGAATTAGATCAAGTATTTTTTATTATTATGATGTACGTACGTATCCATGGAAAAAAAAATGATACGATACGTACAACTTTTTTTTTTTTTTTTTTTTTCACACCATAAATATTCCCACATAGTCAATAATGATGAAATATTCCCCATTGAGTTGTCAATCTTTTTTTTTTGTTTTGTTTTGAGTACATACAATATATATAAAAAAAAAGAAGGGTGTTACGAATTTTGAAATGTTATAAATGTTTTTATTTCTTTCTCATTCACCCACCCCCCAAAGCATAAAAGAAACCTTAATATCCCCCTTCTTCTGGGAATTTTTTTTTTTTTCAATTTTATGGTTAACTTTCGTAAAATTGATTATATAATTTTCATTTTTCCGTAATACGTAAGATTTTTAACTTTTTTTGTTTACATTATGTGATACATTCTAGTACATAGAAGGAGGAGGAGGAGGGGAGGGGGCAAAATCCTGCATAATGGTCAATTGTTTACTATTTTGGTGAGTTAACTAATTTATCATTCTTTGTTTTCCACATAGAAAAAAAAAAAAAAAAAGATCACTAAAGATTTTTTTTTGGATTTTAGCAACATTCATATCGAAACACATAAAAAAAAAAAATAGATGAAAACCATTTTTACGTATTGAAAAAAAAAAAAAAAAAAGCTTCTAAAAAAATATGAATACCTCCATGAGTTATATCAAGAAGAATATTATTCTGGTTTTATATAGACAACTTTAAAATTCCATGGGAAATTTGAAAGGAAGAATATACTTTTTTTTGTTACAAGTAACGAAAAAAATCATATGTTCATTTTCGTTTGTGTATTTCCTTTTTTAAATTACAATTTTTTTTTTTTTTTTTTTTTTTTGGTGTAAGTGTGTAGTGTGTGAGTGTGTGAGTGTGTGTGTGTGTGGAACAAGATCTTTTAACGCTTTATCATCACAAACCATGAAAATAGTAGTATGCCCCGAGCAAAGTCCTTGTAGGTTGAACTCATTATAATAAAGTTCTTTTTACTATTCGAAGAAATACGTACGTAGCAACAAAAAAAAAATTTATTTTTCAAGTTTAACAAATTAAATATACCATTCGTTTATTCTTAATAAATAACTCAGTCGTTATTGGTTGTATATTTGTTAAATACGTACGTAAAAATCATATACTATAGGTAAATGAAAAATAAATAAAAAAAAAACCATGATTGGATAAATATTTCATTTTGATGAGTTTTATAAATTATTGTACAATTGATATTTTGGAAACATAATATATGGGGGGAGGGGGTTCCATTTTTGAATAGGGTCTCTTATCACTCAGTCCTATATTTCTATCTGGTATCCTAGCAACCGTCAACGTTAATGGGGAAAGGTACGTATATGACATCAGAAAAGAATGATATATTTGCTAATAATACTGGTGTGATACATTTTTTTCCCCTCAAATAAAATCCGTTTTAAAATATATATAATACTGATTTCTACGTAAGAAAAATTGAGTACTCAGAGTTACTTTGACATGAATAATAGTTATCGAATAGAGGATATGTTTTTATCAAACAAATTTATTAAGTTAGTTTATTTTTAGTATTACAAAATGATAATTCTAATCTTTACTTTATATTTGATTTACACAGTGTACTAAAACATCAGATATCATTGTCTTTCTTTGTTTTTAGAATTTGCATATACGTAGCATATTACTAAATTAATTTATCATGACACTAATAACAAACAGTTGACAACTAGACACTATATTGTTTTTGATAAGTTAATAATAATAATGTGCATTTAAATATATTATTTATATAGAGAAAAGAAAAAGAAAAAGAGAAATATAGAACTGAATAAATAGTAAATAAAAAGGCGCATAAAAAAAGGTTGACAATGCTATTGTTTCAAATTCCCCTTAAAAATCTAAAGGATTTTGACAGTACGTACGTTTTGTACTTTTTTTTTTTTTTTATCTGTTTTATTCAAGACCCATGTGCTATACTATTTATTTATAGTAGGTGAATTTCTACATATAGATTGTAAATTCTTATTATTTTACGTGTAAAAATAAGCACGAGATAATAAATATTAAATCAAGGAGAAACACACAGACATAACAATAAATTTATTTAATTTGAAAATAAAATAAAAAAAACAACCCTAAATTATGCTATAAGGCTTTATTATATACATACATACACCCGTTTTACTTAATCAGGGGGGAGATTCCCATTATTAAACAAGATTTACTCGCTTTTTTTTAGTCCCGCTGCATAAGAGCTTAATCCCAACTTTTTTTTTTACTTTACAAATCACAGCAATACGGGTTTTATTCATTCTTTTCGTGTAAAAACAACTTTTTTTTTTTTTATATATATCTGATTTCCCTTACCATTAATTTATTTTTTCTTTCCATAATTTTCATTCATCTACATACCTCTTTTTCTCTTTCTCTCTCTCTCCGACTTTTTTTTTTTTTTCTCTCTCTCCATCATGACGACCTCTCAATTACAACAGCGTACCGAAGAAGAGGAAGAAGTTAAATCAAATGGACAAAAACGTAAAACAAACAAACGAAAAAAAAATATATATTATTCTTAGTCTTTTTTTTTTTTTTTCTTACAAATATATATATATATAATACTTAACTGAATTTGATAACAATTATCAATGTCAATGTATTAATTGGGAATTTTTAAACTGTTTTTTTTTTTTTTTAGTTACAATGGTACAGTCGCCATCCATGGGTGTCGTCACTGTAATTTTACAACCTCGACATTCCATGTTTCAAACGAAAACACTTGAATTACGAGATAAAATACATTTACGCATCGGTCGACAAACATCATCAAAAACAGCACCAGGACCTTTAAATGGATATTTTGATTCTAAAGTGTTATCAAGAACTCATGCCGAGATTTGGAGTGAAAAGACAAAAGTAGGTACTTTTTTTTTTTTTTTTTTTTTTTTTTTTTTTTAGTTGGTTAGTTAGTTAATATAGAAAGGAAAATAAATAAATTAAGAGTTTGTAGGAAAAATATAGGTTTTTTTTTTTTAATATTATGACTAAATTATCTTATCATGGGGGATTGTGGGGGCGGCGGGTGGGGAAAATAAAATATGATAGGTATATATTAAGGATGTAAAATCAAGTAATGGTACATTTTTAAATGGACAAAGACTTTCTAATGAAAATGAAGAAAGTTTACCAATGGAATTAAAGTCAACAGACGAATTGGAATTTGGAATAGATATATCACAAGATGATGGATCGAGTAAATTTTTTTTTTTTTTTGGGGGGGGGGTTGGATTTACTTGATGTTGGGAGTTCATATTATTATCTTATGTGAAAGAAAAAAAAAATGGGAAACATAATGATGGACTTACAAATATTGGTTTTTTTTTTTTTTTTTTTTTTGGTAGTTCTTTATCATAAAGTAGCATGTTTAGTTCATATTCTTCAAACATCATTATCTCAAGTGGATAATAATATGCTTAAAGAACTGAATGTTGGATTATCGAATGGTTTGGATCATAATCATAATCATCGTAATACTGTAAGTAACATGAGGAACGGGGAGGAAATGTGTGTGTGGATAAGAAACAAAAAAAAAATTTAATAAGGGTATTATCGTTATTATTATTTTTATCATTGTAGTTACAACGACAATCCTCCAATTCATCTATATCAACTATTTCTTCAGCAACTGGATCTACCACACTAGATTATTCATCTTCATCTATATCCAATAATACCAACAACAACAACAATAATAATAATAAACGATCAGGAAGGAATTGGGAAGTTTTACTAGCTAAATTACAAGTAAGAATAGGAATCATTTCTTTTATTTCCCCCCCCCCTCCCCATATTATTGATTATTATTATTTTTTATTCAATGAATGATCGATTCTTCCCTCCCGGGATATTTCATTAATCTGATCTTTTCTTTTCTTTTTTTTTTTTTTTACGACACAAAAAAGGCTGAAGTACAACGATCTAAACTACTAGAAAATCAGCTGAGGTCAGTTAAAGATGTGATATCAGATATAGATAAAGCATTAAATAACAATCGAATGGAAAAAGCGGTAAAGTTTTTTTTAAAAATTTAATTTAAATTTTCGAGGGTGGGGTGGGGGTCAGATTACACTTGTTATTTTAATATTTATATTTTAAAATAATTTTATATAAAGGATGCAAGAATTATTTTATTACAACAAAAGTTACATGAAGCACAACAAAAAGTAACATCTTATGCAGAAAAATGTCGACATCAAGATCAAGCTATTATAGCTGCTTCAAAAGAATTACATCGATTACAAAATACAATATATCAATTACAACAAAATCATCGTAATAATAATAATAATAATAATGATGATGATGATGGTGATCATGATAAAGAAGAGAATGATGTACTGGGTGATACTCAACGACAAGTAGAAGAATTAAAATGGATATTAGATGAACAAAAATTTCGATTAAATAAAGATTTGGCAGCTGAGAAGGCGCGATGTATCGAATATGAGAATAAATGTTTACTGTTAGAACGAAGGATAAAAAAACTAGAACAAGAACGGAAACCGACCACAAGTCTAGTAGATGTACTACAGGTAAAAAAAAAGAAGGGATTCATGGGTGTAGTGGTACAAGTGATAGAATTTCTATGTTCATTTTGGTTGAATTGAAAAAAAAAAAAAATCAAAAAACAAAAATGTGATCTAATAAGAAAATTCGATTCAATTGTGTATAGATGCGTGCTGTACAAATAGCATTAGCTATCCTTATGGGTATTATATCTGCTTTACTCTATGTACTTATTGCCATTTAAACAAAACAAACAAACAAACCCTGACATAGTCCTCACGCATATAATTAATCAAACCAAATTCCTCCCTTTCCTTTTCTTTTCAAAGTTATAAAGAAAAAGAAGCAAAAAAAAAGAAAAAGAAAAGAAAAGTATATATTATTATAGTATACCCCCCTCCCTCCTCACCTCCATCCCCATTCACTCGCACATACATATATATATATATATATAATCCATCAAAACAACATAATAATAATAATAATGATAATGATAATATCAATTGTATTCCAAAACAAAACAAAAAAAATAGAACATCCTAAAATCGAGTGTTATTTGTAAGAAATAATGGGGAATAAAAATTTAGAGTGAGATCCCAGACTTTTTACTGGATTTAGACTTGATCCATGTACAAGTAAAAAACCACATGACTATTTTTTTAACGGAGCGATGAATCCCGTTTTTTTTTATCGGGTGTTACAAAAATCGTCATGCAAAAAAAAGTACCCCAACGCCGGAACAATGTCATACATTGTTAATTTCTTTAAAAATTATAAAAGTCGATCCCCATTTTTTTTTTTTTTTTTTTTACAATGCTTATATATAGATACATCAAAAGAAGAAGTACGTAGAAGAAGTAGAAAAAAAAAAGCGCATATAATGTGTAATTATTATATCAAACAAATTACTAAATAATATTATATTTGAAAGAAAAGATATATATATATATATATATATACGTGGAGAGAGAATTATGTGTGAAAAAGAGATAATGTTTACAAATGTTTGGAGGTATGTGTGTTTCAATATGTACAACAATAGAATAATAAATGGAAGGAGGGATGTTTATATAAAAATTTATGACGTTTTTACGTTTTTACACGATAAAAAAAAAAAAGAGGGGGACGAAGAGAAAGTTATTGTCGGCTTTTTTGTTGTTGGTGTTGTTGGTGTTGTTATCGTTATTTGTTGTTTAATAAATATCATTACTCTTCCAAAGATCTTTGACAGAACTAACATAATTGGCTTCACCTGGATAATAACGTCGTCCATGTGAATCATATCTACCTATCATAGGTGAATAAGGAGTTCCATAATAGGATCCATATCGAATACGATTTAAAAGACCTCGAAATAATCCTGGTCCACGATATCCTCTTCCTCCATAACCACCGTAACCGTAAGTGGATGGATAGTAACTACCACCATAACCACCATAACCACCATAGCCACCATAGCCACCATAAGATGAAGGATAATATCCACCACCACCACCACCACCATAACCACCGTATCCTCCACCACCGTACATGTATGGATTATAACCCATGCCTCCTCCACCATAAGGATTTCCATACACTACGTAGAAAATGAAATAGTTATATTTTTTAATATTTACTTGTTGGGTATAAAGTATATTAAAAAATAAAATAAAAAAAAGCAAAACCTACTCGAATGATAATATGACATTTTTTTTCTTTTATATATATAAAGAAAGAAAGAGAAGAAAACGATTCACTAGAGAAGAAGAAGCAAAAAAAGTTTTTTTAAGGGGATAAAGTGTTTGAGAAAGTTAAAAAAGTTGCTGGTATTTATATAAAAAAAAAAAAAAAACCCTGAAGCAAACACTTGTGGCTACGCTAATTATTACACAATTACATTTGATTGGGATGTTTGATTGGAAGTTTTTAATGGGAGATCAGCTGACCATCGGTTGTTACTTTTTGAGAGAGAAGGGTTCCCCTCTCTCTCTCTCTCTCTCTCAGGTGCAATGCCTAATTTTTTTTTTTTTTTTTTTCATGGATGCATCCCCGGAACTCAAAAGAGAGACGATTCCGTTCCATAAAATTTATTGTGTTGCCATAACACAAACAAAAATGATGTGAATCCACGCCAATTCTTTCGTTCATAATAAAAAGATAGTTTACTATAACCATCGTGATTTTTTTTTTATTTTATAAAGTTGCGCGCGCTTTTTTTTTTTTAGTTCTAGTTACATTCGAACCAAACTTTTTTTGAATTTTTTTTTTTTTTTTTTTATCTCGTCGTTCCATAATAACATATTTTTCTAATTCTTTTTTTTTTGACTCATTCATGATAACTCAAAATTAATTATAGGTAGTTGTATATAAGTTATATGTATATAATAGTAGTTTATACAAGGAAAAAAAAACAGAAGGGCTAACTATTAAGTGTGCGCGATAAGAAAGAAAGAAAGAAAGAGTGTGTGTATATTGCTAAATGTGTGATTGCGAGTGTGTATTTATGATTGAATACAAATGTATATAGTGTGCATTATGGAGTAACAATTCTACGTGCTTTGTATATATCTGATGTGCATGAGTGAGTGTGAGTGAGTGAGTGAGTGTGTGTGAAGAAAAAAAAAAAGGGAAGTGAGGATGTATTTTTTTGTGTGGAGAAAAAAAAGAAAACACAAAAAAAAAAAAATAATATTCTTTTTAGGCAACAATTTGAACCTTAATAGCACCATCACGACCTTCCTTAACATGTTTGAAAGCTTCTACAGCATCTTGTAATTGATAGGTGTGAGTAATTAAAGGTTTAACATCAATGGAACCAGAAGCCAACATTTTGACGCCAGTAGCATATGTCTATTAAAAAAAAAAGATTAGGTTATTAGTTCACATACTTCATCCACCAAACCAAAAAAAAAAAAAAAAAAAAAAAAGAGTTTAAACACATAGCTCTCCCCCCCACTCCTCTCCATTCATTAAATATATATAAACTTACGTTACAATAACGGAAAATACCCTTGATATCAACTTCACGAGAAGAAATTTCAGAAATAGGTAAAGATTGTACAGAACCACCCATACCGACCAAAACAACGGATCCACCATTCTTGGATAACAAAACTGACATTTGAACACAGGTTTCTGCACCTGTACAATCAATGACAGCATCAGCTAATTCTTCTGTTTTTAAAATTTCTTTAGCCATACGACGAGAAAATTCCATATTGGGTTCTCCAGATTGAGAACGTTGTAAAAGAATTTGAGAATCAGTACAATAATTCTTTGCAAATTCTAAACGAGAAGGAACTAAATCAGCAATAGTGACATGACCTGCACCAGCCGCTTTAGCTGCTGCAGCACATAATAAACCAACAGGACCAGCACCAAAAATGAAAACACGATCACCCGATTTAATATTAGCACGACGAGCAGAATGAATACCCACAGATAAAGGTTCAATCAATGCAGCTTCTTCAAGTGACACATGATCAGGGAGTCTAAAAAAAAAAAAAAAAAGGGTAAATTTTTTTTTTTTTTTGTTAAACTAAAATAAGGGCGATTTCATCGTCATTGAGTAGCGCCACAGTACAGACCAATCTTTCTCCTCCTCCTCCTCCTCCCCCCCTAAAAAAATGACTGTAAATAAATAATACTTTACTTGAAACAAAAATCGGCAGCATGCTTGTAATAGTTGCACAAAGTGCCATCAATGGGCGGTGTGGCAGCACTAGAAATAATAAAAAAAAATCAGAAAATTTAGCTAACACTCTTTTTTTTTCCTCCCCCTCCATATATACTTACAAAGACATTTCAGGACACAAGTTATAACGACCTGTCTTACATTGTTCACACATACGACAAGCAACACCAGGTTCTAAAGCAACACGGTCACCGACCTTTAAGTTCTTAACACCAGGACCCACTTCAGCAACAATACCAGCCGATTCATGACCCAAAACCATAGGTGCTTTCAATTGGAAATCACCAATACCACCATGAAGCCAATAATGAATATCAGAACCACAGATACCAGTAGCCTTTACATTGATTAAAACCTCTATTATTATTTATTATTATAATAGAATGTCAACTATTGGATAAGGTAAAATGATGATCCATATTGACACACATCCCACACATCAAAAAAAAATAAAAAAAATAAATAAAAAATCCTTACCACCATGAGCAAGTTGAGGAATAGGTCTGTTTTCCTAAATAATAATAATAATAAATCCCATCCAGTGTTAAATGGGGGGGGGGCTGAAATCATTGATTTCATTTTACCACGTTTTTACACACGAAAATAATTTTGTACGTAAATCTTTTCCTCTTTTCACCTCAAAACACACAATTTTTTTTTTTTTTTCCACGTATCACATTTTTTAATTATCATGTTACGCAATTTGATTCTTACCAAAACAATATCATTTTTTTGGCGCAATACGACGCATTGATTCATTTCACCTTGTGGAGGACTCATTATAATTACAGGAGGGGATATATAATATATTATTGGAAAGAAATACCAAAGAATAAATTTGTTTTTATATAAAATAAAAAACCAAAAAGAAAAAAAAAAAAAAAAGAGAGAGAGAAAGAAAAGAAAAGAAAAGAAAAAATTGAGATTTTTTTTCTTTTTTTTTTTTTATAACAAAAGAAACGAGAGAGGGGGGGGGTATATATTATGAGGAACTTTTTTTTTTTTTTAGCTTCTTAAAAAAAAAATGTGGGGGGGGGTTCGTCCCGTCCGAACTCTCTTTTTTTTTTTTTTTTTTTTTTTTTGCGGAACTTAGGACCAACCGGAGAGTTGTTTTAAAAGAAGTTCCATCCAATTAATTTTTTTTTTTATCGGATAATTTGCCTTTTTTTGTAAAAAGAAAAAAGTTTTCCCCAGAAAAGAGAGAAATATTTTTGAAAACGTCCGAATACTCAAAAGTATATATAAAAAATATAAACTATTTACTTAAATTGAACCTTACCTTCTGGTTATAGTATATTATGTTTTGTCGTATTATAAAAAAAAAAAAAAAAAACTAGCATCCTATTGTATATATGAAATGCTAATAATCTAAACCTGTCACTTCTCTCCGAAGATATATATCATGGGCTTTTTTTTGTACATTAATGCAAATCTCGTTTATATTACGTAGAGATAAGATAATAAATAAACCAATAGAAAAACTTCTTATTTTTTAACAAGGTACACTATATAATTTCCATCAAAAATATTGTATAAAAAAGGGAAAACATACCATTATAAAAAAAAAAAAAAAGTTTTGCATGGTTGTTGTTTTATCCCATAAACAATTGCGTCAATCCCTTTTTAATTCCGTCTCTACCCAGCTAAAAAAAAAAAAAAAAAAATACGAAAAAAGAAAGTGAATCTCTTTATTTGGATAACTATCCGATTAAAACGCTCGTTTTTTTTTGTTGATAACCATATTTATTACCCCTCTTTTTTTTTTTATTATATTATTATTTCAGATACTGAAATTGTTTTTTGTGTACAAGTGAGTTAAGTAGTAATAACATATTCTTATCATAAAATAGCTCTTTCTCTCTCTCTCTCTCTTTTTTTTTTTTGAAAGAGGCCAAATTGTTTTTACAGTTATTCCCAACCCCACCACCCCCTTTTATGTTTCATACCGGGGTTGATTTAAACTTTTTAAATTTTCCCCTTCCTTTTTTCTTTCATCTAAAATAGCCCCGTTTATATGTAATAATATAGATTAGGAGGACAACAGAATCGACATAATTATTATACAGTATTTAGGGAGGTACCTTAAAAAATGTAATAGTGAATAGTCACAAACCTTCTATATTTAGAATTAGTATAAATAATATCAACAGTTAATACCCTCATTATTAAATAAATCAGTTGTTTAAATTGACATTGGGTGGAGGAAAAAAAAAAAAAAAAAACCATGAACTTTTATATCATTTCTTTTCATGTAAAGAACAAAATGAATAATTTTTGATAATAATCAAGGAGATCATCCCTAATCCTTGGTCTTTCAAACAAACAAATGATAGACAAGGGAAAGTCCTCTCTCGTATACGGAATAACTCTTACCAACCGCAACAGGTTTCAAGTAATAGGTTTATCGCGCAGTGAATAACAAACCAATTGTCGAATGGTAAGCAAAGCTCACGAAAACCGAAATGCAATGTATAATTCATAATGCCCATCATGAACAAACATCAAACAAAGAATGGGGTCAAAAGTAGCTATCTATATTTATGCTCTATGGGCAAGAAAGTGTCCGAAATTTAAAAGAGGGTCCTAAACATCATTTTAAAAGTCCAGGAACAACGTGATAAGTACGTCTGCAAAAGTGTTAATTGTAGTTGCAACACAATTTAGTATTAACAGATCCAAATTCTATTACAGCACTTCAAATATTTACGAATAGCAGCAGCAGTAATAATCTGCTTAAAGAGACCCATAAAAGAATAAGAACATGTGTCCTATGTGGCAGCATTGAATGTTAAGGGAACAACAAGAAAGCAAAATGCAAATATAATGTCTGTAGCAAAATCGATTGTAGAGACAAAAATGACAGCAAAATGCATCTCGAGCATATATTTATACAGAGTACGTATAACAAATAACTAGCTATTATCATTATCTTTTTTTTCAAAAGTTATAAGTTCCTATCCATATATAAAGTATAATTGTCATTTTACAATCCTTTCAGGGGAATTTCCTGATTGGGAACAATTAATTCTATTTGCCTCATACATGGTATCCGGGCCACAATTAAAATAAGCATCCAACATTATATATCCAGTATAAAAACAAACCACGTGCATTATTAAACCAACAAACGATCACAATTATTGAAATGAATAATCAACAGTATATAACAACATTAATAATTGTACCAAAACAAAGTACCAGAGTCATTTTAGGCATGGGTTTGGTTGGTTGCGTTAGGTGTGCTTTTCGATCCTGATAACCTTAACCATCATTTCTCAAGCAAAAATTTATTACCATTATGTAACAACATGATCGCATTTGATAGTCCCAGCAACATTACCTGAACCAGTTCAACAAAAAAAAAAAAACTATGACACTATCCCGAGTTATATAACTAAACAGAAATGCAACCTGCTACCTGTGTTCCTATAACACATTGTATAAATACTGGCGATGCAGCTCCCACATACACCACAAACCCAAGACGCTTTCCAGCTGAGATAAAAAAAAAAGCAGCACTCGCTGAGGAAATCAAGAAAATAAAGGAGAAAGGTGTTATAGGAAAATGCGTTAATTCATGGTGTTCCACCGTGAACCCTTTGGTATGAAAAAACAATCAACAATACCAACGTCGTTACCACCTACTGTCGCATTACGGTACGATGATGTTTATTCTGTCACGTTAAATAGTCAACACGGACCAAAACTTGTAATAGGAACCCAAACTTTAAATTATTTGGTGACATCCTTTGTCCGTTTGGACAAAGAAGAAAAACCAAGTTTGGAGGGGGCAGTATCTGCATCATTGAAGTTGGAAACCTTAGAAGAATCTTTTTCAACAAGAATTTATATCGACGAATATTCCCTTCACAAAGCAATGAAATTTAGTAGAGAATAAAGATGCTAAAGCTGTGACAAATTATAATATTTTAGATCAGCTAAGACAGGTGGGCACTCATTTTGAGTCGCCTTCAACTTATTATCTGTGTCGTACATCTGGATTTCTAACTAGAATGCATCGGTGCCAACCATACGTACTCTATATTTAGAAAACCACATTTAATTCTTTATATAAATAAAATAAATATATTTTTTATATACATTAGTAGTTATCTTTTACTTTAGACAAATATATCTTTATAAAATTTAGTTACCTCTGGGAATAATAATTATCTCTAACAAGTAAAAGCATCTTAAAAGACGTATACGTACGTATTATATATTCATCATGATCTACCAGACAATCCCCGTTAATTTCATAGGGACATTTTTTTTTTTTTTTGTGAAAATAAGAGGGTGTGAAAATTGACAGAAATTACGAATTTTCTTTTTTCAAGAATGTGCATATATTAAATACTTCAGCTCACTACTGTATATCTTTTTTTTAATGTATCAAAACATGTATTAATTATTTCTTATGTACTTGATCTCAATGCGTCTTTGTAACTATTTCTTTTTCTTATTTGAGCACATCTATAACTTTTTTTTTTTTGAAAAAAAAAAAAAAAAAAAAAAAGCTATATATAGTCTCAAGAGGTGCAGAGATAATTTATTTTTTATATAAATCCATTTTTTCCTTTTTTTTTTTTTTCCCAATCTCTCTATAATTTTTGCTCTATACATACCAAAACAAGATGACAGTAACCAAATTTAACGTTGGAGAGTCCATACCCTGTATACTAGTTTAATTACAATCCTTCTATTTATTACATAAATATATATATTTTTTTATTATATCCGTTAAGGATTCAATGTCTCTCGCGGTGCTATCAAAGTGAAATAAAAAGTGGATTTTAATGTTATTTTGACCATTCCTTGATTTTTGGTGAAGTTAATGAGGTGTGAAAATTAACGGATATGAAATTAACGGGGATTGTCTGTAAATTGTATTTTTTTTTTTATATAGTAGGCATCTCCAACTTATACATTTTATCTCCTGATTTTATAGATGTGCCTCATCTAAATGATTCACCTTTGACCGTGCTCGATTGTTCCACTCCCCGGATGATTCTCAAGTATCACTGATACTATGTTGTAATTAGCTGACAAAAAAGGAAGATTGTGTAAGAATGTATAGTAGAAAATGGCTTGGGTTGTCTTCAAGTGGCACTAAAGAAATCGAAAAAAAAAAAAAGTCATCAACGAAATTTTTAAGCTTTATAAAAATAATCGACAATCTAATATAAGCACCATTGGGAAATACTGTATTGAATTTTTCATTTAGAAGAAAGTGGACTCCTCTTCACCAACCTTACTTTCATTTTCAGCAAAACAATAAAAATTCTCAGAGACCATGGCTATCAACGAATCATTTTCAATTTCTTCAAAAAGTATAAAAGTACAAGTCGTACGTAGAACTCAAAATTTTTTTTATAAAGTTTAAATTTTCATATCACATTTATGTAATGAGGGTTAAAAAACTACAAGAGCTGCTCATGAACAAATACGGATCGTGTGGATTTTGTTTGTTTGTCGTTTTAATGACATTAGAGTAGAGTGCTACTTTGATTTATAATGGTATCTGCATTTGCCTTTATTGTAAAAATTATGATTATTGCAAATAAGGGGACATCGTGTTCAAAAAAAAAAAATATAGGCACAGTTATTTTAAATTTTGAAAGGTTCTAGTACGTAATATACCTACTAGGAAAAATTTACTATTTCTTTATTATGTTATATAATTTGTGATGTGCATAATTAAATCAGAAAAGTATTAAAAAATTATATACGTATCATATTCTTGTTTTATTTAAATTTATCAATGTCTTTGCCTTTTTTTTTTTTTTTTTTAAGAATAGTTACCTTGTTATGTTTCGTTGGTAGCAAGACCCTCGGAGTAACGTTGAAAAGAAAATTATGTAGGGGTTAAGGAAGTAAAAAGTTCTTGGATAACAGAAATTAGTATATTTTAATAGAAGATGTT
Organism: Circinella minor; assembly: GCA_016758965.1. Taxonomy (NCBI): domain Eukaryota; kingdom Fungi; phylum Mucoromycota; class Mucoromycetes; order Mucorales; family Lichtheimiaceae; genus Circinella; species Circinella minor. The sequence continues at coordinate 327,097 of JAEPRB010000016.1, read as the reverse complement.
ATGTCTGTTTGTATCACTAAAATTATAATGCTTATAAAATGGGGATTCACGTTTTCGGTCTTTATATGCCGAAACCACTAATAATGATAATAAAGGATAATTTCTCAATTGATCAAAATAATAAGAATGATAATAATAACTTTGTTTATTTATTGAATTCAATTTGAGGAGAAGATATTGATAATAATAAAATACGTAGAAAAATTGGGATTAAAGTGAATTGTGCGAACTGAAGTTCTTTGAAAACTAGATTGAAGGGGTTATTTATTATACTAAAAATACAAGTGAAGAGAATTCACACAATGGGTGAAATTGTTACTATAAAATAAAAAGAAAAAGACATATCTTTGATGAAATAGATTTATTCATTGAGAAAATCTCAACGAATATAATACATGAGGAAATAATACGTAAAAAATTTATTGGTGGGTAAAAATGGGGCATAACATCTTCCCGTGCTCTCAAATAGGAACATCCTGTGCAGCAATAAGAAGCTGGAAGACCGGTTTTTACCATGGCATTATAATGAGTGTTAATTAAAGTGTGTAAATGTTGGTCGTCAGTAATATACGCATCGTGTACTTGTAAACGTAAATATTTTCTAATAAATCCTTGACGTTTCAAAATTCTGTTGGCAAAACAGCCAACATCGAAGAGAGGCGAATGGCAACTCTTCTTGCCAAATGTTGTCTAGAATTTTTCTAAACCTTGATCAATTTGTTGCTTTAATAAATGGGTTGGAGACCAACTCTTGTACCAAATCAAAAATATAGACTTGATTTTATAATTTTTCTTTCTTTCTTTTCGGGATATAAGAGAGACAGAATAAAATCATCAGCGTCCAAGGTTTGGTAAGTAATTATACCATTTTCATTATGGTGTAAACCAAAATGTTGCCAAAGCGAAGACTGAGAATGTAGTACCAGGCTTTCCATGCCACGCTTTATTTTTCTTATATATATAAAATTTGTTTGTAACTCTATTTCATTATATCTTTCTATGCTAGCTATGTAAAATATATTATTATTATTAGGGTGGTATTCCCTTGAGCCATTAAAGCTAAGAAATTGATTGGGTGGGTCATACCACATTCTCAGTCTTTGCTTTGGCAACATTTTAGTTGTATGGCTCTTTTACTTGTTGCTCAGAAAACCACCTTTTTAGGTGACCCTAGTAATATGGGACAAAACTCTTCTTCAACTGATACTTTATGAGTCAATGCCACCCCACCTTCTTCTCTACCAAAAAACCATTCTGGTTCTAACATAACTTTTCATTCTTATGCTCAAGTGACTAAGGGTCTGAATAATACCACTTTACATCAGACTTCTATAGCTACAAGAGGAAGGGATCCTGGATTTCAAGATTCATTAGGTTTAACCACCCCACTATCTTCTAGTACTACTCTTTATCGACAAGGTTCAGAACATTATAGTGTGTTCTATAATGTGACTGGGAGTAACATTCATCCTCCTGACTTTCTTACTAGAGATTGTTGTGGCGTGTTTTCGCAAGGTATTGGTCTTGGTTATCAAACCATCATGAAAAGGGTCATACCTTTCTGGAAATAATCTTGGAATCTGAGGACAGCTGCACAAAGGCGTGTCCCACTCCCCTTGTTGTTGATTTAATTCAGACGTTTCAAGCAGTTCAGTCTCTAATGCTTGATCTCAAAGTCATTCGCGTTAGCCTTTCGCAGATTTCTATTCTTACTAAATATATAGGCTTCCACTAAAGAAGGAAGAAGACTACCCCACACAATGGCAGAAGAAGTGGCTGTTAGTAGATCTCTAGCACTGCTACTTGCATGCGATCTACTGTTCATTGCTGACACCGATTTAATGGGAATGATGTCAGCCAACATGTATTTGTCTGATTAATCAGCAGGCTTTCTTTACTTTCCTATTCGTCTTTTAACATGGCCAGACATTTGGGCTTCATAATATACAGAACATTTACACTTAAAAGAAGCAGCTGTATGAGTAAATAGCATAATTTTAAATTGTTAAGATGAGTCAATAATAAGATTTATTATGGTTTTTACGTATTACCACTACATCTGACTCTTATATTATTAAAAGCCCTGATTGTGGTTTTCTGAGTGCAGTTGCAGTCACTTCTTTATACTGGCACAACCGCACTTATTTATCAGTTTTCTGAAGCTGAGTTCTTCTTATGAATAGGTGCCCTCAGACACTTTCCCTCAAAACATTTCCCTCAAAAAGTTTCCCTCAAAAAACTTCCCTCAGAAAGTTTCGCTGCAAAGGTTTCCCTGTAAAAGTTTCCTTGTAAAAGTTTACCTCAGAAATTCGTAACTAAAATTCTGGATATTTGACCGAGCCTTGTTTGGTCCGATGTGGTCCACCACATCTGGGAAAATGTTAGGATTTTTAGGTTTTGACACCATTACGTCATGATAGTCGAATCCACCTACATTTGCTTCCCCACATCTCAGGCACATTTAATAGTTTAAAAACAACGATTCGTTCGGATTTAAGCCAAAAGAGCCAAACAAAAAAAAAAAAAACTTGTGTTAATGGGGTTATTAATTCATAGTCCTCTTCATTATTCTTTTTTTTTTATTCTTCCATTTAATTTTTTTTTATTAATTGATTGTAGAAACTTTGTTATTTTGCTATATTATATTTTTTTTGTACATGTAAAGTATTATTATAATTATGATTATTATTTGTTTAATGTAAATATACATATAGGTATATATATATATATTTAATCAATATGCTTTGATCGACGCTGCTTCGTTGTTGATTCCGATGATTCTGGCTTGGGTGCAGTTGATTTACCATCATCCAATGTATTTTTATCATCTTTCTTTTTATCTTCAATTTGTTGTACCTTTTCTTGTTCCAATAATCTTGCTTCTTCTTCTTGTTTCTCCAAATCAGCTGTCGTAGGAAAATAGACAGGGAAAATAACCACCATACCAAGTAATGCGACCATTAATAAACAAATAGTCACATTAGACATACTAGATGCCCATTTTACCATCTTTCCAGTACAGGCTACCATGGTACCGCTATAGATATAATATATGAGTTATTTATACTTCTATTGTAAGAAAATTTATATAAGAACATCCCATCCCATTCCTCCCCCCACTTTCACAGTTTTACAAACAGAAATCCATAACTCCATATATTAATATATTTTCCTTTCTTCCTCTTTCTGTTTTTTTTATAATCGTATTAAAATATCTCATATGACACATCCGAGTTATAAGAAAAAAATAATAATAGAAATACTTACATGACACTAAAAGGTGATGTCATACCATTAACAGCTTGTAATTCAGTCCATGATTGGTTTTCAATAATAGATACTAAATCATTCATACGATCTGCAGGAATAACGCGTACTTCATGATTCTTAATATGCATAATCGTAGGTAATCGTTGGACAAAAAAACGAGCAGCTAAACCGGGACTTGTTTCGACATTGACTTTACCAACACCTACATTATGACTTGTAGGACTGCTCGCAAGAACACGTTGTACTGCTTCATAGGTAGGTGCAAATTTACGACAATAACCACACCAATCAGCATAACTAAAAAAAAAAAAATAGCCACACGTATTTTCATTGAGCGTTGGTGTTCGTGTTAGTATTATTGTAGTTTTCGTTGTTACCATTGTTACTAACACAATTTCACCTGTTATATATATATTTCATAAACTATTTTATTTTTCTACTTACAATTCAAGAAGCCATTCATCTGAGTTACCAATTAATGATCCAACATTATCATCAGTTACTTCAGTTACTTGAGCAAAACTCAATGTAGCCACAAAACCCAATAGTGCAAGTATACGTAAAAGAAGCATTTATTCTTTTCTATTTATTTATTTTCTTTTTTATTTCAAAAAGAAAAGAAGTTAATGGGAATAAAATAAACTTTTTGCAAAGAAAAAGAAAGGATAATGATACGTGTACAACACACATACACACAAAGTCCATTTTCTAATGATAAAAATAGCGGGACCATAACCATAAAATAAAGCATGGAAAGAAAAAAAACCTCTATTTCCCAATTCTTTTACGGTAAAACGTTGATTATTATTGTTCAAAGTTATATCCAATAAAAATGAATTTTTTGTATTTCTTTAAACTATAAGCTTTTATATTTTATATATGTTTAAAAGACAAAGAAAAAACAAAAAAAGAAAAAAAAGAGTAATAAGCAATTATAGTTTGCAATTGTCTTTTTATATCATATATTCCTATATTAGGGGTTTGATACTTTATTTTTATAATCACGTGCATTATATAACATTTATCTTTTATATCATCAAGAAAAAGATAATAATACTCTAAAGTTCACTTTTTTTTTTCTTCTTGTTATACAACTTATTGAAAATATATTACTATACCATAATAAAACGAGTCAATTTTTTCTAAATAGCAAACTTCTTAAAAATAATAATAACAAAGATTTTTTGATTATGGAATTTTAGATATTCTAGAATACTCATAATTTCACCAAAGTAAACTTTTTTTTTATTTGTAAAGGAATACGTAGTCATTTTTTTTAGCATTTAAATGATCACTTTTATTACTAGTTTTTTTTTTTTGGCCAACCAAGAAAAGAATTATTTACATATTCTTTTTGTATTTTTATGATTTAGTTTTTGCTTATCACCAAAGATTACGAGAGAATAAAGTTTTTTTTTTTTTTTTTTTTTTCAAATGTTAACCTGTACTACATGAATTTTTTGCCTTGCCTGGTTACAACATAAAAAAGTGTTAACATTTTTGTTGTGTGTTGTTATGGAGATGTTTATTAACATACCAATGAAAATTTTCTGTTTTTTTTAAAAAAAAAACCCCTTTATTTTATCTTTATGATAATATTGAGTTCCATAATACTAAATTGAATAAGGTTTTTTTTTTTTTTTTTTTTTTACATTGGAATGATATTGTAAATTACTTTTTTGACAGTACAAAAACCTTCATGAATTTTTTTTTGTTGTACATAAAAAGTAGGTTTTTGAAAGATAGTAAGATATATATACTAATGTTGTCCTGTTGTGAGGATGAACGAAGACAAGATATTATTTAAGCGTCAGATCGAGATACAAAAAGGAGGGAATGAATTACAATCTTTATTGTAAATAATCTTTCTCTTTCATGCTGCATATATATTTTGTTGTATAAAGATATCTCAAACAAAATGTTTCAAATAAATATACAGAAACCCTTACTTTTTTTTCACTCTTTTCTAAATTATATATCCTTCCTTCAACCTATTGATAAATACAAGCAAAAAAAAAAAAAACCTCAGTCGTTTATTATGATGGTTTTATATTATATATATATATAAAGAATAATAATATTTTTTTTAAAAAAAGAATTACAAAAAAAGAAAGAACTATTAATAATGAAAAAAAAAGCAAGGGAAATGATAATAAATAATAATAATAATAATAAAAAATGATATTTATAAATTAATCAACACGTTTAATATAACTTTTTGATTGTTCACCGTGTTCTTCCATCCATTTCTTAACATCACACGATAATAAAGCATGATAATTGCCTAAAAATGACTTTTCTTTTTCCACTTGTTTAAATCCATGACGTTTTGTCAAAACCTGTTCAGCTGCCATATTCATTTCAGTTGTTGTTGCCAATACTTCTTCAACACCATGTTCACTTGCATAAGACATCACTCGATTGATTAACAAGGTGGATAATGCACAACTTTGATATTCATTATCGATCGCCCATCGTTGCAACACCGCCAATTTGTTTCCCGTAGCTTCCGCAAAGACAGTATAAGATAACTTGGGTTGACACAACTTGGGTACGGGTAAGCGTAATTGACGACAAAAAAGAGCAATACATTCTTGTAAAGGTGTACCCGTCGGTTTTCTTTTACTAATCATACGTTCCTCATAACATGCCAATGCTGCCATACCAACAATTTGACCATCCAATAAAAGAACCCAAAAATGAGCAGGGAGTTGCTCCGAAGCGGGCTTTTTGACTCGTTCACCTTCTTCATTGATTTCATAGTTCAAGTAGTACACTTCTGGGTCGCTCAAATCATTCTGCCGGGCTTCTTCTACCATTTCGCGCATATCAACATGTTCTGTCTTCATAAAAAGAATAGCAAATCCAATCGCTGCCCAAGAAGCAGATATGAATAGACTTAGAAAATATTCTATCCATGTATCGGGTCGTGGACCAGGTCCTAATAATATTCGAGGCACCATAATCATTAAACCTGTATATCCAATAATCCATATAACCCATGTCATGGGTGCCCATAATTTGGCTCGTACACCTTCTAATACAAGTGCATAAGATGTGCTTGTAAAAAGTGCATTCACAGCTTCATGATCAGAAGGTTGGTATGTTCGTAAAATAAGTTTGGGATTACGAAGATTAGTATCTTTATTCACTTTAGATGCCATCTTGGTATTTTTTTTTTTGGTGGTGGGGGGAAGATCGAAAAACTTTTTTTAAATAAAAAGTTCTTTTTTTTTTTTTGAAAATGTAAAAAAGAATTTAAAAGTGGAAAGAGAAAGGATTAAAGTTTTTTTTTTTTTTTTTGGTTAATAGAGTGGAGATATAATGCAAAAGTATTTTATGCCCCCCCCCGGTAAAATATTTTTACCCTCTATATGTATAACACACCTACACGTATGCATACGTGTTGCCTAACGGATAATTAGGCGACCGAAAAGCTTTTTTATCTTTCAGATTATCCGAAACTGCTTAAATTACCCCGTTCTATTTTCATTTCATTTCTTTTTGAAAATAAGTAAAAAAAAGAGGTGGTTGAAGGTAAAAAAAAAAAAAAATAGTTTTCTTTCGTGTATTGCATATTTGATATTATATAACTTTGTTCAAGAATCTGAGTTCATCAAAGCGTGTTACATGTAATGCAAGAAAAAAAAAATTCCCAAACATGGCAGTAATTTCCTTTAATTTTTTTTTGGAGAGTTTTTTTAAAAGTAGTTATTTGACTTGATTGGTTTTTAATTTTTTTTTTCTTTTTCTTCTTAATCCCTTAAATATATGGTTCGTTAATAATAATAAAAATATGTTTTTTTTTTCTTATATAATTTCATAAAATGGGGAATAAACGATGTATTATTATGTTTTGAATAATAATGTAGTATCTTTTTTTTCCTCGGTTACTTGGTAACTTTTAACGTAAAAGAAAATGGCTAATACGTAATGTTCTTGTTGAATGATATTTCTATGGTTACGTGCTTAATTCACATATAAAAAAAAATTCATCAAAACATGAATTTCACAGAGAACAAACGAGAGATTATAATTACTTTTTATATTTAATAAAAGCAACAAGTTATTTGAAAATAAAAAGTAATAAAATATATAGTAAAGAAAAGTTAATGAGTCTTCATATAAAATATTTATATAGACACTGATTTTCTAAGGTACGTAGAAGAAAAAAATGTTTTAGTGTCTTTTTTTTTTTAGTGCTATGAAAATAAATCAAAATTATACAACGAAAGATAAACGTACCTTGGACAAAAGCGTGTCAGGTGGGAAAGTGGAGATTAAACCCTTACTTTCGGCGTTTTTGCATTGATAAGGGTCATAATAATATAATTCATCCGTCATCATACATTTAAATCCATATATATAGATATACCATGATTATCGTTTTATATAATTAAATGCAAGATGATGTAAAAGAAGAAAAAAAAACTTTATGATCTCTTCTTTTTATTTTTCTTTGTGAACATACGTATGCAACTTTTTTTTTTTTTTACTCACGGTCATCTACACTATGTATAAACTATAATAGTTGATTTGGACCCTGTTAACATTTACCTCCCAAATTTAGTTATCAAACATTCGAAAGATACCAGGTATTTTACTTTCAAGTTATAAAAAAAAACCTATACCTATACATAGTGCGTGTGTGTGTGCGTGTGTGTGTACCTGACATTTTTTTTTATAGATTACATATTTAAATATTTGTTGTTTGGAAGGGACAGTCACCCCAAGGGGGGAAACTTTATATATACGCATAATTTTCTTGTTCATAAACGTTACTCTCTCTGTCTCTCTCCCTCTTTTTATTTATTTTCTCTCTTTTCCATCTCTCTCTCTATCTCTCTCTCTCTCTTCAAACTCATCCCATCTATTAAAAAAAAACACAAGAAACAAAAATGGTATTGGTTTCCGAGGCAACTTATAATTCGTGTCATGAATTTTTAAAAGAACAATTACCAAAACATTTTCATAATGTTCGACTTGGTATTATTTGTGGTTCTGGTTTAGGAGGACTTGTAGATACTATTGATCCAACTACCAAAGTTGAATTTCATTATAGTGACATTCCTGGTTTTGTTACTAGTACAGGTAAAATAATAATAATAATTATTTTATTGTATGGTTGCAAAAAAAAAGGCTGTGTGTGTGTGTGTGTGTGTGTGTGTGTGTGTGTGTGTAGGGGAAAGGATTTATCATTATAATTATTCTTATTAACGTTATGGATATATGATATATAAAAATAAAGTGAGTGGTCATTCAGGTAAACTTGTATTTGGTTACCTTGGTGAATTAAAAACACCTACAGTTTTTATGGTGGGTCGTATTCATTTATATGAAGGCTATACTCCACAAGAATGTACATTTCCTGTTCGTATCATGAAACTTTTAGGTGTTGAATCATTAGTTGTTACCAATGCATGTGGTGCCTTGAATCCAGATTTCAAAGTAGGAGACTTGATGGTGATTAATGATCATTTATCCATAGCTGCCATGACAGGACAAAACCCATTGATTGGACCCAATTTAGAATCATTTGGTCCTCGTTTCCCACCTGTTTCGGATGCTTATACTTATGCTTTACGTAAATTGGCATTTAGAGCCGCTCTTGAAACGAATATTTCCAAGGATGATATTCATGAAGGTGTTTATACTTATTCATCAGGTCCCATGTATGAAAGTCGTTCAGAAGCAAGATTTTTAAGACAAATTGGTGCCGATGTAGTGGGTATGTCTACTGTTCCTGAAGTCATTGTTGCACGTCATGCAGATATGAAAGTACTTGGACTTTCTTTAATTACAAATCCTGTTGTTACTGCTCGTGGAAAAGATGCTAAAAAAGAAGTATTGAATGAAATGGGTATTGAAACAGTAGTGGATGATGCTGTGGATACTGAATTAATGAAGGCCAACCATGAAGAAGTTTTAGAAGCAAGTGCTAGACGAGCTGATGATTTACAACGATTAATGACTCGATTTGCTGATTTATGGGCAAAAGAATATAGTCATTAAATTTTTATATATTTAATAAAAAGAAATATTTATTTTTTGATTTGTCTTTTGTATATATAAAATGCAATTCTTTTTTTTTTTTTTTTTGAACTTATAAACCAATAGTTAATATATAATAGATTATATTGAAAGTAGTAGGGTCAAAGGGGGAGGGAGATTTGGATTGGTTTATTATTTATGGTGATTCTTCTTTAGTTTCTTTCTTTGGAGTAACTTTCTTTTTAATTGTTGTTCGTTTACGTTTAAGTTTATTAGATGAAGCTAAAGGTTTAGCATTAGCAGCAAGTTCTGCATCTTCACGTAATATTTCCTAAATTAACAAAATAAGGTTTTAATATCTTTATATCACATACACATACAGATATACTCAATATATAATATGATAAAACTTACTCTCCATTGAGCCATAATGACTTCAAGATCGTTTCTCCAAAAGTCTTTAGGTGTAGTACTTTTAATAGTTTCCATTTCATTCAATTTCTTTTGTCTTTGTTTTCTAAGTTCTTCAACCTTTTTTTAAAAAGAAAAAATAAACAGATTAGATTAGATTAGATTAATTATTTAAAATAAAAAAGAAATATAGAATTAAAAGTTTTACCTTTTGAAGAGTAAATCCACGAACACTAATACTAAACAAATATTCATAACCAGAACTACCTGCTTGTTGTTGTTGTTCTTCTTCTACATCTTCTGTAGCTAATACACTACGTTTCTTGAGTGGATAAATACGTTTTAAATCATGTTTTTCGAAATCTGCAATAACATCTTCTTCTTTACGATTGATATAAATTAATTCTTTTTTAATAACTAATTCAATGAAACGTGCTTTATTATCCAATTGTGAGAATTCATATTCGAGAACACGAATAAGATTATCCTATATATAATATAATATTGAATAAGAATTATTATCTTTGGTTTCTATTCCATTCTTCCACTCCTACTATTCTTTTTACCTTGCGTATTTGATAATATTCAAGACGAAGTGGATAAAATTCTTTAAGAATTTCATTTGCATCTTCATATTTCTTAAGTTTACCATCTTTATCGAAACAAACAATATTTGTAGTAGCAATAGATGAAGTAATACGAAGAGCTTTTAATAAACCAATATCTTCTGCTTTTGTTAATTGATCATGTTCAAGTTGAACAGTAAATTCAATTGCACAATCTGTAGAATTATTACTATAATCCTATAAAATTATATGTTTTTTTTTTTTGAATATTAAGTTAATCATTTCCCCCCCCCTTCTTTTCACCTTATCACCAAAGAAAAACAATGTTTTTTATATATACTTACAATAATATTGATATCAGGTTTCTTTTCCTTTGGATCTCGACATACTTCAAGATAATCTTTAAAACTATCAGTCCATAAACGAACAGGAAGTTCTGTTACTTTAATACTACCATCATCTTGAATATTTGCAATACCATTACAAGTATATCGACCTGGTACACCAGGAGAAATTTCACCCTTTTTTTTAAAAAAAAATGGGGAGGGGGTAATCAAAAAATCAGTACGATGATCTTATACTTTTTATATTTTTCATAATTACTTACAAAGAATCCTCGATACCATGGTTTCATTAGTGTTGGTTCTTCATCATCCATCATACGTAATAAGTTATTAACAATATCTTCAGGACTATAATTAGGAATAGTAGTACTCCAACCTAAATTTTTATATATAAAAGTGAGTAAGAATTCCCCCTTCCCTATATATGTTTATTAATTATTTATAGAAAATAGTATCAATAAACTTACCAGTACCAATACCATCAGCACCATTAACTAATACCATAGGAATAACAGGCATATACCTATAAAAAAATTTTATAAAATAAGTAAGAGAATGCATATTTATTTCAAATTAAGAGTTTTATATTTACCATTCTGGTTCAATTGATTTATTTTCTTCAATAAGATAATTAAGAATATCATCATCTTCTGGATGATAAATAGCACGAGCAATTTTTGAAAGTCGAGTAAAAAGATAACGAGGACTTGCAGCAGCTTTACCACCTTCATGACGAGTACCAAATTGACCGGATGGAACAAGTAAATTAATGTTATTACTACCAACAAAATCTTGTGCCATACCAATAATTGTAGAAGCAACACTTGCTTCACCGTGATGATATTGTGTTTCTCCTGCAACATAATTAGCAAATTGTGCTACCTATATTATATAAATATAAAAATAACAAAGAACAAAGTTATTTTGTTTGATTTCCAATCCACTTTCTTTTGATAAGAAATAAAATTATTTTTACCTTGACTTCAGTATTTTTACCACGTTTAATAGCACCATAAAGTACTTTACGTTGACCTGGTTTAAAACCATCAATAACAGATGGAATAGATCGAATATTATCAGCCATACTGAAAAGCATTAATTCACGATTGACGAAATCTGAAATTTTGATTCTATTCACATTATGATCAATGAAAATACCAGGCTATAATAATAGTAATAAGATTAGTAAATATATATAACCATCTATATCTCCTTTTTTTTCATATATATATTTAATCCATACCTCATATTTAGTAAGCCAATCTTTTCTTTCGGTTACTTTCTTTTTATTAAAAGCCATATCAATAAGACCACGATCATCTCTATCAGCTACTTGAAATTCTTTCATATGAAGATCAGGATTTGAAAAGTATTTACGAGCATCTGAACGATCAGATGTACCCAAACCCTATTTGAAAATAAAAAGGTTACAACTTATTTTTGAATTGAAATTATTCCTCTCTTCCTCTTCCACATACACCCATTATTGAGATAGAAAACAAAAAAGTTTACCTTAAAGTATTTAGGTTCCCATTCATTATTTTGATTATGTTCTAAAGCCCATGTTTCATATTCTGGAATAGTAAAGAATGGAATTTCTTGCTTGTTACGTTTATGTCTACACTAAAGAGAGAAATGTAGAATTATATTAGTAAACATAATATATTCTCCAATTGATTTGTTTTTTACTTACTCGGATAATAGGTGTAATAAATTCCAATAAGAAACCAGGAATATCAAGTAAAGAAGGAAACATTTCATCAAATAGATTAATAATAAGACCTTTAATATGAGAACCATCATGATCCTAAATTTAAAACCAATTCCCGGGAAAGATGAATTAAATTAGAGTCACATGATTCCCCCCCCCCACTATTCGGTAAATCGAGATTGTAGTTTTTTTTTTTTTACCTGATCGGTCATAATCATAAGTTTACCATAACGTAATTCATCCACATTTGTATATTGTTTACCATGTTTTAAACCAAGAATAGCTTTTACGTTTGTAATTTCAGCATTATTCATAATTTGTTGATTAGATGCATCACGAACATTAAGAAGTTTACCACGAAGTGGGAAAACACCATAATGATCACGACCTACAACAGATAAACCAGATAATACAAGTGCTTTAGCGGAATCACCTTCAGTTAAAATTAATGTACATTTCTTATTATGAGGTCGATAACCAGCTAAATTAGCATCTTCTAATTTTGGAATCTTCAATCGACTAATATATATATATATATAAAAGATATAAATAAAATTATTTCATATATACATAGATATCCCCTTTTCTTTCTTTCTTATCACTACTTACCGGGACATTTTACCACCATCTGCTTTTGCCATTTGTTCTTCTTCTTTAATCTTGAATGATTTAACAATATTATCAATAATACCAGATTTGGCAACTAAAAAAAAAATAATATTGAATGAATAATAATGTTTTTTTTTTGTTGTTGTTGGGAAACCTTTTTTTTAAAAAAAAAAACTTACTTTGACTTAAAAATTTATCACTAATCTTATAAGATGAACCAAATGCACTTGGACGTAAAGTCATATTTTCTTTTGTTTGTGAATCAAAAGTAGGATTTTCAATTAAACAATTGATAAATACAGCAATATGATTCTTGATAGTAAAAGGTTTAACATTCTTGCTACCACATTTCTTTTGAACTTCAGGTTGAATACCCTTTACAATTTGATCAACAACATGATTGACATGATTACCACCTTTAGCTGTACAAATGGAATTCACGAAGCTGACCTATATATATATATATATCATAAATAGTAAGATTTTTTTTTTCCAATTCCTTTTTCGATAAATTATTTAAAAGAGAATTTTTTTTTTTTACCTGACTAGGTTGACCATCACTAACAGCAAAACTAACTTGCCATCGACCTTGAGATTGTTGTTGTGTATCATGAATAATAGGTTTCTTTCCATCCGCATTACGAATTTCCATGGTTTTTGTATACAAATCCACATATTTTTGAAAACCTTTGACAGGAACTTTAGATCCATTTAAATAAACTACAATACCATCCACAGTACCAGCTAAATCATAAACACGTTTCTTAATCAATGCTTCAAAATCATCATCCATTTCTGTCATATTAAACTTGGCAAGATCAGGTTTAAATGTAATTCGAGTAAATTCTTCTCCTTTTTTGTTTTCTGTAATTTTAGGTGCTCCTTTGATCGACATATTATTTTTAAAGACTTGTTTATATTTTTTCTTTTCTTCTTTATCACCCGTTTCAACAATGAATTCAGTACTAAAAATATTACATAGTTTAGCACCATAACCATTTCGACCACCTACTACTTTTTTTTCACTATCATCATAGTTGGAAGAAGTAAGAAGATGACCAAAAATTAATTCAGGAACATAAACTTGTTCATCTTGATGCATTTTAATAGGAATGCCTTTTCCGTTATTATGAATTGAAATTAAGTTTTGAGATTTATCAATAATGACTTTGATGGTTGTCATTGTATTATCACGAATCTAAATTTCAAATGTTTTTTTTTTTTTTTTTCAATCAATATATAAAGTTATTTTATTCATTCCCCCTTTCTCCTTCCCCCCTTCCCCCACACTTTTCATTTTATTATTATTATTATTATTATTATTATTATTTTACCTTATTATCAGCAGCATTAACAAGAATTTCATCCACAATTTTATATAGACCAGGAACATATTTGATTTTTCTACGTTTAATTAAATCTTCATCGGTATCAAAAACCCACATTTCTTGTTCTTCAGCTTCAGTAGATCCAATATAAGTATCAGGACGTAATAAAATATGTTCAAGTTGACTTTTTTTCTTATAAATTTCTTCAACAGTTCGTTTCTTTTGTGTAGCATTGGTCTTTTTTGTTCCATTAGAAATAGATTCTTCATTGGTTGCTTCTGTCATTACCACATCAGAATCTGTTGTTGTTGTTGTTGTTGTAGAAGAGCCATCTTTGGTTGATGATGATGGTGGATTATTAAACATATCCATAATGGATTTTGCTGCTCCTGTAGTTTTAGCATTAGCTCTAGCTTTAGGTGTAGCAGGTGCTTTTTTAGTTGCTGTTGATGCTTTTGTTGTAGTAGTAGTAGTAGTTGCTTTAGTTGCTTTAGGTGTTTTTGGTTCTTTTACTACTTTGGCCTTTTATATATATATATAAACATTTATTAAAGAATTGGAAAAGGTGAACGATTATTATTATTATTATTACTTTTTTTTAAAAAAAAAAAGACTTTACGCGTTTTCACGCGCGTCGTGTTTTTTTTTATTTTCTTTGTTTTCTTTGATTTTTTTTTTTTATTTATTATATTACCTTTTTTTTGGCAGGTGCTTCAGGTACATATTCATCCGATTCTGCACCAGAATCTTGAAAATCGGAAGCAGAATCAGATAAAAAGTCGTCTTGATCAGAAGTAGTCATATTGGCTTCTTTTTTTTATTTTTTTAGTATATAAAAAAAGTAAAGAGAAAAAAAAAAACAGAAAAAAAGAAAGAGGATATTGGGGAGAGATGAAAAGGAAAAAAAAAAACTCGAAAAAAAAGGGGGGGGGGTGAGCGGAATTAAATTTTGGACCCGTAAAATATTGAAACATAACTAATTTTGTTCAAATAATATTAGTATTACCAGTAGCACAGTAGTAGCATTTTATAACAATTATAATGAAAAGATGAATATAAAAAGTAACTTTATATATATATATATATATATATATGATCAGAAGAGCTTAATGTAATATAATATATATTTTTGAGATGATAGTTTTATAATATCAACTACATATGTTTTCTGTTATATAAAGAAGAACATGTAGATAGTAACTTTTATAATTGTTTGTCAAATAATTTTAAAATAAATAAATTTATTAACTTTCTTGAAAAAGTTTGTTGTCGAAGCGTTATCATTGTACTAAAACGTAGTATATATATATATATGAAGTAAACGTTCTTTCTCTCTCTCTCTCTTTGATGTGAGTTTTGTTTATCATCATACTATAAAATATGATTATTCCTATTTGAGTATATATAATACATTGATAATGTGGTAAACCATTTTTAGTTGAAAAATTGGCATAAATTATACATTAGTAATAAGAACGATTTTTTAATCATTTATGGAATATTTTCTTTCTCTTTTTCATATATATATATATATAATTGCAAGTAACAAAATACTGGTGGTGGATGAAGAAGGTGTGACACATACACGTTCACATATAAAGATGGACAGAAGAATAGCAACAAATTAATTAAATTAAAATGGTAATAATAATCTCTAAGTATCTGATGATGTTTATTTCTATAACAACTTCAGATCAACCAACGATACCTGAGCAACACAACGTCATGTTGAATCGTATCAAGAATAGTGATTATAATTTCAAAGGAGCCGAAATATGAAAAATCAGCTATGAAGATAAAGATTTGATTTAAAAAAATGCAAAAGAAACAGTGTAATAGTATAAATGATATATATATAATACTAATGCAATATCTAGTAAAGAAATCATCATTGACTGAAAAATAGAACACTTTCATTTATTAATACAATAAAGACCCGAAAGAAATATAATTAAAAGGGATTACCATATTTGTTTTCTATAATTATGTATATAGAGTTAAAGATAGAACGAATTAATAAAATAAATTTGCTTTGCTATGGTTCCCATTTCCCTCGATCATTAGCAAAACTGAGTTTTCTTTGTCTCAAAAAAAAAAAAAGCTCCATGATTTTTCATAGAATTAACTGTGCAGAAAGGCTTCTCTTAAATTTTTTAAATCGATTTTTGATCTATTCTTTCTTTTTTTTTTTTTTTTTTTGAATCTTTTATTAATCTTCAAACTAATTTTTATTTCAAATGTCCCGTTATGGTGACAATAAACAACAATCAACAACTGAAACCAAAGGAGGGTCAGATAGTCATATCGTTTTTGGTACACCATTTCCAGAACAAACAGAACGCGATCGACGCCAAGGTTTAACTGATTCTGGTCAATTTGTACCAACATGGAAACAAGAAGTACGTGATGAAAAAGGCCGTCGACGTTTTCATGGTGCTTTTACTGGTGGATTTTCTGCCGGTTATTATAATACGGTTGGATCCAAAGAAGGTAATGTATAATATAACACTTTAATGAATATACACACTTTACGCCATAATTTCTTCTAATTTGAATAAAAAAATAAAAATCTTTATATTTTTTTTTCTTTTTTCACGGATTCAGGTTGGACACCTTCTTCATTTGTTTCGTCTCGTAGTGCACGCACTGATCAACATGCTAGTCGACCTGAAGATTTTATGGACGAAGAAGATTTACAAGAAATAGCCAACGCACGAAAACTCGTAGCCACCGACGAATTTGATGTACTTGGTGGAACTGAACGAGAAATGGCAGCACGTAAACGTCAACAACAAGAAGATGAAGCACGTGGTAGTGGAATTGGATTTCTGGGTACTAGTTTAATGGATATGGTGGGACCCACAAATGATTCTGTGGGTATACGATTATTACGAAAATTGGGATGGAAACCTGGTCAAGGTATTGGACCAAGAAAGAAAATTCATGTTGATTATGTGGAGATTGTTGGTCGTGACGATGTCACATTTGCACCACGCGATACACCAATTGTCGATTTTAAGTCAAAGACAAACTCATTTGGATTGGGTTATGAACTAGAAAAACATGTTCCACAAGTGGCTGAAATGCGTCGATTACGTCAATTACAACAAGGGGAAGATGATGAAGAAGAACGAGCTGCTTTTGGAATGGAAAATAATATTATTAATAAAAAAAGATTTGGATTGAGTGCATTTGAAGATGATGAAGACGATGTAGATGTTTATGGAAATGATCGACGAGATTATCATCATACATTATATGATTTGGACGACCAACCACAACAGCGACCATCGAAAAGGACAAAAACAGTATCATCAACATATGAATCTTCAAAAAAGAAAACACCATGCAATGATGGACGACTTCCATTAAAGGGGTTTATATTATCAGATCAACCACAAGAATTAGGAGAATGGTATCAACCTCCTCAAGTCCCTGATGATTACAATGAACATCAGCATTTAGAGCAGCAACATGCAACAGCTGAACCTCGATACAATATGTCATCTGAAGAACGTGGTATAATATTAGGCGAAAAACCAATTGAACCAAGATCAGTCTTTGATTATATACCCGATAAATCCAAGGATCGTTTAGACAATGTCTTAAAATTCTTCGTCGACAAAGGTCCCATTGACCCTACAAAATTAACGGATTTTCCTACGATTAGTAAACAGCAAGCAAATATGGCCTTACGTGGCTATATGCCATTTGGTGATAATTTGAAAAAACAAGCACGGTATCGTCATTATTTAGAAAACCAAGCTGGGTTAAAAACTCAAGATGGTGAACCCATGACAACAATACCTGTTCCTGAAGGATTAACACATGAGCAAGGTATGAAAGAAATGGATGAATTTGCTAAAGCAGCGAGAATTTTTCGACCTATTAGTGCCATGATGAGTGGCCGATTTACATCTGCAAGTACAACAACAACAGCATCATCATCATCATCAACAATAGAACATACCTCATTTGAAGGTGGATTGAAAACTGAAGCTCAATGGCGTAAAGAAAAGGAATTGAGAGAGAAGGAAGAGGCTGAAAAACCAAAACCTGTCACAGAGGTAAAAAAAAAACCATATATTTATTGAATTATCTTGGATAGAGAAAACTCGTATATTAACTCATATATTATATTGTTTTTATTAGAAATCTCAAGAAGCACAAGCTGCAGCCATGAAAATGTTTGGTCAGCTAACTCGAACAGTTAAACCATTCTATCCATCAAAGCTTGTTTGTAAACGATTTAATGTACGTAATCCTCATCCAGATCATGATCCATCCAAAGGAAGTACAGGAGGACGCACACAAGCTGGATCGAGAGATGCACTAAGTGAAGATAAGATGGATGAAATGTTACGTTACCAAAGCACTGCTGGTGGTCGTAATACCAATAAACCCAAAGCTATTGATTTATGGAAGGATGATCCTACATTGAATGCTGTTATACCAAAACCATCCGACCGACCCAAACCACCATCGACAGCAGCAATGGAATCTATATCGTCATCAACACTACCACCCTCATCAACATTAGTATCAAAACAAACATTGGAACAACAACAACAACAACCGTCATTACCACAGCAAGAATCAGATGATACTAAAAAATCATCAGCAGCAGAGGAACCATCGGATTATGAACGACCTTCAATGGATATATTTAAAGCCATTTTTGAAAACTCGGATGATGATGAAGAGGAGGAAGAAGAAGAAGAAGAAAAAGAACATAAACCAGCGAACACTGAAAGTCAACGACAACCATTGCCCAATTCACAACAACAACAACAACAAAAACGAGATCAAGTCAAGCAGGAGGAAGAAGACGATCAACTTATTGGACCTCCTTTACCACCTGAATTATCAACTTTAACAAATAAATCAGGAGTAGATGCGGAACCGTTCCGGCCGAAATTTAACCGTCCCGCGGAACGATCATCTTTAACAGCAGAATTTAAAATCGCTTCTGAACGTGTTGTTGTTGAACCTTTCAAGCCGCGTTCTCATACTTCAAAACGACGTCATATTTCTGTCTCTGATGACGAGGATGAGGATGAAGAACAAAAAGGAAAAAAGACTGAAGAAAGTGATGATAGTGAAGAAGATGAGAAAAGACGACAACGACGAAGGAAAAAAGACAAGAAACGACATAAGAAAACCCATAAGAAAGAAAAGAGAAAGAAGGAAAAATCTTCTTCTTCTTCAAGAAAACGACATCGTCATCGTCATGATGATAGTGATGATAGTGAAGAAGATAATGAATTGAATAATGCTGTTTGGGTAGAAAAGGAAACCAATGTAAAGAAAAAGAGTACTACTAGCCATAGTAGTGGCCGTAGTCATAGTTATAGTGATGAAAGTAGTAGTAAAAAAACCAAATCTTCGGCTCGTCCAAGAGCTTCCGATCTTTGGTAAAACAAACAGACGCACGTGTTGGTTATTTATATTTTATTCTATGTTTGTCACAGCGGAGAAGTTTGATTCAAAGTATGCATGTTTATACTTTTTGACAGACGAAAGAATGAAGTGGGGAGGTGATGGTGGTGGTGGATGGGGATACAAAACAAACAAGCTTAAAATAATTTAAGATAAATATTTTGAATCCCCCCTGAGTGAAATAATATTAGCTTATAATTCGTCCATCATATGAACCCTTAAAAAATGCGCTAAAAAAATGATGAAGAAAGAGGAGAGAGAGAGAGAGAGAGTGTGTGTGTGTGTGTGTATTTCCGCGGTACAAACCCGATGGAAAGCTATTGGCTGATTGGTCCATTTCGGAGAGTTTCCTTATTAGATTGATCAGAAATAAAAAAAAAATTCTGCACAAATTCGTATTTATAAAGCAAAAAAAAAAAGTTGATTCGATAAAAAAAAACACTTTTATCTTCTCTTTTATTATTATTATTCCTCATTATTAAACGCAACAACAAACAATATTTACAACTTTTTTTTTTTAACAATGGTCATAAATAAGAAAAATACTTCAGAACAACAATATCAACAATCCATTATGATGGAGTCAGCACCTATCTTGTACGTTTTTTATTATTATTAATTAATAAAAGATTACATACAACATACGTAACTGTAACTGAAAGGATTGTCTTTATATACTTACACCAAAATAATGACCTGTTTGGTTTTTTAGATCCAACGATGGAGTGTTTATACGTGATAATAAAACGCATGATAATATTAAAACAACTATTCAAAACTGGTAAAATTAATGATTCTATTTCTCCTAATTATTATTATTTATATTTGAGTTTATGTTTGTGGAAAACAAATATGCTTATCTTATATAATATTTTGTTAAAAAAAAAAGGCAACTTCGAAATCTCATCTCTTGTTGCGATACTCGTAATACTATTGTACATCCTTATCATGAATCACTCTATTCTGTAAGATCTTGGTTTTTTTTTTTCCATCATTTTAGTAAAAGTATAATAACGAATATTATTTATTCCGTGTAAACTAAAATTAAAATATTTATATATAAACACTATTTTAGTATAATACAGAAACGAATTCAGATTCGTTAATAATGGATAATCTTCCCTATGCACCAACAACATTAGATTCTGGGTAAGCTTTTTTTTTCTGTAACTGTCGGTTTACTATCTTTACCTTATTAGTCCACTCATTGTTATTTATTATTATACTTATTTATCTTAGTTATGGATATATTGCTCTTGCTGGTCATCGTGGTATGGTAATGATCAAGAGTTTATCTACTGATTGGTATGTTATAAACTCTATTATTAGTATTTCAAGAAGGCTGTTGTCTGATTTGTCGTAGTTGTGTACCTGATAAAACTAATATATAAAATAATGTATATAAAAATAATTTAGGTATGCAACGCTAAAAGTTGGTCTGGGTATGAACAACTGTGTCAGATTGTCTCAACACCAAAATGACGGCGATCTCCGCGTGACGATTTGTAACAATGACCAAACCATAAGTGTTTATTCTATACCTAACATGCAAAAGCTCGTATTACTTGATATGCCGGCTGCTATTAATCAAGGTAAAATAAAATAACTACATAGATATCATTATATAATGTAATACTATGCATATATAAATTTAAAGTTGGAAAATATTCCGTGATCATCTCACTTGTTATTAATACTAAACCCAATTTGTCAATCCTTTTTTTTTTATAGTTGCAATGAGTCCTGATGGTGAAAAAATGTTAGCTGTTTGTGATAATGGTTATGTATACATTTATCAAATTTCTGATTATCAACGTATTAAAGAACTTAAAGGTAACATACAGTTTTTTTTCTTCTTTGGGAATAAATTTATATACATATATGAAGAAAATGAAAAAGAGGAAACTGACTTGAAATGAAATACTGATATTGTTGGGTTTAATTGTTTTACAATATAGTAACAGAAGGAGCAGCTTTATTAGCATGTGCGTGGAAACCAACCTCCGATGTGTTTGCAGTCAGCACACAAAATGGATTAGTACAAGTCTACGATGCTCATACATACCAATTAATGGCTCAACTGGGATCTGTTGAATCTCGTGAAACTCGAAATGCTCCGCGTAGTATTCAATTCAGCAAAGGACCCCTGGATCTATTAGCGTATGCTGAACATGTATCAAATGTTAATATTGTTGATACCCGAACTTATGAAACACGTCAAATTATTCGTCTTGGACCAAAAGAGAGAGATGCTCATATTGCTGGTTTGACCTTTTCATCTGACAACCGATCCATTTTGGTTGCTTTGGAAACAGATCTAATTCAATTGCCCGTCGATACGGTTGCTAGACGACAGTTTCCAAGTGCACGTCGATTTTTGGCTTAAAAAATCATCTCTTTTCTTTTTACTTTATACACTCCAATTGTACAAATCCCTTTACCCTTTCCTCCCCTTTTGCTCTTTCTTCGCAATTTTACACTAGACACACACACACTCATATCACATCACACATTGATCATTTTTTTTTATCCTGCATTTCTCAAAATTTGTTTTTTTTTCTTTTTGCACATATACAAATCCAATTCATCCACTTCTTTTTTTTCCCCACTTAATTACATATACAATCTTTTTTTAATACAAATGTTTATTATTATTATTATTATTACATTATTATTAAGCTTTACCAGTCGCTTGTTGGAATTGCATTTGTAATTGTGCCAATTCACCCTTTTTCTTTTCAGACTTTTCAGTAAGATCCTGTAATTGCTTTTCAATACGTTCACTATATGACATTCATAACACCATTTACATATAAGTATAAATATAATAGGTATATATACATATATCTAGAGAATGGCCAAATAGATAAAATAACAGATACACTTACATTTCCTTATTGATCAATTCTAATCGATTTTTGACATTACCAACAGCTTCTCCTTTTTCTTGTTTTACTAATACAGGACCGATTAATTTAAAAATACTAGCATCATCTTCTAAGTGTTCGAATTCCTATATCATGGTCGTTTATATTAATATCGCTCTTTTTCTCTGTGCTTCGCGTTTTTTTATTGTTGTGTGTATATATGCGTATTGATATATTATTGATATCGAAAATATATCAGCAGAACATAATATATTTATATTTATATTTATACCTTGCTAACAACTTCATTTTCTTGTTGTTGAGAATCCAATCGTTGACGTGCCTCAATTGCAGTAGATAATTCTACAAAAAAAAAAAAAAAAGTGACATGCCAAAAAAGTTAAAATTAAAAATACAACAATATTAACAAGATCATGAGTTAATTTAATATTATTTTTTTTACCCTTTTGTAATTGTTGGAATGCGCGTGATTCAGTTTCGAGTTTAGCTTCCAATACAGATAAGGAGCTCATGTTTAAATATATAAAGGAGATGTGTTGGAACGATGAAAAAGATGATCAAGGGAAAAAAAAGTCAGTTGAGTTGGACCTGTTGTCTAAAAATATAATATGGACGGAAAGTCAAATCCATTTTTTTCTTTTGGCATATGTGGGATAATTTTTTTTTTATGCGCATCTTTGACTTTTCTTTCTTACTCATCCACTTTTTTTTTAAAAAAAAAACTTCATCATCGTCTAACTTTTAAGTCTAACGAAGAAGCAAGTTTTTTTAAATAAGTCATCAAATAATCATTTTGCTTGTAGTCATTTTTCAATTAGTAAATTAAAAAAAAAAGACAACGTATGTAGCGTAACTTGACAAAACAACTGGCTTGATATGTATTCATTCAACCTATATGAAGTTATGGCTTTATCAACATTAGCTATTATCTTTTTCATAATTACACATAGGTTAATGTTTACTTAAATTTATAAGTGCTTTAAGTGAGCTCTCCAATTGGGTCAGTGAAGTTTGACAAAGGAGGAGACTGCAAGAACCACCACAGAATGACGATTATGAAATAGTGACAATTACTACGAGTGTGAATTGTTTTATATGGTTTATACCACGATACGTACGTGATATATTTCGACTCATGGTAGTGAAAGAGGATCAACAATATGAATACCTGTCGTAAACAGCTGATGAATGTGTAGGATATAAGAGTGCTACACTCTTTTTTCGTTACTATGGACAAAAACCACTCAAGAGAAACGCCCTTTATGGCTACCAGTTTATGTAAGAAGAGAAAGCAAAAAGTAGCAGCTTTGATTAGTCGCTTATTTTCTTAAAGAATACATACGTACATTAATAATAAGCTTTATAAGCGATTGTATAAAAGCATGAAATATGCACTCTGTAGCTATTTGAGATGGTTTCTTATTGCAGATATGACTATTGATCGTTATTTATGATACACTATAAACCACACACATTTATTAATATGATATTATTTACATAACTGTCACCCAAAGTTGTATACATCTCCTGTCAACAAATTTAATTACCATATATTTAGCGTCAGTAGAACATCATTCAAATGAATGACTTTTTTTATGTGCCTAAGCTCCTGATTGTGATTCTGCTGTATGACGTAGACACTAGAGATGTTTTAGCTTATTTGTTTTATAGACTATTTATCATCGGATCATCTAATCAATACAAAGTGGACTTGACTGATTGTAACACAGAGACAACGTCTGTCTGTTTCAAGCCCTGCTTAAAAATAAATAAATAGGATATACCCTTTTCTTTTTTCCTCACTTCTTCTACCCCTCATTTCATATTAAAAATGGGAAGATCAGCGTTTCTACAATTACCATTACTAGTAAAACCAGGCGATGCCTATTCATCGTTGACAACAATAAATCTCGACCTGAATGCTATACAAGTTGCGTTTGAACGAGGGAAACAAGCATATGCTACACAAAACTACAACGATGCTGTCAATTTATTTTCAGAAGCAATTACCAACTTACAATTTGATCTTTCAATCATACTATTGCATCGAGCTGCTACTTATGAAGCTCTGGAAGATTATGACCGTACAGTCAAAGATGGTCAACAAGCAGAGTCATTGGGCGGAAAACTGGCATTGCGACCTGACCCATATGTAACACAAGCGAACGCTCTATTACTCCAAGGTAGTAATTTATGTCGAGCAGCAAACATTTTTAAAAAAGCGGCTGTCAACGTTCCTTTGACTGATCCTCAACACTCTCAACTTACAAATCAATATCAACAAATTATGAATACAATTGACCAACATAACCAATGGCTTGTACAATTATTACCTTATGAAGTACTCTCATCTATTTTGTCTTATTTATCGTTAAAGGAACGTGGAAAACTTGCGTTAACATGTAAATTTTGGTTTGATTATATATTACACAACTGGGCTGATATGTGGAATTGCATTAATGTGACGCAAGATCTTCGAACTTGTCGTGGATTCCATTCGCTATTGGAGTCGATACCGGGTAATAAAGTGAAACATGTTGTATTACATATGGTTCAAAGTTATCCCCGCCATATGGATGATAATCTTGGATATAATTCAATGATGGTTTTGAAAACAATGCGCGAACGACAATGGAATCAAGTAGAAACTTTGGGTAATATAAAAAAAAACCATATGAATTCATATTTATTTTCGTCTCACAATTTTTTTTTCCTATTTTCTAAACCCCCCCAAAAAAAAAAGACATATCAGAATTCAACAAAAAACAACTAGAGGGTATTCTTCTTCTTAACAAACATAGTTTAAAAGTGTTGAAATTAAACAGTGATTTCAAATCTATCTATCGTAATGGAGCTCTAACTGATGGGCCAAAACTATGCGAAAAGCTCGAGTTAATTATTGCACGGATTCCACAACAGTATGTAAAAATACCAGCTGGACTGATTCCACCTTTTATACCGCAAACTGATTTTCACCTTACAACCCTCGAAGTATCACCAGATGATGCTGAGCCTCGTAATTTTATTAAACTTTTAAAAGAGTCATCAATGCTTGCATCCCTCAAGATTAGCAACCAACAACGTATATTTAGCTACTGGGAAATATTACAAATGATTCATCAACATTGTCCTGTATTACAATTTTTTCACTATACCTCAAAAGCTGAACCATCGTTGACAACCTACACCCGACAAATACAACAGCATCACCAGAACGGTAATGCCAAATGGTTAAAAGAGTTGGTATTGAGGTCTGGTAATAGAATCAATGAAGGAAATAATTATAATTCATTGAAAGTTGATACACAATTGAAAATAATATTTTGCAAGGCTTATATTAGTCTTGAAACATTGGATTTGGACACTACTTCATTGGAATTCGCTGCAAGTGGTAACAATTCATTAGCGACGTTGGCACAACTAGGTGCACCTCAATTGAAGAAATTGACAGTGACATCAAAACTAACAACGGATCCAACAAACACGTCACCTGTGGAAGTACTCGCGAAGCTCATTCTCGCATGTCCGGTATTACAAGAAGTGAATCTCATTGGCAAGAATCTTTGGAATCAAGAAATATTTGAAGCATTATCGACATGTACAGAATTACGAAGGATATCTACAACAGATCGAGATAATCTTTCCTTAAAAGAACGAAAGGGACAAACGCAGCATAATATCCTTTCTGAAAGCATCATTGCACCCTTGTTTTCGAACCTCAATATTTATGATTTTGTATACGATTATCAAATCGATGACACCTCCGTGAGCAAACTTCAACAACAACATCAAGTATCATTATCCATAGTATTACCATCATTTGTAGTGGGACTTACCAAACTGGTTGGACAATCAAAGATTCGACATTTCGAATTAAATTGTATACGATTATCGAATTCCATTTTATTAGAAGCATTGAAGAATTTAAGATATTCTCAGGTTCGTCACTTGAAAATACGTATCGATTGTCAGCTACTAGGGGAAGAGGAACTTGAGGCGTTTGCAGCGATTGAGCATTTAGAATATCTATTTGTTTATGATGATTCATCTGGAGGAGGTGTATTTGACAAGACCACACTATATAAACTGTTTCAGAAAAAGGAAAAAAAGGATGATCGGTTATTGGTGGTACACATTCAATATAGTGGATCTGTATGTGATTATTTGACAGGATGTAAAAGGGATCCAATTTTTATTCCAAAAGGAGACTATGAATCATTAGACGAGCAATACCTTATCAAAGAAGGGAAGAATGTACATTCACGACTGTCCCATTAAAAAATAAGGCTAAACTTTAATTGAGCTTACTTTTATTGTATATACTTCTCCACGCTCTATTGTTCACCTATTACTGTATATTATTATTAGTATTATTAAATCTATATAACGTAAAAATCACATTGTAATATTTACCAATTATTATTAAATAAATAAATAAAGCAAGATCACAAGACTAATTATAGTATTTAGCTTCTATGGCACCATTAATTCTAGTTGAGTTCATTTTCATTTATGGCGGAGAAAAATAAAACCTTTTTGTGTGTTTCCAAAACTATCCCGTGTATGTAATGGTTGGTAATATGTTCTTTATAGCAAATATGTTGGAGCTTGTTAGACTGTGACACAATCCATTTACGAGCAATGCTCTTTTTATTACAAGTTGTGAAGCCCTTTTTTTTTGTGTTCCTAGGCTGGTCATTTTGTTTGTTTTTTTTAGTTCGACATTTTGAATTTAGTCAATATGGTCGCGTCCACTCTCCCAGAACTGCTCACAATGGCAACACCAGGTGCTTCTCATACAATGTTAACATTAACAAAACTTAATATGACAACCACTGAACGTGCTTTTGAACAAGGGAAACAAGCTTATGGTCTACAAAACTATTCGCAAGCAGTCGACTTTTACACTCATGCCTTGGAGTTATTACGATCTGAACTTGAGTCTGTCATTTTATTACATCGTGCTAGTGCTTATGAAATGCTATCAAAATACGATCGTGCGGCTGAAGACGCAAAACAAGCAAACCCCAACAATGACCTAATACGGCCTGATCCATATCTTGTACGCGCCAATACTCTGCTATTGCAACGTCGATGGCATGAGGCTACTAACGTATATAAAAGAGGGGCGATCATTGTATCAAATACATATCGTCAACGAGCCTTACTTATCGACAAATATCAACACTTGACAACATTTACCCAAAAGTACAACCAATGGATAGCCGAAATGCTTCCATATGAAGTAGTTTCTCAAATTTTGTCCTACATGTCTACGACAGATCGTGTTCAACTTGCATCAACATGTAATTTTTGGCGTAATTTTATATATCAACAACAACAAGGAATATCGTCCCTATGGCATACAATTCATATTTCAGAAATGGCATCGTCATCAAACCTTGAAAATATTGGGCCACTTTTATACTCTGTTGCTCCAGATAAACCAAAAACGATTACTTTAAATCGTTCGGATAAAGATGATATGGTGATATTACATAAGGTTTCTCAAAAGATTCTGGGTATTGCTAATGACCGTCGTTGGGATAAACTAGAAACATTAGGTAAGAAGGTTTTATTTCAAGCTTGTTTTCCTTTACAAGGCAAGCAAAATGTAATAATGATCTATCACCAATTTTAGAGGCTGGTGATTGTGGTCCAGGAGCACCGTTAGAAATCATTTTGAAACGCAATCAAAATACCTTGACATCCTTGACATTGCATACTTGGGTAAACAGTTTAGTGCTTGATCAAAGAGATCCTCTGGAATCTGCTATATTAGCAGCAAAAACATGTAAAAATTTACACTCGTTATCACAACACTTTGATGGACGTTATATTGGTGATCAGCTTCCAACTATTCCTTCAGTACTTTCATCGGAAACGTCCGTATCACCAACGACCTCAAAAGATTTATGTCTCACAAAACTTGTCTTAAGGAATGGAATGGATGAAGACACTGGTTTGGTGCCATTATTACAACAGTCTCCTTATTTAACATCATTTACGCTTAATAGTCCAAAATATCGTAACTGTACGAGAATACTGACATTGTTATGTGAACATTGTCCAAAGATCCAAGAATTTATCTATATGGGCACATCAGATTCACGTCTTTGTACTACCTACTACACAATTCAGCAACGACAGCAACAACAAGAAAAAGAAAAAGAACACCATTCTACTATGTCATTATCAATGCAACCATCATTGACATCGATAACCGCGACATCATGTAATACAACTACTACTATTGGTATCAAAAAACTCATATTAAAGTTTTGGTCAATGGATTTGGGTACAGCAATGAATGATGAACCTATTAGTTCTGCTTTTCGTAAATGTCACACTACTTTGGAAACTTTAGAATTGGATATGGGTACGCCATTGGCTAGTCGATATAAATGTTTAGATATTCTTTCATTGCTGGGCGCTCCTTGTTTACAAACACTTGTATTAAACTTACATGATCACGAAGTTAGCTCAGAAACGATCGCAAACCTTATCGTTACTTCTCCAGCTCTTCAAACAGTGAATATTCAAGGTTCTGGTTTCTGGCATCCACAACTATTTCATGCATTAGCATCTTTGACCAATCTTCAAAAACTATCAATATATCAGACACATTATGACGACGATGACCGTAATGATCAAGAAAAGGAGGGTATTATTCAAAATGGACATTGGTTTGCTCCAGTATTGAATAATGAGCACAGTAGATTGGTAGATTTTACCTATCGACATAATAATTCAAATGAAGACACAGCATTTCTATTGGATCTAGCACCTTATATCGCACAATCGACAACACTTCAAAAATTAAATTTACAAGAGATACCCATTCAGAGCAGGGATGTTTTGTTAGTGATACTAGGCCATCTAGTACAGAGTCGAACATTGGATACTTTACATGTTTGGTTACCATTTAATGAAATTTCGGAAAGTGATATGATGGCATTCACAGATATAGAAAAACTGACGAACTTGGATATATGGGATACAAGTGGTGCTATTACAAAGGAGATGATGCATAATGTTTTTCGGAAGCTACAAAATCGTAATCGATTTATATTTATCCGTGTGGATGATCCTGATACAGAACATACGGTGAAAGGATATACACATGGTACATCAACAATAACATCATCACACAAAATAGATCAAAAAGATCATGAGGGGCAAACGGATTTCGTGATTGAAGAATATCTTGGAAGTGATGAATAGCAGTAGTCATCTGTAATTTTTATATGTTTATATTAGAATAAAGTTTTTCTAGATTTATACCTTTGAAACACATTCTTTGCTCCAAAAAAAAAGTTACATATTGATTTATGTTCAAGTTACAAAATTATTGTTATCGAGATATTAAAAAACCATTAATATCAGAGATTGAGAAAAGCGAAACCTTATATTTACATAAAAAGTCCATATAATGATATTTATTATGATATAGCTTTTTACAGGTATTTAAGTATTTGTATAGAAGATGGGTTCACAAAGTCATAAGTAATTATGTACGTATACATGTGATAATCCCTTAGTAGCGATCACATATGTACTGGGCTGAGGTATTTTTGGATTAGCCATGATCACTCTCTTTATTTTTGTTTACATTGACAGGGCTTCCTCAGTTTCCTTTTTTAGAGTCTCTTGTTTAATCTAAAATAAAGAGTTTATGATATTATATTACAATACGACAGATGTTGAAAACATACTTAGGTGTGGGAAGATTGGTCCATAAAAAATGACACTAATGAAAATTTACACCACTTGGAATAAAATCCGGATATTATATCGGTTCTTTCACCCGTATTTACAAGTGAATGACTTCCAAAAAGAAACTGTTCGCCTGTTTTATGTAAATATCCTCAAATGAAATATCTTATTTTCTTCTGCATTTAATTTTTTTTTCAAACTACAGTAAATTAACCGATAAATTTTTTGTTGACTCAATTGAAGAAGTCAGAATAACACCCGATTATAAACAATTGGAAGGTAACAATTCCTTAATAAATTAAAGCTACATTGTTTTCTTTCGAAACTTCTCCCGATATTCATACATAACACGATGATAATGCTATTATAACGAATTTTCTTACAGACACTCTTGGATTTTGTGTTGGGTTTTTTTTATGATTCAGTACTGTCCCGATAACATCGTCTTTTTCCCACTACGTTTCTTTCGCCTTCACCATTATGTCGTAAAGCAGAAAACAACAACATCTTGCTTACATTCTCATTTTCACACTCACAGGATAATGTCTATTAAGAAAGTATGAATTCTATCATATTTTTACTCACACTTTATTTTTTGCACTTACTGCATCTAAGCTCAGATAAATAGTTAATCGAGAAGCGTAGGTAGACGTCGTGTGAATGAATTATCAAAGAGAAAAACTGGGCAATCCCACATTCTTAATTGTGGGGTAAACGTTTTTTTTTTCTTTTTTTTTTTTGCACCAGTAATATTATTCCTCCACCACTTGTATTACCAATTGGCTTTTTTAAGGTTCGGTTATCACCACTTATTATACGAAGAGATGTACAACGTTAGTGATAAGATTTTGTCATATACGATCTGGCGTTGTAGTTCATCGGTAATTAAAATCAACAACAGCTTGATTTTAATAATTGACGGTAAAACACATAATAATATCCAAAAAAGAAACTTTTTGCACAAGTACTATATTATAAATCAAGAGACAATAATCTTCTCATCGGAACAAGTTTTATGGGAAAAAAAAAACTTATAGTTGTCAGAGAACTGCTCAGTGTATCCTCAATTAGGAAATTTAGTGTCACCCGAATGATCCACACAGATGTAACCAAATGTGGCAAGCTTTTTGACCAAAATCATTCACATATAAAATCTGCAATTGGGGAGATTTTTTTTTTCTGATCTTCTTTTTTTGTAATCCAGTTCACTTCGTCGCTTTTACACCTGTTGATTTATTACTACTGCTACTATTATTATTATTATTACTGCCATCGTTGTTACTAAAACTTAATATTTAATTATCTGTTGCCACTAAAGTTACTATGGCTTCTGTTCAAGAGAAACATCAGATTGCTGACGACCGACCAATAGATCTAGACACAGAAAAAGGAACTTCCACTGTAAAAGGATATGATAGTTCTTCTGACAATCAGGAATACGAACCATTGACAGACAAAGAATATAAACGGTTACGATGGAAGCTGGATCTTCGTATCGTTCCGTTTTGTGGTCTACTTTATTTATGTTCCTTTCTCGATCGATCCAATATTGGTAATAATTGTTTTCATATATGACACGTCGTACCTTATTCTTGGCTAATTTAGCTATAAAATCATCTGCATAATGCTCATATTTCAATATTTTTCTAAAACAACAACAACAATAGGTAATGCAAAAATTGCTGGAATCACAAAACATCTTGGTATTAGTGATGATCAATTCAATGTTGCGTTGTCTATTTTCTTTGTCGGCTATGTAAGTTGTATTTATATCTGTATTCTCTTCCTCGAACTTAAGTTAAGGAAAAAACTAAAACCGCTTATTTATACTTCCTAAGGTTATTTTTGAAATCCCTTCCAATCTTATGCTTAAGAAGGTCGGTCCAAACATTTGGATACCCCTTGTTATGGTTTCTTTTGGCATTGTAATGGCAGCTATGGCAGCTATTCATAATGGTGCTGGTTTACTGGCTGGTCGTTTTTTCTTGGGTATTGCTGAGGTATATAAATTTTATTTTGAAAAATACCCATATATACAAAAATACTGATTAAGTTCTTTTAAACCCTTTCATGCATATTTAGGCCGGTCTGTTTCCTGTATGTAATAAAATCAAGTGATGGATAATGTGAAGATGTAGTGATTTGTTATAACGACAAGCATACTAGAAAATAAGCAACTAATGGAAAAAATTATTAATATTATAATTACAGGGTGTTATCTTCTATTTGACGTTATGGTACACACGTAGAGAACAAGCTACTCGTATTTCTATTTTCTTTGGATTCGCCACTGTTGCAGGAGTAAGTAGTATTTTTTGGATGGTGATTTTTATAATAAAAAAAATACGGAGTACATAATAACATGAAAAATAAGATATACTAACGGGACTATACTAAATATAGGCTTTTGGTGGTGTTTTAGCATATGGTATCATGCAAATGGAAGGTATTCGAGGTTTACATGGTTGGCAATGGATTTTCATTATTGAAGCTATACCTACTTTAGCATTGGCTGCAGTCACTTATTTTGTTCTTCCAAATCTTCCTGAGGATTCCAAATGTATGAATAGCTGTTGTTTATTATAATAGAGATATTATTGGATAGAGACTTAACAAAAGGGGATGGCTAATAACAATAGATAAAATGTCACATTATTATATTTTATATAGCATTGACCGATCGTGAACGTGCATACATGCTGGAACGTCTCAAACAAGATGCTGGTCCAGCTACTGAAACTCATTTTTCTATGAAACAATTCTGGATGGCATTCACTGATTGGAAAGTTTATGTACACTCTTTAATTTATATTTCTGGTTCGATTCCTCTTTACAGCATGAGTTTATTCTTGCCAAGTATTATTAATGGAATGGGTTTTCAGTCTTTACAAGCACAGGTAAAAAAATGATGTATTTTTTTTTGCTTAAAATTTCATATCATATTAAAGTGTATTCAAATCATTCTTACCATAAGCATTCTTATTTAAAATTATAAAGGCGATGTCAGCACCTCCTTATGCTATTGCTTGTTTCTTTACAATTTTTGTTGCGATGAATGCCGATCGACAAGGTGAACGTGGTTATCATATTGCACTTCCATCTTTTATTGGATTTATTGGGTATATTTTGTTGATTGCTTGCAAAGATCAGGGACCCGTCGCACTTTACATTGCTGCTTGTATTACGGTTACAGGTGTCTTTACTCATGCGGTATGTTCGGAACCCCATTTTTTGTAAACAAAAGGATATAAGCATTACGATACGTAATGTACAAAAGGTGTCGTTAAAATAGATAATATATCCTCTTGCTAATCTGTAAATTTAAAACTGTTATTATTATATTTAATAGCCTCCAATGCTTTCATGGTTTACGAACAATATTGGTGGACATACAAAACGGGCTGTAAGTGTTATTCTCCTTTTTTATAAAGGAATATTATCTTAATTAGCTGTTATATTAACTTAATTAACATCATTGTATAGGTCGCTTGTGGTATCATTATTTCTTTTGGTAACGCTGGTGGTGCTGGTATGTAGAT
The DNA here is from genome assembly GCA_016758965.1 of Circinella minor. Lineage (NCBI taxonomy): Eukaryota > Fungi > Mucoromycota > Mucoromycetes > Mucorales > Lichtheimiaceae > Circinella > Circinella minor. The sequence continues at coordinate 293,285 of JAEPRB010000016.1, read as the reverse complement.
ATCTTATATGTTCGCCATATGTATATATATGTGTGTAAATATTTCAAATACTATAACAATGCTGAAAATTATTTTTTCTATTGTATTATCGTAGTGGCCGGTCAGGTTTACCGTGCAAATGATAGTCCTCAATATATCCGAGCTCATTCAGCCTGTGCTGCTTTGATGTTATTTCAAGTTTGTGTAGTACTTTTGTTTAAGTTTACATTGAAACGTGTCAATAAAAAACGCGACAACATGACTCCCGAAGAACGTCGGACTGCAGCAGAAGGTGAAGAACTCTGTGATGCTGTAAGTTTATAATTGAATAGTTACCACATATGAACAAACATTACTCATTGTCAATTAACTAATATTTAAAATATGTTCTTTATAGCATCCCGATTTCCGATATATCACTTAAAAAGATTACTCGTTTGTATATTTATTTTTAATACATAGTACTATAAGTGCACCGAAATACAAAAAAAAAAAAATATTTAGCAATTTACCGATTCACTACATCTATACCTATAGAAAATTATTTTTTATTATAATGCAACATTAACATGTAAAATACGAATATTATGATAATCCTATAACTTTTAAATATATATAATTATAATATTGTGTACCTATGTACAACTTTTTCTTTGTAACTTATTAGTTTTGCTACAAATTTTGTTTGATACATAATTAGTATACAAAAACGTTGCACACTCATACTTGTGCTTTCAAAAGTAATTGATTTGGTACTCTAGAGAGCTAATAGTATGTTATTAATAAAGGCAAATACGTTAATTATTTATTATTATTATATGACATGGTTGTGAGCACCTCCAAGAACGTCTGTAATGATTACTGTTAAAACTATTAGGTATCATATAAAGTAATGAGAAAAAAAAGACCAGATAGGTACAGTAAAAGCATGGTTTGTTATTATTTACGATGCCAGGAATCTCAGTACTGTTCAACAAAACAGTCTAATCACAGACACGTTTTCAGTATCAGATGAGAAATATAAATATTGATTTGCTCCTCTTCTCTCGTATGTTGGTGTTAAATTACAGCAAAGCTTATTCTGAAGAACTGAAACCAATGAGATAAGGAGGACTTGTCATCGGAAGTAATGGATGTTGCTGCATGCATATAAAATGCTGTGAAACATCTTCTCTTCTCATAATACATATTCTTGTTTTTTTTTTGGCTTCTCGAAAGCACGACCTACTTTGTAAATACGTATACATATCTGGTATATATACAGCTATGTATAAACATTGAATCATAATTGGTTGAAGATTTGGATCAATTGTCTAAGTGACAGCTGATCAGCAGATATTAATGTTCCTGCATTATCCACTTCACATTTATTCTTTGTTTAAAATTATAATGTAGGACATTAATTAACTCAATTGCCAAGTTGTAAAAAAGTCATTGTAATAAGTATAGTAATAAGATAGCAATAAAACGCACTAATGATTTTTATTCATCTTTCTCTCGTGATAACAGAAAAAAACAATAGTAGAGAGAAATTAACTGTAATATAGCAATTTTTTTTTTTGCTTATTCAATATATTTAAGCAACAGTCGAAGACGATTGCTTGACAGCCTTGGGCTCTTGAACGACATTATCCAAACCAAGCTGACCATTAGTCCAGAGAGGTTCGACCTGAGGAGGTTGGGCCATACCAACACCAGCACGACCACCTTCAGCGACCCAATCATTGACACGACGGAAACTATAACGGCTCCAAATAGTTTCCAAAGAGTGAACAAGATGGTCAATCATATCTTGGTTATGACCAGGAGTAGGGGTAATACGAAGACGTTCTTCACCAACAGGAACAGTAGGATAATTGATACTTTGGACATAAATACCATGTTCAGACAAAAGTTCATCAGAAGCAAGTTTGGCAGAAGCGGCATCACCCAAAAGAACAGGCACAATGTGCGAAGGGTTGGGAACCACAGGAATACCCAATTCAGCCAAACGCGATTTGACTACACGGGTGTTGATCTGTTGCATTTGACGTTCCGTGTTGGAGACCTTCAAGTACTTGACAGATTCCATAGCACCAGAAACAACGGCTGGTGGAAGAGAGGTAGTAAAGATGAAACCAGGAGCATAAGAACGGATCATATCAACAAATGAAGCCGAACCAGCAATATAACCACCGACACAACCATAAGCCTTGCCCAATGTACCGGTAATAATGTCGATTTCATCCACAATTGAGCCATTGCCCATAGTAGGATGAGCAGCGTTTAATTCAAAGTCAAGATGTTCGGCAACGCCTGCACCGCGCGGGCCGTACATACCGACAGCATGTACTTCATCCAAAAATGTAATAGCACCATACTTCTTAGCCAAATCGACAATTTCATGAATCGGTCCAATGGAACCACACATTGAATAGACAGATTCAAAAGCAATAATCTTGGGTGTAGCAGGATCAACAGATTGCAACAATTCTTCCAAATGGGTCATATCGTTGTGGCGGAAAATCTTCTTTTGAGCACCAGAGTGGCGCATACCTTGAATCATTGAAGCATGGTTCAATTGATCCGAGAAAATGACACAACCAGGAAGCTTACTAGCAAGAGTTGCTAATGTAGCATCATTTGCCACGTAGCATGAGGAGAACACAAGTGCTCCTTCTTTATGATGCAAATCCGCCAATTCGGATTCTAGTCGAAGATGAAGATCGGCATTACCGGCAATGTTCCGCGTACCACCAGCGCCAGCACCATAACGATCCAAAGTTCGTCTAAATAAAAGGTAATAATAAAATAGAGTAAGTATTTTAAACTTTTATCTTTAAATTTGTTTCTTTTTTTTTATCACTCTCATTTTTTTGTGCAATACTGAATTGATAAAAACGATACATACTTCATAGTTTCGGTCAATACAGGATTCCTTCCCATACCCAAATAGTCATTAGCACACCAAACAGTTACTTCATCCTGAACACGCGATGTATGTGCGCGAGGGAATTTTTGAGCCAAACGATTGATGTTGTTGAAATAACGATAACTCTTATCCTTGTGCTTCTTCTCAAGTTCATGATTATAAAACGATTCATAATCAAAATGCTTAGCGTTAGTGTTGAGAGAAACAGGCTTTTCAAGTGTTGGTGTAGCTGTAGCTGTAGCAGCAAAAGGTGTCTTGGATGGAATAGCAACTATATATAATTTTTGTTGTTGTCATGGTATTTCGTTGTTAGGATATGTAAAACTCTGAGGTGGCAAAGCAGAAATAAATGGCTTTTTTTTGTTATTGTTTTAAAAATTATTAATAAAAATTATAAAAAATTACCAGACTCGGTATTCTCTAAAGCCTTAGCCTTAACAGAAGCAGTAGGCTTTTGGAATGAGGAACGGGAAGTAGAAATAGTACGAGTTTGTTGAGTAGCAGCAGGAGTAGTAGTATTTTGAGCTTCCATTGCTTTACTCATGACGGGACATTGTTGAGCCTTGTTGAGCAAGGCATTGCTCTTCTTTGCACCAGCAGGTAAAGTGGAGAGTCTGCGAAGAGACGATGTAGAAGTAACGTGTAAGAATGGACACGTCTTTTTGGCTTGTGAAAGAGCAAATTCCATGACCAAAGTATATAGAAAATAAGAGTGGGGGGGAAGAGAAGAATAGAAGGTGGGTGTGAAAAGAAAAGAGGGGGCTTTTCTCTTTACTAAAAGAGGCGATGCTTTTTAACAAAACATGACCGGGGTACCAAATTTTTTTTCCGTATGAGCGCCAATCAAAAACTTTCGCAAATGACGGCCGAATATTAGTCAGATACTTTAGCCGGCTAACAGTACCGAATTACCCTCCACTCTTGCGTAACTTTGTTTTCAAACTTTTTTTTTATGATTTCTTGCATCCTTTTTCCTCATTATACTTTTACCCACGTGAATTCTACCCATATGATGAGAAAATATTTTCTATTTAATTGACATTTTTTTTATTCCCTCGTTAATAAATAAAATGGAGAAAAGTGGAGTGGGGTTATGAGAGATTAGAAATGTATGAATATCAATTTTTTTTTTGTTGTGATCTTAGTCCAAGTTTTGAAAATGTAGAAATAACACCCAGACGATAGCTATATAGATTTCTTTCTTTCCCTTATTTATTTTGCTGCTGCCAACTACTTGAAACTGCTGGCGATAAGCGCGGAAAAATCAATTTTTTGTTTGTGATACTGTTTTTTTCCTGATTCTGCTGTACCCACGCAGTTGTGAATCACTTTTGTTTTTTTGCAAAACAGGATTATGTACGCATCATTTTTCCTTTCACAATCGTAGATGACCTATTTAGTAACTGTCTATGTTACATACAGTATTACCAAATTATGTACTGGTCTTGGCTTATTTATTAATATCCGCCAACCAATTCATTCATCAAGAATCTCAATAAACAAGCAATAAACTAAAGATTTACGTCTTCGTCACGACTCATCTAAAAAATTTTAAGAATGCCATGAGAAAATGCTGGATTGCTTATTAAAGCTGAACTTTAATTTTTTTCACTGTGTAACGATCAAAAAGTACATAACACCATGACTCTTACTCTTGAATAAAGAGCTTCTTTAAAGAGCTTCTTTTGTTAATAACTATTGTCTATCACCAGACAAGAAAACAGAAAAACATCAAATTATCATTGCCATGTGTTAAATCAATACAATTGAATACAAGGTGGCTCAAGTTCACACCCCACACTTTTCTTCAGGCGTCTATAGCAGTGAATAATGAAAACTTTTGGAAAGCTTCTATGTGTCTCACCTTTCATTATGTACTAAAACATAAAAAGGGCTTTTGAGGTTTTCTGCATATTAGTATGGAACCATTTTACTGACTGATAATATAGTCGAAGTTTGAAATATGAAATCCGCTCCGTAAACGATATATCTCGATGACTCAAACTTTATGCACCTTAATTTGGTGAACAAGGTTGGTTTGCTACCATTAAAATGATGCAATGTAATGTTATAAGGGAGGCAAGTAAAACATGATCACTATCTATTGGCAGCATTTATTTCTAACAGTGAATCATCTGAAATTTTACCTGCTAATTTCAGAACAGTAAATAATGAGAAATAGTTAATAAGATTCATTACACCACATTAACTTTGAGAATAGTGCTGTAGTCTATTTTAGATCATGGCTATATATAAATAAGGCAGATTACATATTCTCATATATACATAAATAAGCCAATCTATGTATTATTGAGAATTCAATAAAAATGATGGTAGACATATATATATACTATATACATATATTTAATTTCGTCTTGTTTTGACATCGAGTTGTACAGTGAGAAAGAAGGTTTATTACTAATTTGTTTGCTGTGTGTACCAGTTTGACTCATTTTTCAATATAATCTTTTAAGATTTGATAACCAATTCAGCAAATCAAGGGCCACAATACCCGCTTAATATGATCAAGGAATAATGGCGCCATTTTTTAATTTTTTTTTTATAAAACAGGAATGTCGGCATAGATTTTTTTTGAAGCAGACAATTGATAAGGACGGAAAATCAAAAAGATGATCTGGTGTTATTTGTATCGCCGCTAAATATGTCTAAATATCTAGGAGTGTTGTCATATACTTGAATGCAAGAGGAAACTGATCTGTTCAATATATGTATTCAAGCGACAGTAAAATAATCTTATAGTTGTTATGCTTCTTGTTGTAATTATAACGTATGCTGTCACTCGATCAATTATAATACACGGTATCAATATTACTGATTTTTTCATTGGATAATATATATATCAAGAAGTATAGCCACTATTTGTTCGAATCGGTCAGTTGTGAATAAAGCTTTTAGGTACCAACGTAGCTATCGATCTACACATTGCTTACTATTATTAGAGTATATAAAGCGATGCATGAATCAAGACTTACCATCTCCTTATGAGGTATACCTACCAGATCATCGTTTCGTGGCAGAAAAAGAAGTTCGGTGAATCGCACCGTATTTAGTCATACGATTTATAGTGCAGCGGAACAACTGTTCTTCCGAAAGTACTAAAGCTAGTTTTGCCGTGTTTTGAAACATGGGGAATTACTATAAGAGTACGTTGTCCATGCAGTTTCGATGTGTAGACAATTTCGTTATATCTAATAGGCATTTGTGAATAGCGACAATGGCTGGAAAAAGTATAATTAATTAATAAAGAGCTTACTAATAATAGTACAAGATGTATGTATCATAAATGTTATAATTATTTGGGCCTCATAGTAAATTTAGTTTAGATGCTACTTTTTAGTTCCTGTTAGCTCGAGAAACAAACTAATTTTTTGTAAGTATATATTATGCCGGTCTGTCTTATAAATTTGTTGGTGTAGACTAGTAGTTATACACCTTTTTTTTTATACATATATTTTTGCTACGGAAAGGCCTATTAAAGAAGTTTATATGTATGTTTCTATTTTTATTCCCAACAATATTTTTTTTAGTCTACTATACATGTTTCTATGTTTAGAGCGACCACTTTTTGCAGCTTACAAATTAATGTTTTACACCTGAAACAAAAAAAAAACCCTATATCGATATATAAATATAAATAAACCATGTTCTTAATTAAATCTTTCAAAAACCAATGGAATATCAGGAGGTGTACGTGTTAACCCCAGAAATTGACGATCCTTCGGCCTTTTGTCCGAATTGATGGTAGAACTAATATTGTACCGCATGATTAATTCTGCCACAATGTATTTTACTTGAAAGGCAGCAAAATATCTTCCTGGACAAGCATGTGCAGATAATCCAAAGGTGAGTAGTTCCGGTCCAATAGAAGTGCTTTCCCATTTATTATTGTCGTCAGTTGTATGCATATAGCGGTAAGGATCAAACTGGTTTAGTTGTAAGGGTGTATACGTAAATCCATTACTATCGATACTGGTCATTCTATGAGATGAAGAGGTTTCGGTCATAACAGTAGGATCGGTGTGTGCATCATTTATTGCAGCAATTACCAGGCTGTTGCGAGGAATAATTTTTTTTTCATATGATGACGACGAAGTTGATGGTGCTAAAGTCACGTCCTGTGTTGTTTTATGAAGCAATGTCAATGAAATAGCTTTGAATCGAAGCACTTCACGTAAAATTGAATCCAGAAGCCGAATGTCGTTGACTTTTTCTGGTGTTCGTTCGTCTAACTTTTTAATTTCAGTGCGCAACTCTTGTACCAATGCTGGATTGTAAGCAAGCTCATATAAAATAAAAATAACAATGTCTCTGGTGGTATCAATACTGCCCAATGCAACTTTTGTAAATGCTATAGCAATTTCTTTCGGTGTACGGGACTCGCCATTGGATTTCGGTGGTATATTTAATGCCATTGAAATAAAACTTTGTTCGTGTTGTTGATTATATCCACCAGTCTGTTGCATTTTTTCCAGCTCAGGTACCAGTAAATCCATTATGACATCCAACTCCTTTTCCAGCGAAATACACCGTCGTATAATCCTTTCTGCAATCCAATTAGGAAAAAATGAAAGTATTAGAGCAGCTTTCGATATTTTCGGAGCAAGACGAGTCATTGTATATACTAGCTCTTTGTTGAATCCAACATGAGTACCTGCCAGACACAGGCATGAAACTTGTGATACTATCCAAGAAACGGTATCTTTCAAGTTTATTATCTTTTTTTCCCTTGGTTTAAGATCAAGTTCTTGAAGATCATCAAGAGCGTGGTCTAGTCCTTGTTGAATACGGGTGGAGAACACTCCTAGGTTGTAAGGTTTGAAGTTTTCTCTGACAGTATAGCCAACTACATAAATTACATCCATTTTATTTTTATGAGAACCATCAAAAAATATGCAAAGCTGCTATTGATTTTTTTTTTACCGTGAGAAAAGGGTTACGAATGAAATTATGATTACCTGGGTCCTTGTCACGAGGGTTAGGTGGAGAAATTTTAAATTTATGCTCATATGAAATTTTTAATGCACGTTCAATGGGCATTATAATTTGAAATCCTGCATAACCATTAAATCGTCTAGGGGAATGAAGCATCTCTTGAATTAAAGAACCAGTAAGTACATAGACATCCATATTCCCAACTTTGATACAAAAAATGGGTCCTGCTTCATGCTTGCCGCGATTGATGAGTGTATCAGGTTCATTATATAATTCCAAAAGATGGCCCACACAAGGAAGTGTTCCGGAAATCAGTTTTACTTTTTCTGTTCGTCGCTGTTTCTGTGATATTCTTTTGCGTAATTTGTACAAACTGGAAACAATGACGAAAATTGCTGCTGCTACTAACAGATGTCGTCGTTTTCTAATACAAGTAATAAATGCTTCTTTTTGTCGTATAGACGAAGTTGAAGATGTTGGCACAATATCCCCATCTTGACTCCAGAGGGAGGAAAATGTATTCGCTAAAGCAGAAGGAAATAACATTAAAACCTAAATACTAGAAAAGAAACAAAAAGACAAGAAAATAATTTTTTTTGTAAACATATATACGTGGTCATTTTTGTAATTGATCATGCTTCCAAGTCATGTTAGAGCTATAGGGTTGTAAAACAGAAATGGATTCGCGATGACGAAATTTTGGAAACATGAGATAACTTGTTTAAATATAAAAGTATATGTTGAAAAGATTTTCACATACTCTCAATTATAACAAACAAATAACTTAATATGTAATTTTTTTTTTTGAATCATTAACATCACTTCAAATTTTCTCTGGAAGAAATATGCTAATATTTATATTATCATTTCCTCGATAAATCATAATCATAGACAGGTGAGCCAAAGCGAAAAAAAAAAGTTGTACCAAATTTTTCGAACCCCTTCAAAGAAGACAAATGAAAAACATGGGTTTAAGGTTTTATTTTTCCCATGATCTACCATCTCTTAATATATCATTATAAGAGAAGCAGAAGGTGGAGACTTCACTGTTATTGCCTTTGGTTACGATAGCACAAAAAAGAGTTGACATTGTTATATATTCATACTTTATTACTAAAATACATATTATTGAATAAAAAACAGTAATTGTTACAAAATAAGTCCATATATATAATAATTAAATAGTAATAGGAATCAAGGATTAACTGATGGTTTTTTCTTCTACTCTCGCGATCTCTGGAGATCTAGTGCTTCCGTTATACCAAAGAAAACTTGCCAGTTATCAATTGTTTTACGGAAAAAGTCAGATCCAGGCCCTAGTAAACCAAAATTTTTATTTTAATTGTAATTAGTATATCTTGTTCATACAAATGTTTCGAGAATATGTTGAGAAAATGAACAAAAAAATATAGCAAACTATACCATTAGCATAAATGAACACATCAGTCATTGTATGAGAATCGACACTTTCAGTTACAGGCAAATTTCCATTCCACTTTATACCATCTATAAAATGCATGTTGAACAAATAAACATAAGTTGTTGTCATTAATATAATTTGTAAATAAGAAATAAGAAAACTTTTTCTACTTACCACCATAGTGTCCAGCTGGATCTTCAACATTTCCAATGTAAATATCATGGTCGTTTGCGACAGCTGCTTTTCGTGGTCCATTATGAGCTAACTTCCATGCTTCAAAGTGATCAGGACCATTATTAGTACCTGCGGCAAGAACAATATTGGGTGTCTAAAATGTTATATAAAAAATGTTATGGTGCTGATGATTAGCAACGGAAATAAAACATTCATACATAATCATTATTCATATTTTTACCCAATCATCAGGAAAACCGTCTCCATCTTTATCATCATAGGATGGCCAACCAGAGTCTTGGTAAAGGCCAACAGCGCTACGCTTACGATCGTCAGAAGAAGCGTGCTTTGTAATATAGGATTGATCAACTGATCCATACACGTCAAAGCCATGAGCATGATCAGCGGTAAAGAGAATCAACGTATCTTCGTACTCATCATTTTTCTATATAAATAAAGATATACTATTAGTTTTTTTTCGTGGTTTTTTGAACAACAAAACATCTATGTATTACCTTAAGCCATTCTACTGTCTTTTTGATCGTAATTTCCATTTCTATCAAATCGGCAAATGCACGGGGGAAGTCCAGCCCATGCAACTAATACAAATATAAAATTGTTGAAGGAAGATGAGCGAATGATAAAAAAAGTGTAAAAGTAGTAATAACTAATATAATTACCTGTTTATCCACAGAAGCAGCTTCTGCCATGAGAAAAAATCCATTGTCACCACCACGTTTTTTTAAAACTTCAAGTGCCTTGAGAGTCATATCTGTTAGTCCTGGTTGATCAGACCCTAATGCATCATTACCGCTTAAATCTGGTGCTGCACCATTTCCAATGGTGTTATTGACAAACATATTACGATCGATCCATCTTTATAAATTTTGTATATATTAGTTATCGGTGTGCTTTAATCAGTAGAAAAAAAACTGTAAAATATCTAAATGAAATAAAACCTACGTATCCAAATGACTAGTGCGGAATGTACCGAGAAGCTTATCGTTACCATGATACTTTTTAAGTTCTTTTTTGTTCATTACAATTTGATAACCATTCTTTTTCAATTCTTCCAAATAATTTTGTCCGTTAAGTGATTCTTCTCCTTGGAAATATTGGGCACCACCACCAAGCCATACGTCAGGTGCAACTACATGGATTTATATATATATAATAATGAGAAATGTGCCTGAGATATATAAAAAAAAAGAGTGGTGATGGTATTTTACTTCATTATATAATAGATTAAGAGTATATTACCTGGGTCTGTCCAATTTTGGACGCCATTAATAATCTGGTCAATAATTTCAGCAGATGTATCACGATCACGTGTGTGAACATAGAATGCAGCTGGAGTAGCGTCATGACCAGCAGCAGTAGAGACAACACCAATGGCTACAAAAAAAAGAGAAAAAAAAAACAAATAATTGTTATTTTTCGTATATCGATTTTTTTTTCTCTGCTATCATTGCTGTGTACTATCTGTTGCTATTGATATATAGTATATAATATTACCTTTTTTAGGTTGACGACGGCGAATCAGTTCAGTGATAAGTTCTACTTTTGGATCATCAAATGGTGATTCTGATGAATCTGCATAAACTCCCAAGGCAGCTGAAGAGGACTTGTGACCAGTTGAATATGCAGAAGCAGAATTTGCTGAATCCGTCACTAAGCTGTCCACAGATTGAGTCATAACATGACCCAATTGATCGAAATCCTCAAAAGATAGCATTTCATGGTATTTTCCAGATGTATGCTTCTTGGTAATGGCTCTGACGGCTGCTATCATCTTTTTTTTAAATTTTTTTTTTCAGAATGTTAGTTTTATCCAAATAAAGAAAGAATAACTTAATTAAGAAAAACAAGATAAAGTGTACATCAAGTTCTTTCATTACAGATTACCACAAAAAAAATTACTTACTCCTACGTTACACCCATCGGCGATAAATAAAATTGCATTTTTGGCCTTTTTCTTTGGTTTCTTTGGCTATTGTAATGTAACGTGAAGTCGCGTGAGTTTTTCTGGAAATTATAGATCTAGTGGGAGAAAAAGGATCGATTCAAAGTGCTACAAAAAAATCTTTACCTTAACCACGGTGTAACGAACAGTATATGCATTCTTGGGTCCATACTGTACGGAAACATCATAAGTTCCAGGCTTATCAAATTTCAATTTTCTCCATATACGTGAAGATACAGCAACATCAACAGGTTTATCTGACGTATCAAATACGTCAGCATATTTCACATCGATGGTATTAACCCATGAAAAGTTCCAATGCTCAATTGCGGGAGGTGATGAATCTTCTAATTCAAAAAACTTTTCAATATCAATCCATTTGCCATTATCTTTACGAATTGTAGTCTTAAAGTTTTTATACGGTTCTGGAACAGGATTAGATGTATTGGTATCATAAGCATGCAATTCGACTCTCAAATCCAATAATGCACCAGGCAAAAATGTGGATCTATAAAAGCAAGACAGCAAAGACAATATTTTTTTTTACATATAAATAAAACAAGTAATTGTTAATAACTTTGATATATATATAAAATTACTCGAGCTACAAAAATATTTATATTTTGACTATCAAATACGTACAAATCAGGAGGTATAATACATGCATGTGGATCTGGACAGCCACCGAGTCGATAAAATTGACCTTCAGGATCTGAGACGCGTTTATACTTTCCTGGTTTTCCTGCTGCTACCAGAGTAGTAAACAAACATCCAATAATAATATTGGAAGTAAGTGGCAAAAGCATAGCTACTGAGTGAAGAAGTTGGAACTAGTTAAAAAAAAAGACAAGTGTATTCTTTTTTTTTGTCTTATATGTTGAATTTTTATACTATTTTTTTTTATTGAACCAATTACACAGCTTTATCCTGTTACAAGCTACATATCAAATTTAAAGTTGATTATTAAAGAAGAAATAGAGATAAGTAGTACTTGTGTGCACATAACAACTGGGAAAAAAAAAGTCAACCTCTGCTCTCTTATTCGCTGGCAAGAAAAAAAAAGGGATAATTTATGATATCGTGAGAGAATGCCACTACATAATCTAACCGGGTAAAGAGTAATGGCCGTGACCTCTTTGTAAGCATTATACTTGGTATAATTTCAGCAACAATTATTACACAAAGTGTGTGTCTATCATTGTTGATAATATATATTCATTATATTTTTTTGTCGTTGCTGTTATGGTAATATAATAATTTCCAAGTCGCACAACCAATAATGCAGCTTACACAATATCTTACTAGGTTCATATCATTCCCGTTTTGATAATAAATAAATGTCGATAGGACAAGCCGAAGACTTTATTACTTCATTACATGCATTTCTTTGTATAGGTATTTAATATTTATAATAGATTCTATCGTAGGTGTATTTTAACAGTTACAACCAGATTTACTATTTTGTTCTTTAGAGATTTGGTTTTTTTTTTATATTTTCTTATATTTCCTTGTGAAAACTCACTAGTTTCAATCGTTTTCGAAGATAAGTAAAATATATATGTCTGAATAACCCGCTTTGAGTATGTATTCACGGTACCTTAAGCTTAAATGATACGTATATTCAAACTTTTCTAGCCATCAAGCACGTTTTCTGTGATAAACTACCCTTATCATTAGCAATGAAATAAAAAAGGATTACAGCAATCTTCTTGTACAATGTGTAATTTTTTTTTGTTGTCCATGATATCAGTATACATATAATATGTGCTACCTGCGCAAAACTTCAAAATACATCATCACATACTGTATATATTGGTAGTTCGTATCACAAGGATACAATAAGTCACAAAATCATTTATAGTAGATATGCTCTTTTTTGTTAAACAATAAAGAGGCGTATATCCATTCTCCCAATCCACGCTAAGAGCCATCTTCAGGTCATTTAAACATTGTCGTATTAAGGATAATTAAACATCGGTTTCAACATAATAAGTCAACGAGGTCCAAAGAACAATGTTGAACAGTTTTTATGTAATACAAAATTTTATCTTCTACGTATTCATGATAGATTACTTATCGCGTTGGATTTTGTCACCAAATATGTATTCATGAATTCATTGGTTTGATTTAGTATCTCAACAACTGGATTACGTGATTGTTGCAGAGTAAGAATTGTAGAGATGCAGCACAAGAATCTTGGTGAGAAGGACATGACTCACCCATAATAAGAGAAGTGAAACGCTAAAACCCTTACAAGGATTATGTCACCTTTTTTTTTGAGATAACAGCTGAGATTAGCTGTAGTAAGCTAGGAATGAAGGAAAATACCACCAGCATAATATGTACATTATTGTAACTTTGATAGTTCGCTGTCAAGTACCAAAGGGAGAACGGCAAACATTCTGAAATAGGGCTTGAGTGATTTGAAATAGTATAAGTAAACCGTGTAATAAACTCGAATGTTTGTTGCCTGTGTGACGTATGGCGTTGATGAAAATAGCTGTTCAATCTTTATATGGTCAATAGGCTTATCTGTTAGGGTGTGGTTGACTTGGTGCAGTTGTGACATGTTGAAACGAGGCCGCCATGTAGGTTATATATGATTTCGCACAAAAAAGAGCGGCATGCTCCATCTATTGATTAGAAACACATTACCGGGATTAAAAAGAAATATACTATCTGCTATTCAATTATACCACACATTTATTCTTAGCCTCCTGTCTACGCGAACACTCGCACAACACTTTTATACGATGTTAATTAGTTTGGAGCTCTTAACCGTGGATAGTTGTTTTTAGTATAACAGATATAATACAAGAAAAGCTGTTCACTAGTTAAATCGAATATTTCTCAAACAGATTGTTGAATTTCTTGATTAGTAGTAAGTGATTCTTGTGATGTCGCAAATAAAAAAAAAAAGAGTATGTAAGAGCAGCCCAACGGACGCGCCAAAAATCAAATCCGCTAGATTTAGAGAGATCTCTTTCTCCCCAAATGAGCCGCCAAACCTAGTAAAGTCTAAATTCAGAGTCAACACTCGGGGGAGTTTTGGCTGTTTTGCTAAATTTGGGGAGTCCATTGGGGGATCACCATAATTGTCTAATTTCCGGGACTGATTCTAGGCCCAGAGCTGGCCAAAAATCTAACGATACTGTTGGACATGCTCCAAGCGTTGAAAGAGAGTATTACGATCAAAAAAATATCTTCGATCTCAAAGAACGTCTTATATCACCTAAAGAATCCACTTTCTTATGTTCTCGTTCCGATCCCACTTTTTTCACCACCATCATTACTATTAGTAACCCACGTAACTATGATAGAAGGGCGAGTCATGCATAAATTCTATTTTTGCAGTTAATGAAATCATAGCCCCTGATTCTTAATCTCCAAGAACAACGCCCTCTTGCTCTCTTTTTTTCGGCTTCTCTAATTTTTCTTTCTTATTCCCTCACCAAAGTATTATATGCATTTTGCGCTATTATCATTTTCTAATTAACGATTGACCACGCAACAAAAACCCTTATTATATTATATTCTATTTTTAGGACGTAAGTAGTTAAAGAAAGCTAAACAAACGAGCATCAAGGAAAGAAAACTTTTGTTTTATAGATACACTTAAATTATATGAGCATATGTTCCTTTTGCATGAATGATGATTCTTAGTCTTCACTTAATAGTAAAAATAATTACTTTGTAGAAAGTCATATTTTTGATGGATAATCAATATCATATAATAGATATTATATAACCATTGTTAATATGAGGATCAATTTAATATCAACGACAGGATTGTCATGAATCATAATAAAAAGTTTGCTTACACTGCAGAAGAAAAAAAAAACGTCGTTAAAAGGTTTAATTCATCACTGTAGCGTTTATTTGTTTCCTCATTTTCAATCAGGTATTACTACAGACTAATTGCAATTGACGTCTATCTTAGTCATCGTTACAGTGAAAACAATTATACTGATAGTATGGAGTGTAAGCCTACTTAATAACTGTATTGCCGTACTTTTGCTTATTGTGCTTCCAAGAAACAGTTTGATGCTTGTCGGTATATTCTTATAAAATCATGCTGCAGCAATGATACTTCTAGTGTCGCCTATATCAAGCAACGTTAATGGATATACAAAAAAAAGTATTTTATAGAGGGTCTGTGTTTGTTGCCTATTGTTGCAGTAATTTTGTTGGGCCGCTCTTGATGCGACCATCAGAAGATGGAGTATTTTAGATTATTTTTTTTAACGACTTGGACAAAAGACTATTTATTATCATGTAAAGGTTATTCATTCTTATTGCTTTTTTTTTGTCAGGTCCTCAGTATACGAGTGTCATGGTTACATATGCAGTTGCAATGTTTATAGCAGTAATTCTTTTTTTGGTTGCTCGACGAAAATATGTTCAAGACGATTGCTATCGACGACAATTGATTGAAACGAGTGCTCTTTCATCGTTTGATGATAGTGGAAAATATGATGCCACTGATAAACATGATTTACGATTTATATTGTTCTTAATAATAGGCCTATCAAAAAGATGTATGTATTTATTATTAGCAACATAATTGCTATTTACGTTGATACGTAGAAACTGGTTGCACAAATGATCGTACTACGTGTGATGACATAGCCGCATTAGAAATATCACATTCATTCCTCTTTTGTTTCCCTTATATAAGCGTGCTTAATATTATCCCATTATCAAAGTTATTTCTTTAAAAATAGTTTACAATACTCTGCAAAGTATATTATACTGTTCTTGGTAATATATCACAGTCAATTCGTCATCACGATAACAGAAGGTCCATTTTCTTTATAGATAATATAATACAGAAGTGAAAAAGAAAAATATAATATCCCCATACTATGAAGTGTCCCAGGCTATAATTGTGTACATTGGAGAAGAAGCTAACAGTAGAATAAAAAAATACAATGAAGGAACTATTGTTATTATTATTGTATGCTGTTTCACTAAATTCATGTGAAAAATCAAAATGGTTATCATTTACATTTTTTTTTTGAATGTACATAAAATATATAGTAAGATAAATGTGATGCAGTTGTATTGTTGTATAAGAATGATGATAATGTCGTTTGGATCATGGGGGGTGGGGTAATAATACTGAATAAAATGATAAGGGGTATAAAGAAGTTTCTTGATTTATTTAATCGTCATCAATTTGCCATGCGTCAGCGTTATTTTTATTGAGTGCACTTTTCTCATCTGGTTCTAGTTGATGTTGCTGTGTAGGATAGTTTCTCTTATCACTGCCTCGTTGAATATAAGGTTTGAGTCTACGTAAATAATAATAAAAAAGAATTATGAGTAAATGATGTCCACAATCAGTATACTTAATATTGTTTTTTTTTTAGGATAAAGAGTATAATATCACATACCCTTTGCCAAAATTGAACATTGTCCACGAAGCCAGCACAATAGTTTGCTATTATGATATATATGTTAATAATCTATTCATACAAAAATAGTATATGACTTTTTATCTTTCTTACCAATGCAAAAATCATGCTAATGACTACGATATAAGTGTACCATAGATTGTTAGGTTCCGTTGTTTGATAGATCATAAGAATAAATCCAAGCATGGCTATTACTTGAAATGTAATAAAAGAAGCCATCCACCATCGTTTTTCTAATGCGACTGCTTCTCTTGCAAAATAAAGCATTGGTAAAATCAAGACAGTAATGATAAGTTCGATCCATGTTTCCCATTGAAATCCACCATTATCTGTTGCAAATTGGGTGACATAAAAACACGATACGAGAAATTCAACAAATATATCAATTTTAAGTATAAGAACAAACATTTGAAATACTGTATATAATCCTATTTATAAAATTTATCGTTGTCATTAAAACATATTTAGTTAGATACATTTTTTTTTTTTGACGGATTTATTTTTAAAATATTATTATGGTGACACCAAAAACTTACTCTGTATCCGCATATCGGGTCCGATCTTCTTGTAAGTGACCTGTTCATAAAAGCATAAAGTTATTTTTTTGGTGAGTTTTAAAAAATTATATGTATATGAATGTAATCTTTTATGAAATAAAATAAGTAGTAATTTTACCCATCCAACTTCTCGAACAACCATATATGATATATAAAAGAATATACATGAGAATATACCAAGAAGTGTAGTTACGGCAATTGCAAGATAAAAAACCATTCGTAAATGATATACACTGGCATCCAAAATCATATCTTCTGTTTTCTTTGATTGAATGATTTGTACACCACCTAAAATTGCACAAATCATGTTTATAACTGCGAGTGCGATTACTTCTGGCATATTTTGATATACAGACTGTAAAACGGCAAAAAAAAAAAAAAAAAACTTAATACTTCCTCCCTAATTTTTTTTTTAAAAAAAAAGAAAAACAAGTTTAATAAACTTACAGCATCAACTACCATGGAAACAAACCATAGTTGAATTGAAGCAAAAGCAATATTTTCCCATTTCGTTCGATTGACTCGTCTTATAATCCAATAATATTTTGAATTTTCATCTGGATAAGGGATATCATCTATTTCTTGTAAAAGAATACTCTGTGAAAGATGTTGACTCGCCATAATTGATTCTAAAACAATAATCATTATCCCCTGAATTACTGCTAGAGCGATATATGATTTAATCCATTTTGATTGATTTATTCGTTCTGCCTTTTTTTTAAAAAAATTAAAATAAAAGATATCCCAAAAAAATAATAATCAATTCTTAGTTAAAAATAAAAAATAATACGAGAAGAAACGGAAAGAAATGTATGGAAAATTATAGTAATAAAACAAAAAGCTTACAAATTTTTTAATATTTATCATTTGTATATAACTTATATGAAGAATTAAAAAAAAAAAGGTTGTGAAAAAAAAAATAAAGAAAAAGAAGAAGAAACTTTTTTTTTCGGTTGCTACTATTATTATTATTATTGCTGAATTGTGGGCCTTAAACTTTTTTTGTGTTACGTCCTTGTAGTGCTGCGCGTCCCCCCTGCGCCTCATCTTTTTTAGTGAATGGAAAGACATCAAGGATTTATTTACCCTGTGGATCATAATAATGATGCGTATTTTTCTTTTTAATTAGAATATATTTATTTTTTAAAAATAGTGATTATTTTTAGGCTTTGTTTTATTATTCTGAGAGAAAATTAATATAATAAAATGGAACACAGTTAGTATCAAAACAACATATACGTACTGAAAATACTGATCCTGATGCTAATTACCAAACATTTAAAATCAAACAAATGCTAATATTGTTTTCTTGCTTTTCTAATTTGGTATGTGAATGACTTTTGATTTTTTTTTCCATTTTAGTATGAGCAAAATTTCGTTTTCTCATTTTGTTATATAATACTTTAACCAACAATTAATGAACATTAATTTAAAGAATGATTCTCTCTATAATAGAAAACAACTCATTTAAAAAGAAATATTATATATAAAGTTTTCTTGTAAGAGCAGTAAAAAGACCTTTTTATGTTTATAGTCTTTCTTTCTTAAGATATACAGGATCCATGACAACAAATTCAAAAATACAAGTTTTTAAAGGAAACTTATTTTCTGGTTTTCTCATCAGGCTTATATTTAAGAATGGTAAACAGATTCTATATTTAATTAATTATAAAAAAATTAAAATAAGCAATTATTTTCCTGGTAATAAAATATATATAGTAAAGATGCCACTTGGATCTTTCATCTATGAGCAGGATCATCCAATTTAGTTTCTTACGGAGTTTACATTGGATATAGTCTGCCAATAACAATAGAACAGGTTAGTAACATAAAAAAAAGCATGCATTAAAAAAGTTCAGGTATAGAAAGGGAACGAGGAAAGATCCTTTCAAAGTTTTTTATTATAATTATTAAGAATACAACTTCAATATAAGTTATCAAAGAACTGAATCATACTTTAAATTTTTTTTTACAGTCCAACAAGAAGATGTCTGCATGAGTATAAGAACCTACAATACATCGCACCCGTGTATATAAGAAAAGAAACCTCATGTGCTTTAGTGTATAATGATACTTTGGTAGTTGCTTTTTTTTTCTCGTAAACTATCAGACTTCTAGTTTTCAATGGCTTTAACACCCCTTAAAAAAGCTAATTGGTCTCTGTATTACGTGATTTGATACGTAATACTCTCGTCGGATAAAAGATATTTTTTTTTTTTTGGGAAACTGTAATCAGCCTCTCCATCAACCCAACATGAAGCTTAATTTAGTGACAATTTTAATAGATATCAGATGAAGTCACTGCATCCTTACGGTAAGGCATTATGCAAAGTGTTGCGTCTTTTATAACCCCGATTTTTCATATGCCCCCATCAATAGCACTTACGATTCGGGTCCCATCAATTTTCTTTTGCTCTCTCTCTCGTTTTCACACGTACTCAACACTTGTATTCACCTCTCTTTTCTTCTTTCATGACTCCTTTGCCCGTATACACATTCGTTTAATTTCACCTCGATTACACTAATCTTGGTTTCCAACGTGTAGTTATCCACAGTACACAACTATTTGTTAAATGTGACTATATACATATATAGATGACCTATTGGTTACTGAATAATAATGTATTTTTACTATTATAGTTGTATATTTATCTGAGTAAAATCTAAGCCCTTTTGAGACTAATCAGAAAAATGCGTAGCAGTGTCACATGAAATATGACCATAAATTAAAACGTTATTTGTTAAATTTTCAAACAACATTCATCTACGCTTTTGTTTTATCTTTTTTTTTTCGACATTTATATTGTTTTCAGTAACTATTATTAACAATCTTAACATGACTAAAAAGCCTACTGATATTGATCCATCCATTCTTCCTCCAATGCGACTCACACCATTGGCAGCATCATTCCTTAAACTCGCAGAAAGTGTTGACGGCGCCATAAATAATCGTGACTATGATAGTACAATAAACTATACAACATGCACCATTGATCAGCTGGATATACAACAATTGTTAATGGTTCTTCTAGACACGCGTGCATATTCATATGCGATGCAAGGTCAAATGGATTTGGCTATTGCCGATACTCATAAAATGATGAGTTATCCTTCGATGTTACCTAATGGATACCTTCGTAAAGCCGACATTTTGAAAATGTATGGAAAATTACAAGAAGCAATTCAAGCATATAATGATGGGTTAATGAAAACATCACCAGAAGAAGAAAAAAATAAGCCTTTTATCCTTCAGCTTAAAAATGGACTCAAGGAAGCAAGAATACAAAATAAAGAACCAGTCGATTTTATTAGCAAGCTACCTTCTAGTATTGTGAATAATAATATTATGCCTCATTTACAACAGAGTACAAAACAAGTATCCTTGAAAGTATCAAGAGTGTGGCGTAATAAGATACTGAATCATCGAGATACATGGAAAAATCTAGTAGTTGATGATAAGAATCAAGAAACGCTCCGAGTGTTTAATATAATTCCATCTATGGAGTATAATATCGAGCAACTTTCAGTTATTACCGGATCAAGCACTATATGTAAAACATGTTTTAATTATATGAGAAACGGTTATTTGAACAAGATAAAATTGCTCAAAATAAAAGGTATAAATTTTAATATCTAAAAAATAATACATACTTAAAAAAGTGAGAGAGAAGATGGTACGTATCAATTAATAATTATGTTTTATTTATTTGTTATTAGCAACAAACACTGATATTCAACAAGAGCTACTGAATACAGCAACAGTCCCTATAGCATTTTGGCAAACAAGACAAACACTTACAGTTCTGGACCTTGATTTTGGAGCCAATACCAGCTTAATCAAATTAGCTGATCTAGTGATGACATGTACAAATTTAACTAAATTATCATTTACTACAACTCAGTCATTGGATCAGCTAGTCGGGAATTTTTCAGTAATCGGACTGCATGGAGCTTTGAGCGATATACAAATAAAAGCAAAGCTTATTACCGGTCAAGATATTGAACCGATGCTACAACAGTGTCACCAAATTCGACGGCTTGTAATGAACACCTGTGACGAAACCATTTTTGATGTTATCACCAGACAAGGAGATAGCCTAGAAATATTAGGTTATAACCCCAATTATGATATTACAGAGTTACAAACAAAGAGCAACAGGAAAAATAGAAAAGGTTTACAGAAATTGTATACAAATAACGGTGGTACCTATATATCAGCTAAAAAAATTCTACCACTACTTTACAAAAACAGAACAACATTAACTACCCTTCATGCAATGATAGCTTCCGTGACAGAAAAAGAATTGTGGGAACTGTACTCAACTTATCCAGATTTTGAATTAGGCAAAATAAAAAGTTTGAGGTTTTGGTCGAAACCTGGAATTCAACAATTTATGCTACGCGCCATACGCAACACCACTACATTAGAAATTTTTATAGGAGCATATCTCACAAATGGCGAAGAACTCGTCACAACACTCAAGGGCTTACCCATTCTTTCAGAATTTAGTTGGGGGTATATCAACGATATAGAAAGCAGACCGAGTTTATTTCACCTCTTCGAACACTACAGATTATTTTCAATGACAAACAATACCCAACAACCAACATTGAGATATGTTAATCTTCATAACAGTGATGCAATATCGGATGATTTACTTTTAAAAGTAACCACCGTCAAAACATTCCACAAGTTACGTTTGGGTAGTCTGAAGAATATCTCAAGTAATGGATTTAACCGCATGATCAGTAAACTCGATGACCAGTTGACATGGTTATGGGTCGAAAAAATGGATATAATAACAGACAATATTATTGCTGCTCTTGGAAACCTAAAAAAATTGAACTATCTTAAATTGATAAGTCTAAAAAACGTGACAAACCAAGGCATATATGGGTTGTTGGATACCGTAAATTCTTCAATACTAACAAAACTGGTGATCGATCATTGCCCAAACATTACCAAGAGTTGTATAGCAACTGCAAAACAAAGAATTAAAGTAGTTAAGCATATTTATTAGCTTTATATCTTTATTTGTTTATAAACATTTCTTATAACAAATAAATAAATAGTTTATACATTTTTACCACAATATCAGCACTTTTCGTTTTTCCGCGTTATTAGTGTCAGTTACTACTGAGAATAAACCTTATTGCCTACAAAACTTGTTAAGCTGTTCAACGTCGTGTTGAATCGTGATTTTTTTTATACTTTTTAATAAACGATTTTGTATACTCAAGGCTGTTCTACTACCGTAACCGCATACGTACATTCAATATTTGCTTATATTTTCGAATTTGATACCTGAATCTACACTGTAATACTACTAATCTGGAGATGGCATCAATGTCCCTTTTTTTCGATATATCTATATACGTATCTATATATTTACAGTATTTTGCGATAATTTGGACATTCTGGCTTGTAAGAACTTGATTTTTGGTGATGTTATCATGATTCATTCAATATCATTAAACACCATATAGATCCGAAGCCTTGGCCGATTTTTTTTATAACCGGTGATAATACCGAAAAACTTCAGTAGCAAAGGAAAAAAAATAATTTTATGAAACATTACTCTTTTTTTAAAAACAATGAAAAATTGTTACTGTAGTTCCTTTGTAACAAATATTTTATTAAAACTACCTCTGAGATTATTGATTAATAGTTAAAATTATGTTAAATGTTAATACTATTGCTATGGGCGATATAAAAAATGTAAATTCTGTTGATCCGTGAGATCTTCTTTTTCTAAAATCACATGTTGATCTTTAGCATCATTTTCAGCCGTTGAAGGAGGCGTATTGTTTATTCCTGCTTTCAGCTGTAATCGATATCGATTGTCCCGAGCATATGACCATCGTAGATATAGAAACAAAACAGTTGTTATGATTAACCCACATAAGTACCCAATCATTCCAGTAGTATATCGTGGGGCTAGAATTAATTATAACAGCAAGTAAATTTAAAATCATAGTTTTCAAGTAATGTAATTTTATAAAATCTACTGCAAAAGAGCAATAAGTGAATGATTTTTTTTTGTCTTTTTATTGTGTATACAAACCTTCTTCTGGACGAATCATCAAAGGTCCTATAAAATTACCACAACAATAACCAACGAGAAATACCGCATTATAAAATATTTTTTTTGTGTATCCGCTAACGTTATTAGAAATCATCGTGATAGTAATTGCGTATGCTGGAGCTATGTGACTCAAATAAAGGCCAATCAGTTGTATCCCGCCAATAGAAAGCACTGTTAATAACAGAATACCTGTAAAGCAGGTAATGGATGATAAAGCAGCTATGTAACCGTTTTCATTAAAATGTCGGTTGAAATATCCGGCAATAACTGTTAGAGCAATGCCCATGAATCCCAAAGGTATATTAAGAAGCATAGATAGTACGTTCTTTTTTTAAATGTATATATATATATATTATACGTATATTGAAAATGAAAAAAAAAAATGAAGTATCAGTTTTATATTATATTATCATAAAATAGAACGTTTCTATAAGAAATTTAATTTGTAAAATTTTTTATTGTATATATAAAAAAAAAATTCTTACTGAAAAATTCATTGATTTAATAATTGTAGTGCTAAAAACACCTATGCAACCGTTGACCATGTTTAAAAATAGGGAAATGAAAAAATAACAATATAATCTTGGATCTTTTAATGATTCCCATATGTGATCTAGTTTAATAGTCTTGTTCGGAATGACACAATTATCACTAAGACGTTCTTCCACAATAAATATTTCATCTGGAGTGATTCGATACCATTTTGATGTTGGTCTATCTGGAAAAAAAAGAAAAGTAGTGATACCAAGCAGAATTGTTAGAGACCCAAGGATAATCATGCACCTATTTTTTTTTTAAAAAAAAAGAGAAGGTAAAGTGTATATAAATATGTCAAATTTTAGATGTTATCGTTAACAACTACGTGGTAATTCTACATATTAGAGAAAAAATAAATAAACAATATGGTTTTTATACCATTTCCATCCACTTAGACCATGAATTCCATGCAAATTGATAAATCCAAAACCTATAAGACTACCAACTACGGTTCCAAGATTGTTTGTAGATACTAGCATCGCAAAACATATTACTTGTTCTCTTCGACGATAAATTGTGCTAAAAAGTAGTTGTATAGCTAAATCAAAATATAAAGTAAAATATGGAAGGTTTTTTTTTTCATGTATTATTATCAACATAATATTATATTGCATTTTATTCTTGTCAAAGTAATAGTATTAACTCTTTTTACCAGGGTATACAGCAGCTTCAAAAAACCCTTGAAAGAATCGCAATACTAGTAATTGAGAAAAGTTTTTTGCTAATGCAGTGCATACAAGAATAGTACCCCAAAGAACCAAACATACACCTAGATATTTTGAAAGTGAGAATCGTTGAATAAAGTACTGATTCGGTATCTGAGTAATATAACAATAACAATAAAAATTAATAGTATTTACTTATATAAGTATCTGTGTTATAACTTGTATTAATCATTCAACATTATTGTTTTTTTTTTTTCCTTTTTTACTATTTTTTTTTTTGGTCTATTACCTGAAATGCTAGATAACCAAGATAGAAAATTGAACCTAACCAACTAAATTCAGATCCTGTGATTTTAGTATCTTCAAATAATCCAAGAACAACTGAAAAATTTAAAGCTGTTTTATCTATATACTTTTTAGTTAAAACGGGATAAATTTTAAAAATATGTACGAATGACCACGTGATAAGTAGTTATCACAAAAAAACAACAACAACATAAATTATCATTAATTTAATACATAATTTGTATATATGTACCTGAAACAATATTATACTAAATATAAAAGGTAGAGTCGTTATATTTATCTTACGAAGAAGCTTTTTTTCTTCGACAGTATATGAAAAGTGAATATCCTTTTCTGAATTATTGGTATAATTATCATAGGTGTCTTTATCTACAACTGTTGTAGACTTTGTAGGATGATTTTGTTTCATATTGAAAAAGTGTCCCTTTTTTTTTTGGAAAAAGAAATGGAACTATTATATAGGTAAAGAAAATTTAGTCATTAATGCTATATTGCAATTTGTTCTTTAATAGATAATAATGAAAGATCTTATTTTTTTGTAGACGTTCAGCAAAAAAAAAAAAATACTTGATGCATACGTGCATTCATATATAAAGAAAATAATCAATAGAAATAGTTAAAGTAAAAGAAGAAAGATTTTTTTAAAAACAAAATTGAGGGAGAACAAAACTTGTAAATAAGGATACTATTTTATGTATGCAAGTTGAGATAGAATTACATTGCATGATTAGATCTTGAGGACAAGCCATAGATAATGAAGGGAATGTTTTTTATTTATTTTTTTGCAGTTAAGAGCAACCTTAAAAAATTGTTTACAGGATTTTATAATATATAAGTAGTACGATAATAGTATTTTATATTATAGACCATAGTTCACAGAGTGATCAAAAGAGTATATGAAAATGTTGTGTAAAAAATAAATAATATGTAACTATAATATCCACTGAAAAAAAGTCGTCATGGTATTTGAATATATTTGATTAAACTCGTATGGCCGTCGCAATTTTTTTTTTCAATATGCCCTGTATTTTATCTCTTATAAGATTAAAAGCCACTGACACCATGATTATTGAGTAAAGCATTTCATACCTATGCACTTTATGTTATTAATAATAATAGTTATTACCAAGAAACAAAATAAAAATTATTTGGTAGTTACTATTACGTTTTCTAAATAATTTAATTAAACGCAATAGTTATGCTTTTGTAAAGTTTGTTAGATGATGCCAATGTCATACGTAAACTTAATACTTTTTTTTAAAATATTTTATTGGGATTGTTTTAAATTGATAACTACGATTTTTTTTATACAACTAGGGTCGGTATAAAAATGACATGTTTTGTTTATCCGTAAGATCTTTCTGTTGCATATTATTAGCACTATTAATTTCTTCTTTTGATACTGTCGAGTCCATGTTTTCCAATTTTAATTTTAATCGAGATTGATTATCTCGAGTATAACTCCATCGAAGATAGAGAAACAAAATAGATGATATTAATAGACCGACCATGTAGCCAATTAATGCACTCAAGTAATGTGGACCTGTCATTATACACAGAGAATATATATATATTGTTAAAATTTTAGTTAATAAGAAAAATACCATTACGTATTAATATTCCTTTTTGCTAAAAAAAAAGAAAGGGTAGATATACTCACTTTCATTTTCTCTCATCATCAAAGGACCCAAGAAACTGCCCAAGCAATAAGCAAATATATAGGCTCCATTATAGAAAATCTTTTTTGTGTATCCACAGACATTATTTGAAATCATTGTAAGACCAATTACATAACCACTTCCAACAGAAGACAAATAAAGTCCTGCAAGTTGTGGACCACCTTTTGGAAGAACCGCTAATAAAAGTATGCTAATGAAGCTGACAAAGCATCCCAAGGCACCAATCAAACTATTCTCATCAAAACGGCGATTAAGATAAATAGTACATAGTAGAATAGCAATACCCGAGAATGCCAGAGGAATATTTAACAAGATTGATTCCGTATTCTGCACACATATACGTATACGTATACATACATACATTACAAAATAACGATATTTGGAAGAGCAATTATTAGCATTATTTATACAACAGTTGATGTCATTATTTGTTTTACGGCTGATATACGTAGCAAAAGAACCATTTATTATCATATATATCAAGTTTTTAAAATTTAAAACTTTTTATTTATTATAGCACAAAAAGAAAAGAGTTTTAGATTACTTACTGAAAAACCCATGGTCTTGATAATAGTTGTACTAAAAATACTAATGCATCCATGTTCCAGGTTCAATAATAAAGAAATTAAAAAATAGCAATAAAGCTGTGGTTCCTTTAGTGCTTCCCGTATATGATTTACATTGACTACTTTATTTGGAACTACTTTATTGTCACGTATGCGTTCATCCACAATAGTTATTTGTGCTGGTGTGAGTCGATACCAACGTGACTTTGGTGTATCAGGCAAAAATAAGTACGTAATAACTCCACATCCTGCCGAAACACATCCCAAAATGAGCATACACCTGCCACACATACATATATAAATTATAGTGAATACATACGGTTGTGATTTAGTAATAGTAATAATTTATCTATTAGATATTATATTACCATTTCCATCCACGCAGACCATAGGCACCATCCAAATTTAAAAATCCAATACCAATCAATCCACCTACTGCAAAGGCTGCTTCATTAGTCATTAACATGATGCTAAACCATAATATTTGTTCTTTTGTCCTATATAAACTACTAAATAATATCTGTATGCCTATAATTAATTTATAAACATTTTGTTGAGTTGTAAAAAACAACAATGGCCATACCATGTATAAAATTAGTAACCTGCAACATGTATCATTCATTCATGCTATTGATTAATGGCTTTATAAATTGAACACAGAAATATGAGATACATTATTTATGACTAACATGGATAAGCAGCAGCTTCAAAAAAACCTTGTAAAAACCTTAATATAATTAATTGTTGAAAATTATTTGCTAAAGCAGTACATCCAAGATTAATTCCCCACAATATTATAAAAGTTCCCAGATATTTTGAAATGGAAAATTTTTGAATCAAATATTGATTAGGAATCTACTATTGCATAAATTTTTTTAGACATAAATTTTCTTCCCTCCTTACCCAATATATGGTATAAAAGCTAGTAAACAAAAGAAATGGCTGATTGTTATTATTACCTGAAATACAAGATATCCTAAGAAAAAAATGGATGCAATCCAACTAAATTCATTTCCATTTATTCGAGTATCTTCAAATAATCCCATGACTGCAGCAAAATTTAAAACTATTTTATCAACAAACTAAAATGAATGTTTAGAGTAAAAAAAGCAGTAAGTACTATTATAATAATATAATAATAATTATGTATGTGGATATATTTGGTGTCATTCGTAATAATGATAATAAAACTCAGTCTATGTGTTTTACATAATACGTACCTGAAGAAAAACAATAGAACATATAAAGGGTGCAGTTGTCCAATTAATTTTTTTTAAAAGTCGTTTCTCTTCTAGACTGTAAACAAATTCATTCGTCGATTTTTCATCATTATCATGTTCTATCATTATATGATTCTGATATATATTTGTCAATGTTTTTGTTTTTGAGGTCTGATCCCTTGTTTTTTCACCCACATTTTGATTAAAAATTTAATTTATACCATCACTACGTATGATATAAATAGTGTTTTATAATATACACATCATTTATCACAGTTTGTATTTGTGTGTGTGTGTGTGTGTGTTATATTAATTTTGAATAGTAGTAGTTATTTTACAAATGAATTACTGTTAATAACTATAATAGATATGGAAATTTTTATTAAAATTAATGTATTTAAACAGTATATCATACAAACCTCTCTCACAATAATAGTTGACTAGCTTTAATTTTTTTATGTACGTAGTAAATGTGCTGTTCATAAAAGCAATTATGTCTCTTATAAGTAAAAGAAAAAAAAATAAACCTTTTTCATATCTCCCAAGTTATAAATGTGTGGCCTTGTGAATGATGACCCCTGAATGCATATCATGCATAAGTGCATACAGTCAATGCATGAAACAAAAGTAATGCAATCCCTCTCACCTCAACCCCTTTTTTTTCAAATTATTAGATTCCAACAAGCCTTATTATTATTATTATTATACATGGACATTCCTCAGTTTTCTTCATTATTACTGTATAACTTTTATTAATAAACTATTTATATATAAATTTAAGGACGATACATAAATCGTAAATCTTGTTTATCAGTAAGATCACCCCCTTGTTGATTTTTGTCAATTGTTGATGTTGTTTGTTGTTCAGAAGGAATTTTGTTTTCAGCATTTAGTTGTTGACGGTAACGATTATCACGAACACATGTCCATCTTGCATACAAAAATAGAATGGCTGAAATAAGCATTGATGCCATATATATACTCATTCCTGTTAAATAGCGTGGCGCTGGATATATGGTAATAATGGGTACCACCAAAAATAAAAAAAAGTTGAGTAAATGTTGTAACATACTTGACAAATAATAATAATGTCTCTTCTTTTTTTGTTAAAAAAAAACGAAAGTTGTATTGAATTAAGTACCTTCATGTGGAAAAATTAACAATGGACCAAGGAAATTCCCAAGACAGAAAGCAATCAGATATGATCCATTATAAAAAACAATTTTTGTATATCCACTAACGTTGTTTGATATTGATGATAAGACAAGTGTAGATACTGAACCAATATTAGATAAAAATATACCAATAAGCATATAAACACCTTCAGGAAGTACCGTAAGGAGGAGAACACCGATAAATGTAATACAACACATAAATGCACCGACGTAACTATTTGAATCAAACCGACGGCTTAGGTACACCGATAGCAGGACAAGTAGAATTGCTGTTACTCCAGTAGGGATATTTAATAAAATTGACTCCATATTCTTTGTGTGTGTATAGATGTATATATATAAAAATGGCAAAAATTAAAAAGTATTCTTTAATGTTATTGTTTCAATTTGATATGTTTGATCGGTTATCAGTAATTTAATTATCTGTGGTTATTTGTTGCCTATAATGTTATAGGGTATTATAATATTTTTAGGGTACAATATTAAATTGCGTAAATATATAACTTACTGAAAATCCCATACTTTTGATAATTGTGGTACTGAATATAGTTACACATCCATTTAAAAGATGGGTCAGAAAACTGATCAAAATATAACAATAAAATCTTGCTTCCCGTAAAGCTTCAAATATATGATTCCATTTAATTATTTTACTTTTTACAATGGTATTATCACGTATTCTATCTTCCACAATATCCATTTCAATGGCTGTCAGTCTATACCATCTTGACTCTGCTCGATCAGGTAAAATTAAAAAGGTAATAACACCAACTATCATAGTGACGCTACCCAATATGATCATACACCTATGTATACATTATAAGTGCAGCAGTTTGCTTACTATTAGACACAGAATATACTTTTCTATTTTACATAACCATCTTCATTATTATCCATTATTATTATATTTTTCATTATCATTCATACTCGCTTTTTCTTTTTCTTTTTCTTTTTTCGCCTTTTTATTATTATAATTGTATTATCGACTATAATGAGAAATATAGTTATTCTTACCATTTCCATCCACTCAGTCCATTGATACCATTTAAGCTCAAGAAACCGAACCCAATTAATCCTCCTATAGTTGTAGCAAAAGAATTGGTACATAACATAATACCGAATAATGTAACTTGTTCACCACCACTACGACGATACACCGTACTAATCAATAACTGCAAGCCTAATATTATCGCAAAAAAAAATTATGCGATGCGATGATGCAGATTTTGTTGGAGTGAGTATTAAAAATATAACGATTTATCTCGTTTTAACTTATTTGTAATACAAAAAGTAAAATGTAAGAGTAAAACAAATCAATTTTGTATATATTTGATATACACTGCAATAAATAAATAAAAAAGAGACGAACATGGATAAGCAGCTGCTTCAAAAAAACCTTGTAAAAATCGAAGTACAAGTAATTGATGGAAATTTTTTGCCAATGAAGTACATGTAAGAACTGCACCCCATAAAATTAAACATGTTCCTAAATATTTTGATATTGAATATCGTTGTAAAAAATATTGGTTTGGAATCTATAATAGCGTGTTAAAAAAAACAACATTTTCATTAAAAAAAACAAATAGAACGAAATCAAAATAATGACAGTTTAATTTTAATTGTAATACGTAGTAATAATTTACCTGAAATAATAGGTATCCAAGGTAGAATATTGCTCCTAACCAACTAAGATCTCCGGAAGTTGTATTCGTGTCTTCATAAAGTCCCATAGCAACAGAATAATTTAAAGATATTTTGTCCAAATACTAAATCATCAATCCAATAATGATATTTAATTGTTTTTGATCGTTTTTTTTTTACTTCTTTTGTGAATCGTGTATATCAAAAGTAGAGAATGATATATATTCAACCGAATAAAATTTCTTTCCCATATTTTATTATTTTTTCGTTCGACTTACTTGAAGAAAAGCTACTGTACATATAAATGGAATTGTTGTTAAATTGATTTTTCGTAAAAGTTTTTTTTCTTCTGGAGAATAAATAAATTTAGATGTTTTTGTTTCATGATCGTTCTTATTGTTTCCACGGTTATTATTATTATTATTTTGGTCCTCATCATTTGTTTCTACTATGTAAACAGTATCGTATTGGTTTTTTTTTGTTTGACTTTCAATCGATATGGATTTTTTCATTAGGGTGTTCTCTATGGTTATAAATAACAAAGTAATGGCAGCAAAGAAAAAGAAGGGTTGTTTAGTACACAGTAATCTTTCTATTATATATAACGTTATTGAACTATTTTTTTTTTGATTTGTACGCAGGGTGCCGGAGCTCATTTTTATTTAACTACCCCCAACTAAAATAAATAAGTGGTCATTGCCTGAGAAAATGATTTTAAAACTAGTAATGGATTTATGCATAATTTGTTTATATAGATATATAGATATATAGATATATATATATATATATATATATATAATCTCAGATGACGATATACCAATGATTGAAAACAAGATGTCCCTGAAGCAACCCCGCCCTATACATGCAAAGTATATATATATTATGTTTCTATAGCTCCATTTTTTGTTTCTATGCACAAAAGAGCATTAAAATAAGTGGCGTTCCAAGAAAATGGAAAAGCCGAAATTGTTTTTCTCTCCTTAAAAAATCCCCATGATTTGTTTTTTCGAACAGTACCAAAAAAAAACTAATCTCCCTAAAAAAAAGCATTATCAAATGCATAAAAAAATAGACTTTATTCAAATAAGGATATGAATACAAATAAGAATACCAGAGGGTTCCATATATATATTTATGTACAGGTTAAGATCTATGTTTATTCAAGTGGAATACGTATTAATATGTATGACTGCTGGCACTTATGAGCATGGGATCACTTTTTAGTTAAGGTACTTTATAAAATGGTGGGATAGATATTTATAAAAAGAAAAGTGGAGTTGGTGTTTTAACTAAAAAAAAAAACTCTAGTGGGGAAAAAGTCAATACCCAGTGGAGAAGAAAGGGAAGCGAGGGAAAAAAAAAAGGGGGGGGGAAGAGATAAAAAACATACTAGATGTTTCTTGATAATTGTGTGAGAGGAGAGATTGTGAAATTCAAGGCATCCAAGGGATAGGGTTCGTTTTTATTGAAATCAATTCATGATGATGATCCAGTCGATCTATTTCCCGTTGGTACATGGAGAAAAGAAGCCTAGATTTTTTTTTTGCCGTATAGCTAATGTCAAGGCAAACTCGGGAGTTGGTAGCTGATCAACATTGAGTCTAATGGTTGCATTTCATGGGGTTGTATGAGAATGGTATTAAATAGCGTTTTTAACCCATTGAGTATAGTGGTAGAAGCAGTGGACAGGAGGTACGTACAGTGTTCTCTTTTCGCGACCGGAGCACCACAGCGGTAGTACTCTAGTGGGTATGATAATAGCCAATGCATAAACCACTTTACTAATCAAAATATGTCGCTCGGGAAAAACTAGTGAATAGAGCACTTGATCGATTATACGTCTTTTATGAAGGCATCAAATTGTTTTTCGTTTGATGATGCATATGTTGTGCATTCATCATTATTTTTTTGTTCAATGTTTTTAGTAACTGGGTCTTTCGAAGATTGGTGTTTTTTATTTTACGTAATTCGTTGTAAAGCTGGTAAAATAGGTTTATTTGATCTTAAATAGGTCCACTGTTTATTGCGCTTTCTATCCCACAGAAAAATATTATTTAATGGATTGAGCCATAGTAATTATTGGTACGTAGATTCTAGAGTCTAGTAACACATTTAAGTCATAAGATACGAGCTCTCATGCAAGTGCATACATAGTGGAACTACCATTACTACCACAGGTGTAATTGCTGTAAAAGGTATAGATCGGTTATGATTGAATGTTATTTTAATGCAACTTCTTTATGTATTATGTAGCTGATTTGTTTTGTTTTTTGCTTTTTTTTGCTTGAAGAAAGTACCGTGATTACAAGGTCATACTCCAGAACAGATCGAATTAAAGGTATGGAAAGTAATGAGAGTTGGTTGAAGACTAATACCATATTGAAGAATATCCCTCTGTCTTGGGAGTACTAAGTTGTTTTAGTAAGTCGCTGATTCATAAACAAGCTGGTCTGAGTTCCTACATATATAAATCATCATTCTTTGCAGAAAAATAAAAAGAGGCTACAGCTTACCAAGAGGATGGTTAAAGACATAAAGCTCAAGAAGAAAGATACTATGTAACTTTAAATTTTAGCTGATATCAATAGTTTTTACACTACGTAGAAAATTACATTGTCATTTTATATATTCTGTATATATTATACATCGTCAGCTTTTACTACTACGTATATTGTTTTTATTGTTTGAGTATGCATTCATGTCTGTAAAATATTTTCTGAAATAGAAATTACGTTTAAAAAAAAAGAGTTCATGTTATACTCTTGGATATATGTGAATATAACTTAAGAGTTTTAGTTATAGACATATGTAATAATAAATATATACTCGTTACAAATAATAATAATAATAATTGGGAGAGAGAGAGGATGAGGTGAGTTATGAATAGGTATATTTTTCATGCCATAAAAAAGAGAGGAATTAAATAGTACGTACGTAATCCGTACAAAATTTCTTCTTTTATGGACGATAGATGAATTGTAAATCTTCTTTATCTGTGAGGTCTATTGGTTGGTTTCCATCAATTGTAAAAGAGGGTAATGCATTTTCATTTTTAAGTTGTTGTCGGTATCGATTATCACGAACACATGACCATCTTGCATACAAAAATAGAATGGCTGAAATAAGCATTGAAGCCATATAAGTACTCATTCCTGTTAAATAACGTGGTGCTGAGAGAATAATGATAATGATAATGATAAATAAACAACCGCCAAGAAAATAAAAATCGAGTAAATGTAATAATATAGTTGGAAAAGATAATAAGAATATTAATAATGTACAAAATAAAAGTTGTATTTTGGATTTAAGTTATATATACCTTCATGTGGAATAATTAATAATGGACCCGTAAAATTTCCAAGACAATAAGCAACAAGATATGATCCATTATAAAACACCTTTTTTGTATATCCACTGACATTATTTGATATGGATGATAAGACAATTGTAGATACTCCATCAATGGTAGCTAAAAAGATACCAATAAGCATATAGCCACCTTCAGGAAGTAGAATAAGAAGTAGAACACCGATAAAGGTAATACAGCACATGAATGCACCAACGTAATTGTTTGCATTAAACCGACGACTTAGGTAAACAGAAATTGTAACAAGTATAATAGC
This sequence comes from Circinella minor, assembly GCA_016758965.1. Lineage (NCBI taxonomy): Eukaryota > Fungi > Mucoromycota > Mucoromycetes > Mucorales > Lichtheimiaceae > Circinella > Circinella minor. The sequence goes on along the minus strand of JAEPRB010000016.1, from coordinate 258,413 downwards.
AGTTACTCCAGTAGGAATATTTAATAAAATGGACTCCATATTCTATTGTTTTTTTTTTCGTGTAAACATGTATATATATAAAAAACAAATGACAAAAAATATATATTATTTAATACTACGAGTTTCCATTTGATAGGTTTGTCAGTAGTTCAATAAATCAGTGACTATCACTGTATGCTTATAATATAATATAATATTCTATTTTCTTAATATATAATAATTTAAAGTTGCATAAATAGTATATATATCACTTACTGAGAATCCCATACTTTTAATAATTGTAGTACTGAATATAGTTACGCATCCATTTAAAAGATGGGTCAGAAAACTGATCAAAATATAACAATAAAATCTTGCTTCCCGTAAAGCTTCAAATATATGATTCCATTTAATTATTTTACTTTTTACAACGGTGTTATCACGTATTCTATCTTCCACAATATCCATTTCAACCGTTGTCAATCTATACCATCTTGATTTTGCTCGGTCAGGTAAAATTAAAAAGGTGATGATACCCACTATAACAGTAATGCTGCCCAATATAGTCATACACCTATAATATATAAAACATTTTATTACGTATTCGTCACAAAAAAAAAAAGAATATATATATATATATATATTGTTTTATTATCCTTTATTTTTCCGCTATCATCCACCATCGTCTTTTTTTCTTGATAAGATCAATTATGATTGAAATACAGTTATCCTTACCATTTCCATCCACTTAGTCCATGAACGCCATTTAAGCTCAAGAATCCAAAACCAATTAATCCTCCTATAGCTGTACCAAAATCATTGGTACATAACATAATACCGAATAATGTCACTTGTTCACCATTACTACGACGATACACTGTACTAATTAGTAATTGTAAACCTAATATTACGTACCGAAATAAAGTAAAAAATAAAAATTTGATGCATTGATGTGCATATTTTTGTTGTATAAGTAAATTAAAATCTCATTTTAACTTGATTTGTAATACAAAAAAAAAAGTGGGTATATAAAGAATCATCTTAGTGTATACATATATGATTATACACTGAAAAATTAAAAGAGAGACGAACATGGATAAGCAGCTGCTTCAAAAAAACCTTGTAAAAATCGAAGTATAAGTAATTGATGAAAATTTTTTGCCAATGAAGTACATGTAAGAACTATCCCCCATAAAGTTAAACACGTTCCTAAATATTTTGATATTGAAAATCGTTGTAAAAAATATTGATTTGGAATCTATAGTATCATATTTTATTTTATTTTTTTTAAAAAAAAAGGTTTGTATGAAAAAAAAAAAGAACAAGAATCCAATGACAAGTTAATTTCAATCGTAATTGTAATACGTAGTAATAATTTACCTGAAATAATAGGTATCCAAGGTAAAATATGGCTCCTAACCAACTAAGATCTCCTGGTGTTGTATTCGTGTCTTCATAAAATCCCATAGTAACAGAATAATTTAAAGATATTTTGTCCAAATACTAAATAATCAATTCAATAATAATGATGTGTTTATTTTTATTTATTTATTTTTATAATGAATTCGTAATTACGTATTATATGAAAAGTTAAAGTCAATGATATACGTATACTATATATTATATATACAACAAAATGAACCCTTTTATTTATTTATTTACTTTTTCGTCAAATAACTTACTTGAAGAAAAGTAATTGCACATATAAATGGAATTGTTGTTAAATTGATTTTTCGTAAAAGTCGTTTTTCTTCTGGAGTATAAATAAATTTAGACTCTTTTTTTATTTCACCATCGTTTATATTGATATTTTGGTCTTCATCATTTGTTTCTAATGTGAAAACATTTTCCTGTTGTCTTTTTTCAGTTTGACTTTCCATAGATATGGATTTATTCATAATGATGATGTAACTCTAAGGTGAATAAATAAAAAAGCAGTGTAAACAAAAAAAAAAAATATAAAAAAAAAAGAAGATTTGTTCAGTAATTCACAGCAATCTTTTTTTGTTATATATAACATTATTGATTTATGCACAATTTATTTTATATATTATAATCTCAGATGACAATATCATGAACGATTGAAAGAAAAAAAAATTGTCCCTGCGGCGATGTTGAAACAAACAAACAAACAAACAAAAAACCACAGCTCTATTTTTTTTTCATGCACAAAAGAGTTATCATAAATACGTGGCGTTCCAAGAAGATGGAAGAGCCGAAACTGGCTTTTTCTCTCCGTAAAAAAAATTGTCTCCCTAAAAAAACCCCCCCAAAGTGCATAAAAAATAAATAAATAAACAAGATTAAGAATATTAGAAAGTTCAAATATATAGCATTATCTTTTATAAGAAAAAAAAAAGAAGGTTGCAGCTCACCATGAAGGATATTTAGTTGAAGAGATAAAGCTTAAGAATGAAAAATGATGCTCATTTTTCTAATATTGTCAACACACTTTTATGTACCACCACATATAGTCATCTTGTTATAGGTATATAAGATTTTATTTAAAATAATATGTCATCATCAAATTTTTACATTTTTTATTTTTTAGTTATAGATACGTATGTAATAATAAATATATACTCGTTACAAATTACAAATAATAATAATAATAGTTGGGAGGGAGAAGGGAGAGATGAATTCATAAATGGGTATATTTTTATGTCATAAAAAGAAAAGAGTCCATACAAATTTTCTTCTATTATGGACGATAGATAAATCGTAAATCTTCTCTATCTGTAAGGTCTATTGGTTGATTTTCATCCGTTGTAAAAGAGGGTAATCCATCTTCATTTTTAAGTTGTTGTCGATATCGATTATCACGAACATAGGTCCATCGAGCAAATAAAAATAAAAGTCCTGAAACTATAGCAGCAATCATATATCCAATCATACCCGAAGTATATCGTGGTGCTAATGTCATTTAAAATATATAATAGATGAATATTTTTATAAATTTAATGTTATTCTCTATTAAAAAAAGCAAAAAAAAAAAAAAAAGCTCATAATCATTTTTTTTTTGTGAACTTACCTTCATTTTCTATCATCATAAGAGGACCTGTGAAATTTCCAAGACAATAGGCCACAAGATAAGCACCATTATAAAATACTTTTTTTGTATATCCACTCACATTATTTCCAATAACGGATAAAATAATAGCAGATCCAGGGTTTGTAGTAGCTAATAATATACCACTTAACATAGCTCCGCTTATAGGTAATACAGTTAAAAGTAACATGGCAACAAATGTAATGATACACATAAATGCGCCCACATAATTGTTTTCATTAAAACGACGACTAAGAAAAACAGCTAATAAAACCAAAAACATGGCCATGAAACCAGATGGAATATTCAATAAAATGGATTGCATAGTCTATATATAATGACAAAAGAACAAAAAAGTGAATATTTTGAAGCAAAAGGTTATATATATTTCCTTTTCCATTTTTTTTAGCAGCAGTTAATCATTATTATTTGTTGTTGTTGCTGTTACATAATTATTGACAATAACTCTCTCAAACATTATACGAATATTATCACTTACTGAAAATCCCATATTTTTAATAATTGTTGTACTAAATATACTTGTACATCCATTGACTAAATGTAATAAAAAGCATATAATCATATAACAATAAAATCGAATTTCTTTTAAAGCTTCCCAAATATGATTTAATTTAATCACTTTGTTTTGAACCACTTTGTTATCTTTCATTCGATCTTCTACAATTTCATGTTCTTCTGGTGTCAATCGATACCATCTTGAATTTGTTTTGTCAGGTAAAAAGAAAAATGTGATAACACCAACACCGACTGTTGTACTTCCCAATATAATCATACACCTATACGTAATATATATATATATAGACATTCCATTTTTTTTAGTTTGTTGTTTTAATACGTAACATTAGAAAATAATATGTAAAATAACATTTTACCATTTCCATGAACTTAAACCATAAAGTCCATTTAAACTGAGAAAACCGAAACCAATTAATCCACCAAGTGCAATACCCAAATTATTACTACACATCAATATACCATATAAAATAACTTGTTCTTTTCGTCGATAAATAATACTAATAAGTAATTGTATACCTAATAAGTCATAAAAAAAAGATTATTTAATATATATGTAAAGTAGTTATCGATTCAATATGTATATTCTTTTCAAAATATTGTTATACAAACATGGATAAGCAGATGCTTCAAAAAATCCTTGTAAAAATCTTAATGCAAGTAATTGTGGAAAAGTTTGTGCTAATGGAGTACATCCAAGTACAATACCCCATAAAACAAGACATGTTCCTAAATACTTTGACATTGGAAACCATTGTAAGCAATATTGATTCGGAATCTAAAAAATAAGTGGTTGTTAAGTAAAACAGATAAGCTTTTTTCTCCCCTTCTTCTGTTGTTCCCCCTTCTTATAAATCGAATTTCCATTATCATTATTGGTAATATGATACGAATATTACAACTGTTTAATTACTATTGTAAAGTTTTTATTTACCTGAAATAATAAATAACCTAAATAAAAAATGGAACCAAGCCAACTAAATTCGGATCCATTAATTCCAGTATCTTGAAATAATCCCAAAACAGCCGAAAAATTTAATGCCACCTTATCCAAATACTATGAAAAGAACAAGTAAAATATTTAATAAATTACATCATTTAATTATATGATCTTATTACTTACTTGAAGAAATACAATAGCAAATATAAATGGGATGGTTGCCATATTTATTTTTCGAAGTAATTTTTTTTCTTCTGGAGTATAAATAAATTTCTTATCATCATCTTCTTTTTCTTTTTTAATTTGGTTATCATCATGACTTTGATTGTCTTGTTTATTGTCTTCATCTTTTATATAATTCATGATTGAAGTTTTGTATTGACCCTCTTCAAGTTGTTCTTCATTATAATTTGTTTCTACTTTCATTATTGAAATTGTGTTCGTTTCGTTTCCTAATACTTTTTATACAACGAATTATAAAAAAAATGAGAGGCGAAAAAGAAAAAGTTATAAAAAGGGCAAAAAAAAAAAAAAAAAAAAAAAAAAAAAAAAAAACTTAAAAAACGGTGTTGAATAGATGCATGCTTAGCAAAAAAAAAAAAACGTGAGTTATTTATTTTTATTTAAACAAGGATTTATACTTAAGTACATGCCCGAATATGCATAATGTACTGCAATCACACTATGCAGATATGCACCCTATTTTATTACCAAAAAATAAAAAATGATAATGATCAAAAGGAAAATAACTTTTATTTATGGAAGATATATTTTTTGTGATATTTAAAAAAAAGAAATCAAGTTCTTTTTCTATGTGTATGTTCATACGTACGTATTATTTGAAAAATATTTATTATTATTGACAATAAATGTGGCGATAATAATGTATACAGAACAACTTTATTTGGTTTCTACGTATGACGTATAAAAAACAATTCTACGTAAAAATATTGTCTACGTATCTATAAATATATTTGTTAAATATCAATAATAACTATTAAAATTCGTTAATAAGTATATTGGTAGAAACAAAAATAAAATAACAACATTTAATAATCATAAGACAGATTTATAGTTTCATTTATTTAATAAAATGTGATCAATTATTTATATAGACCGTCTTATTATATATTTCTACTGACGTTCTAGTTGGTTTTATATCATTGTATTAAAAATTTATATTCATTCATCAAAGTAGAATAAACAATAACGTTTTGACTAGATTCTTATTCATTCCTATAAAAAAAATAAATGTGGATAAAAGTGTCATAATAATAACAACCATTTTTTCTATTCAACTCCACCTAGATATGTATCCAAAAATGTGATTATTTGAACAAATTTCTTAGTATATTAAAAGGCTAATAATATTAGACAAAAAAAAAAACCTCTTGGCTTATAATGATTATGTATGTATTTATCCAAACTACATTATATAACACCCCCCCTCCCGCCTTCTTCCAAAGATTTAAAGTGTTCCAAAGATAAATTCGGATATCATTGTAAAAAGTATTGGTTCAAAAAACTTCGAATCAAGAAAATATAATAAAATGTCGTCATGAATTTTTTCTTAAAAGAAGGGGGGGGGGGCGGGGAGAAAGGGAGGTTTATGCATAATCATATGCACACATAAAAACACTTTTTTGTTGTAAACAACTCAAAGTTTATAAAAAAAAAAAAGGAGGTTTTTTTTTTAGCTGTAAAAATCTTAAATAGGTAAAATAAAGGAGGGTCTATTATCTTGATTTCTTTTAATGCAATAAGAATGACTCTTTTAAATTTATAAGATATAACTTGGAAAAATTCATGTGTTAAGAAAATACGTATATATGTATATGAATCCATATATAATAAAATTCTTATTAGTTAAAAATAAATTATATATATAAATAAATAAATAAAAAAGAAGAAGTTTGTTGTTGTATTCCTTAGTGGAATTGTTATTAATAATAATAAATTACATAGAATGGAATAAAAGAAGCTTAATTTATTAGTTGTCCAGAACTAATTATGCTTGTTCTTTTTTTCATGTTTAGAAGGACGTTGTAAATCTAAAGCTTCAGTTAAACCATAAAATACATTCCAATTTTCAATTGTCTTTTTGAAATTATCAGAACCAGGTCCATTGGAATAAATAAAGACATCAGCCATAGAATGAACACCTTGATCATTACCAATAGGAAGATTACCATTATAATGTAAACCCTCTATTATTACCAACCCAACAATAATTAGTTTTTTCCTATCTATTGAAATCCATTTTGTTAAAAAAAAAAAAAAGAATGTCATACTTACTGCCATATTTTCCAGCTTGATCTTTTTTGTTTGCAATATAACCATGATGATCATCACTTACACTTGGTTGGCGAGGTTCAGAACTAGATAAAGCAAAAGCTTCATAATGATCAGGATAATTATTTGTACCCGCAGCTAAAGTAATCTTGGGATTCCAATTATCAGGGAAACCATCATTATCATTATCAAAATAACCAGGCCATCCAGAAGCAGCATAAAGACCAATCGAATCACGCATATCTTTGTTAGAATCATGTTGAGCCATATATTTTTGATCCACTGAACCAAACACATCAAATGCATGAGAATGATCCGCTGTAAATACAATTAAAGTATCTTCAAATTCATCATTTTTCTAAAGAAAATAAATAAAAAAAAGTTGTTGGTTTGAGTATAAAAAATAAATCTTTTAGACCATTTTTTTTTTTTTTTTTTTTTTTACCTTGAGCCAATCAACGGTTTTTTGAATAGTAACATCCATTTCAATTAAATCAGCCCAAGCACGATTAAAATCCAAAGGATGAAGTTTTTTATCAACAGAAGCAGCTTCAGACATTAAAAAGAAACCATCTTTACCACCACGTTTTTTTAAAACTTCAAGTGCTTTAATGGTCATATCTTCTAATCCAGGTTGATCAATTCCTAAAGCATCATTACCACTTAAATCAGGAGCAGCACCATTACCAACAGTATTATTATTAAAAATATTACGTTCCATCCATCTAGTAAAATAATATTAATGAAAAGTTAATTAAAAACCTTTCTTTTTAATATATATTACGTATATATATCAAAAAAAAAAGAAGAAGAATACATACACATCAAGATTACCAGTACGGAAAGCACCTAATAATTTATCATTATCATGATAATTATTTAAATCCTTCTTATTCAAAACGATTTGATAACCAAATTCTTTTTCCAAAAGATCATAATAATTGGTTTGATTCAATGCTTCTTCTCCTTTAAAATATTCAGCTCCACCAGCAAGCCAAACATCAGGAACAACAGCATCTACCCAATCAGGTACACCATGCACCAATTGATCCACAATATGAGCAGATTCACCACGTTCACGTGTATGAGTATAAAAAGCAGCAGGTGTAGCATCTTGACCAGCAGCAGTCGTAACAACACCTACAGCTTTACCAGGTTGACGACGACGAATTAATTCAGTAATTAATTCAACTTTAGGATCATCAAAAGGATCTTTAGAAGAATCAGCATAAACACCAAGTGCACTGACACTCCCCTTATGACCTGTTGCATAAGCAGAAGCTGAATTGGCAGAATCAGTCACTAAACCATCCACAGAATTTGTCAAGACATGACCCAAATTATCAAAATGTTCAAAGGATAACAAATCATGATATTTTCCAGAAGTATGTTTACGCGCTAAAGCACGAGCAGCAGTAATCATCTAATAGAAGTAAAAAGTTTTAGTTTTGTTAGAAAAAAAGATTCATCATTCTACTCTATTTTTTTTTTTTTTTACACTTACACCAATATTACAACCATCAGCAATAAAAAGAATAGCATTCTTTGCTTTCTTTTTTGGTTTCTTGGGCTATTATTTTATCAATTTGTTTTTTTTTTAAAAAAAAAAGTTATTATTATTTTATTTCATTCATATCAAACAACAACCAAGGAACTTACCTCAATGACAGTATAACGAACAGTATAACCTTCTTTTGGACCATATTGAACAGAAACATCATAAGTACCAGGTTTATCAAATTTAAGTTTACGCCAAATACGTGAAGTAACAGCAACAGGAACAGGAGCCACATCTTCTGAAACAACCGATTCAATCGTATTAGCCCATTCAAAATCCCAATTTTCTAAAGCAGGTGTTTCTTCAAAATTGAAAAATTGATCTACATCCACCCATCGACCATTATTTCTTCTTACAGTTGTCTTGAAATTTTCATAAGGTTCAACTGTTTTATTTGTAAAAGAAGTATCATAAGCATGTAATTCTACACGTAAATCAAAGTAGGAACCAGGAATAAATTGAGATCTACGTATCATATTTATATATATATTTATTAAAATTAGACTTTGTATGTATAAAAGTGATGTAAATTTTTACGTTGGAACTTACAAATCAGGAGGGAAAATACAACTATGTTCATCAGGACAAGCACCAAGACGTGGATATTGACCTTCAGGATCTGGATTTAACTTGTAAGATTGGGGTCGACCAGCGAATACCAAAGTAGAAGAATAAGCTAATTCCAAAGAGGCAATAGTATAAAGACTTGTTAACTTCATCAAAAATTTATAATAATGAAAGAAAACGAAACCAAAACTTCTTTTAACTTTTTTTCTCTTTTTTATATATAATAAAAAAATTAAAATCTAAAGTTGTTACACAAGATTTTTTTTTTTTTTTTTTGGTTTACCAAAAGATGTTTGATCAATTTGTTATTGACGGTACCTGTTATTATGTCCACGTTGGCGTCCATTGATCTATACACTTGTAGCATTTTTCATTTAAGGTTACACTCGAATTGACCATGCGCCATTTATGCAACATTTCGTTGGATCGGATATTTTTTTCCCGATTTTTTGAAATAAACCGACCTTTTTTTTTTTTTTTTTTTATTCTTTTCGCTTTCATTGGTAACCAAGAAGTATATTAATGTAGAAACCAAAGAAACTTTCTTTTTATTTTTTTTATTATAGAGAATGTTCATGGTATACAGTACACTTCAGAAACGCTAATTTTTGAGTTAATCCAATTAATACATTTCTTGGGCATCAATTATTTTTAAGAAAAAGGGGGGCGGGGAAAGAAATTTCTGTGGTCCATTTTACTTTCTTCTTACCTATTTATAATTTATTTTACAGATATTGAAGATGAGTATACAATTTTTTTTTTATGAAGATGGACAAGGGCACGTTATTGATGAGAATGGAGTTGAGCTGATGAATGTTGTTGTCGTTGTTGATGAGGAGCTATTTTGCTATTGAAACAATAAGTTCTCGTACTCAGTATTCCTAAATGAATAAACCTTCGGAAAGACCTAACCCTGTAATGCATTCAGTTATGAATAAGAGGAATAGTGAAGATATTGATATGGAACTATGTAACAAGCGACGCTATACGGTTTACTTTGATAAAGACAAAACTAGAATTTTTCATTTATTTTTTAGTAAATGCTTGAAAGCTTCTGCTGCTGCTGCTGCTGCTGCTGCTGCAAGGAAATTAGGTATTCATATCCGAATAGCATAGAAATGGGTCAAACGTTATTATAAGGACCCTGGAGGCATCATTGAGAAGAAAAATAAGTCAGGTCGGCGTCGTATTCTTCGGGGAAGAGCATAAACTTTTCTTTTTTTTAAAAATTATATTGATGAGAACCCTTCTGCCGTTGTCAATGAAGTGGTGAAAAGTTTGAAACAAAAAACGTTGAAGGTTTCAACGTTTCTCGTGGTACTACTATTATTACAACTTTATGACAACTCGGTGTAATCTGTCAATTAAGCAAGCACAGTTTCATCCTGTGGAAAAGGAACAGTGAGGAAAAGATTCAGCAAAGATACGACTGGGTTTAAACGTGGTAGCAAAAAAACTGACCTGGATTTCACAACAAATTGTGTTTTTTCTTGGATGAATCAGCCTTTCACATTAATTTGAATTGCGGTATGGCTTGGTCAAAGAAAGGCACTCCTGCAATAGTTACAGTGCCTACAACGAAAGCAAACGCAACATCGATTTTAGGTCCAATATCCGCAAATGGCCTAATTAATGTTAGCTTACAAGTTCCAAAGCGTATCAAAAAGAGAAAGCTTAGACGTGCAATTGATGGTTATAGCACAGGGACAGCAGGGACAGGCCATTATCTAAGCTTTGTAAAGGCTACTCTCGACAAAATAGACAAAGTATCCCGAGATGAAGGGACACTAATCTTATCATGGATAATTCTCCTTTTCACAACTCAACAGACTTTGGTAAGTATATCAATTCACGAGGATACAGATTCGTATATCCTCCTCCGTATTCAGTTGTCAAAAGTAAAGTTAAGCGAAATAAATTTTTGGAAAAAGAATCGCTAATGACTAGGATGAGTGAAGTATGCGATAGCTTGTATTTGAGTGATTTCAAAGACTTTGTTTCTCATTCTGTCAAATGCTTTGATAAATGTTTAAACAAGGAGAGATTATGAAGAGTTTTCTTTTTTTTTTTTGCTTTTTGTGTAGGCTGTTTGTGTAGGCTATCTTTTTTCTTTTTGTCACCCTTCTTTTCAGCAACCTTTTCTTTGTATCGCCATGGTTACAATCAGCAGAGAACAGGCTATATGCATAATTTACTGTGAACCATATAATGAATCAAACGTCGTCAAGTTATCAAAGTTGATTGATGATATGAACAATAAGTATCGAAATCTGCTACTCGGACAATCCAACAGAGCCTATGTTAATCTCACTCAAATCACTCTACGCTAGTCCCTTCAAATATCATCCATATCCTTGCTTTTCTGGAGGACTGTAAAAAAGGACAAGAACAACAAGCATGCCAAATGGATGAAAGAAAACACAATTCATACATTTTTGTTGTATTTAAACATATAAGTTGGTATATAGTATAATAAACGTTTCTACTTTGAACGTTGGATTGTTTTTTTTCCTACATTCAAATTTGTTTAGTACTTTTTCATCATTTAAAAGTAGATTTCGTTCATAAATATGTATGACACCCTCGGTTGGCATGATATCTATGATTATTTTTTGGATGTTTGGGTGTTGTCTATTACAAGAAGCAGTTAAAAAGTTAGTCTGATTTCATAGGGTTTCATAACTATCCGCTTACTTTAAAAAACCATGCAAGTCATCGCAGTTTGTTGTTAAGCCGGCGTAATCCAATGACACTAAACAAATGTTTTGTGTATTTGCAATATACGCCAGCATATCTAGTAAAAAGAATCAATTAACACATTTGGATACAATGAGACAACTGATTTGCTTACCTTGAGTGTTTCCGTTAACAGATAACTGCGTGAGCAGGTCATCTTTCTGATGCATATGCTAGGGTTCTTACTAGTGAACCGATCCGGATCAGATTGGCACCATTTCGAATCCGATCCGTTTTCAAACGGATCGGATTTTCGGAAATCTGGATTGGATCCATAATCCGTAATGCAAAAGAATCAATTAGATGAAATTTAGGCCATATATAGTAGATGTCACAGTATTTTTTTTTTTCATGAGCAAAGGTATTTTATGATAGTCGTTTGAGATTGTTTAAGAAACTAAAACTGGGGTAACAGAGGTGCATTGTTTTTAAATGATTTTATTATTTTGGTTTCAAAAACATAATAGGAAATATGTTGTAGTAAAAAAAAGAATTGGGAAAATGGGTTCTAGTAGGAAAAAAAAGTTACAGTGATTATTCGTTAAAACAGGTACTCAATACATGTACTGGTTTTAGCGAATTGCCTGTTTAGTGAATTGAAACACAGCTGGTACGAATATGTAGAATATACTGGAAAAAATAACTATAATTAAATTAAGCTGTTCAGATAAGATAAAAAAAAATGATAGTTCATATAATCTAGCTTTGCTACTATAAGCTAATCTTTTAGTGATAAAAATGACAATAGTGTACTCATCAAGTAGCAGTAATGAACCAGAGATTGGATTAATAATGAATTTACAACAAAGTGTGTTTAATATCTACATGAACCATGGTTTTAGCAGTTGAATAAAAATGAGTAACAATGAATTGTATCAATAACATAATTACATATTCAATGGTAATGAATAAGTATATGACAAATTTGAAAAGAAGTACGTACGTACGCAGAGGAGGAGAAAGAAAAAAAAATCATATGTGTGAAGTTGGCGAAAAAGAGACACTGTTATCAAAACAAGATGTTGAGAAGCTTTCTTTTGACGACAAGAATGATTTGTGTATTTTTAATTACTATGAAAACAAAGTAGCCCACTGAAAACAAAGGGAAGAGCTGAGATGAGGCTGCATTACTGATTTTACCAATAAAAAGAATAGCATTATATTATATAAAATAAAATAATACTATTATAAACCCGGTAAATATTTAGGAAAGCTCATCGGATACCGGTATTTTACTAAGTATATAAAAAATATTTGAGAGATACTACCGGCTTAGCAAAATACCGGTTTAGCAAATACTCAGACTGTATAATGGGAAAAAAGGAATTATAGTGAGTAAAGAAAGTTATAATTGAAAAAAATGTATAGTGGAAAAAAAAAAGGGGTCCCACTCTTTCTGAAGTAACTGTAAAGATGTATCCATCATCAAAAAAACAAAACCGATTTGAATCGTAAACACAAAAACAATCTTGATAAAAACACTGAAAAAAAAAAAGGATTCCAAACAACCCGATTATATTTCATTTTATTAATTATATTTCTTATTGAGTTTTTTTTTTTTTTAATCTCTTTGCATAGCACTTAAAATTTGAAGTATACGTAAGAACAAATTAATAATATCCATATATAAACTAACAGATGCCATAATATAATCTTCAGCAGAATAACGATTAAAGATTAAATAGGTATCAAAAACAATATAACCTGAAAAGATAACAACTCCAGCACAAGCAAGTGCTAATTGAAATCCTTCAGAAAATGGTAAAAATATTTGAACAAGTGATACAAGGAAAAGCATTGAAATACCAGCAAATAAACTATAAGAAAAATAATAATAATATCAAATTAATCATCTTGCTCATCATTACTTTAAAAAAGAAAAACTTACAATGGACCCATGCCAGAAAAATCCCATTTAGATTGTAAAGTAAATAATGTTAAACCAACAAATACACCAAATGTTATAATTAATGCTTGAAGAACAATCATTTGATCATAGAATGTCACTATATAATAAAATAGATATTTCAATATGTGAGTGTTTCATACTACTTATTATCCCATCCCATCCCATCCCATCCATATATATATATATATATATAATTTATACATACCTACTGTACCCACTAAATGACCTTCCATTATTGTAAATATACCCAAGAGAATATAATTTAATGGAGTTGATCTTGCTTTCCACATTAATCCAAATAAAACACCTAAAGATCCAAACATAGAAATATATAATACCCAAATACTAAATTATATAAAAGTGAGTTTATATATTATATTTACTCTTGTTAAAAAGAACAAAAAAAAATACTTTACTTTGTTTGAACAAATTGTTTCACAGTTTCATTATACATATAAATGGCTGACATTATAACTGTACTCAAGATTTGTACTGATAAAATAGAATATACTTTTCTTACAAATTCTATATGTTATTCTCCTTGTTAGTAAAATGAAATGTGTGTGTTTTAATCATATATATATATATATATATATAACTTACGCATTCGAACTTCAATAGGACTATTAGAAATAGTTTCTTTATACAAGTCATCATTATCGTCATAATCATCATGATTGCCATTAAAAAGTGGTCTTCTTACTTCTTCTTCATAACCAGGTGGAGGTGCTGGATATTGTTGATATTGTTGTTGATAATGTTGTTGTTGTTGTTGTTGTTGTAATGGTGGTGGAGGAGAATCAGGTGGAGGATAATAAGGTTGATTAGGGGGTGGATATTGTTGAGGAGGAGGTGGATATTGTTGTTGTTGTTGATTTTGTGCACCATACGACATTTTTTCTTAAAATTATTTCGAAATAAAAAAGTAATAAAGGAAGAATAAAGAAGAATTTTTGCCAAGAAGATATGCTGCGGGGTACTTGAAAAAAAGGGAAACCCGACCCGCATGATTCCCTTCCCTTCTCTCAAGTTTTTAAAAAAGTCACGTTTTTCTTTTTTGTTTCAAATAGATTTATTTTTTAATAATTATTAGATCATTTGAAAATAATAATAATGCCTAAAGTACAAAAGACAAGAGGTACAAAAAAACTGGAATCAAAAGTTGAAAAACAAACTGTAAGAATATTATTCTTTGTCTTTTTTTTTTTTTTTTTTTTTTTTTAGAGGAAACCCTTTATTTTCATTTTTTAATCTAAAAATATTATAATATTTTTTTAGTTGACATCAACTACCACTAGTAGTAGTACTATACCCATAATAGAAAATAAACATCAAAAACGAAAACAACGTCATGAAGCTTGGCTTGAAAGTAATTATATATTTTGATTCCGAGATTTTTTTTTGAATGGGAGAAAAGAGGTTATTAATTAATTAATTAATATGATAGAATTGGATCGAGTTCATGGACAAAGAAAAAAAGCAGCCAAGAAAAGTAAAAAATTAGATACGGATTTAACAGAATTTAATGATATTCTTGATATAATTGAAACGAATGAAACCAAAAAAGAAAAAATAACAGCTATACCCACAAATAAATTTCAAAATAAGAAATCAAAAAGAAAAGCAGAGTATGTTTTTATCCCTTTTCTTTTTTTTTTAAAAAAAAAAAAGAAAAAGCCCCCCACCAACTAAATTCTTTTTTTTTTTTTTTTTTTTTTTTTTTTAAATAGAATGAAAGAAATTGTAAGGTTTCAAAAAGTAATGCAATTACCAGCTTTTCAACAAAATCCTTTAGCAGCTATTCGACAACATGTTCAAAATACTTTTGGTTCACAATAAATATTTAACTATTTCTAGTATCCATTCATCCTAATTTGGTAATATTTTTATATATAATTTTTTTTTGCATAATAACAACCTACTCTTTCTGTAAATTTACTCCCCAATTCTTTTTTAATAATAATCATCATCCTTTTTTTTTTTTACTCTTTCTTCTTTATCTCTTTGTTTTTTTTTTATCACTGTGTGTATTTGTGTGTGTGTGTGTGTGCGTGTGTTGTAAAAGTGTATATATATATATATATTTGTATATGTGTTTTATTTAAAAAAAAAAACAATGGATTTCGCACCAGGATATGAAGATTTTGCTACACGATATTATTGGGCTCGATTATTAACACCTCCAAAATGTTGTGGATGTTTTAGTAATCATTTTGGTAGTGGCATTGCTTGTTTAATATGGGCAGTAAGTTTTATATATATATATATATATATATTCATTTTTCGCTTTTTATTTTTATTTTGTAAATACTAAACATGATATTTTATTAGGGTTTCAGCTTTTATTTTGCTGTTCTTGCATTTATGCAAAAGAGTCGTAAGTTTTTTTTTTCTTTTCATAATGTAGTATCTTTGGTGGGTCTCATTCTAAAAGTATTATTATTATTATCATTATTAGCATTTTATTCTCATTTAGATCAAGTACCATTAATTATTTTTGGTGTAGTCAATCTTATTTTTGGTTGTATTTCAATTGCTGGATTTGTAATTGTTTATTTTAGAGTAAGTCCTTAAGATAGTATTATTATTATTATTTATAAAGATTATTTTTATTAAACCAACGTAATACCATATATATATATATATATATATATATAGCCAATCTATGTTCGTGTTCAAATCATGGTTTATATTATTGCTATAGGTGGTTCATTTGTACTTATATCTACACTTGTCAATTTTATTTTATTTGTTGTCAATCAAGATAATTTTAGAAATTGGTGTATTGATCATTCTCGTGAAAATACTTTATGGAATATTCAAAATCAAAATCAAAATACGACAATGACTACCATTGAATTATCTGATATGGATTATTATAATTGTGATCGATTATTTGCTAATCAAGTAAAATGGTCTTTATTATGTGTTATTGCCATGTATATTATTTATGTAAGTTTAATTATTATTATTATTATTAAAAGTCATATTTATAATAGGGTTTCTACTTATATTTTTTTTTTACGTAATAATAAAGGTACATTGGATGTTAGTATATGCAGGATTTGCAGGTACATCCTTTTTTCTTATTCCTCCACGTAATACAACTATTGGAATGCCACCACCACCACCTATGGAATCTTTACCACCTCCTCCACCAACAACTATTGTACCACCTACTGAATTATCCAATTTACCACCTTCTAATTTCATTGAAAAAGATCTTGAACAACAACAACAACAACAACAAACATTTTATAATTTGAAATCATCAACTAAAAAATCAATGAAAAAGAAAAGTATTATTAATTTAAATACTTTATCTTTACTTGGATTAAAAGTCAATGAATCAGGTCAAATTATTCATATTACAAAGGATCAAGAATATTTACCTCATTATAATACTACTTTAAATTATTATGATGATGATAATCATTATTATTCTTTAAAAAATGAAGAACAAAAATTATCCACTTACTAGCACGCTCTTTCTCCTTCTCCTCCTCCCCTTTTTTTTCCATCCCATATAATTTATTCTCTTTTTATATAATTTTGGTTTGTTTGTTTATAAAACTAATATTTACTCATGTTGTTGATATCTTATTGTATAATGAATTTAACGTTTGTAAATAAGGTGATTCGGGTTATAACGGAGTTGAGAATCAGAAGGTTTATGCTGCATGCATATTTATTGTGATCTATTTTCTTATGCAAAACCCCTCCTTCTTTTTCTTTTTACTTTCTTTTTCTTTTATTAAACAATTTTATCTAAAATAATAATAAGAATGTCAAAAAATAATAATGAAAAACAACAAGAGGATACAACAACAACAATACATGATGTAAATCATCATCATCTCCATTTGACCCATAGTCAAGAAACAGATAAAAATAGAACAACAAATAAATTCATTTATACACCTGAAGAAAAGAAACTTGTTCGAAAAATAAATTTTATTACAGTTCCATTTATATGTTTTATTGCATTTCTTCAGGTAACAAGGTTTTATTCATAAAAACTTGCCAAGTATAATTTTAAATAACTCCAATATAAAAGATGTTAGATAAATATACTTTAAATTTTTCAGCAGTGATGGGTATATTTCAAGATACTGGAATTAATGGTAATCAATTTGCTTGGCTTGGTTCTATATATTATTTAGGATATCTTATATTCCAGGTATATATATATATATATATATGACATTATTACGTATTAATGACTCAAAAAAAATAATGAATTCTTCTCACTTATTACGTATTTTAATGACAAAGTAGATACCAAATCAATATTTGTTACCAAAAATTCCTATTTCAAAATATTTAGGAATAGCATTAATATTGTGGGGAATAGTAGTAGGTTGTACTGCATTAGCAACTAATTTTATACAATTATGTATTCTTCGTTTTTTACTTGGTTTATTTGAATCAGTCACTTATCCAGGTATATATATATATATATATCTATTTATATAATAATAACAAATAAATAGTTACTGTATACATAATTGCTGTTTATTTATTATTTCTATATATATATATATATATATATACTAGCATTATATCTTCTGATCGCTATTCTATGGCGTCGTACAGAACAAGTCATGTTTTTTGGTACAATTCCAATATCGAATGCATTAGGTGGTGCTTTTGCAGGATTAATAAGTTTAGGTTTTTTAAAATTAAATGGTTTATCTGGATTAAGTTCATGGAAATGGTAATTAAATATTATACCTAAATAACCTATATATATTATCCATACTAACTACGTACTGTTATATATTTATATTTACAAGGTGTATGATTATTCTTGGTTCTATTACCATCATTGCTGGTATATTTACATTTTTATTTTTACCAGATAAAGCCAAATCAAAATGGTATCGACTTTCTTTACAAGAAACGATTATTGTACAAGAACGTATACGAGATAATTCTGTTATACAGACAAAAGAAATTAAAAATGAACAAATAATAGAATCTTTAAAAGAACCAAGATTTTATTGTTATATTTTAATTACTTTTTTTATCAATTTGACAAATGGTTGTCTTACTACATTTAGTACCATCATTATTAAAAGCATGGGATTTTCGGTGAGTATATATATATATATATATTTATTTATCTATATTATGTACGTATATTTATTTATTATAATAATTCTATTATTACTTAGGATACCGTATCCATTTTACTCAATATTCCTACCAATTTTATTCCAATGTTAATTGTTATTATTACTGTTTATTTCAGTCGTTATCAATCAAAACAAAATACATGTATCGGTGCAATACTTTGTTTTATTACATTCATGGCTTTAATCTTTTTATCAGTATTACCTTTAAATGCTTCCATGCTTTTAGGCATGTTTTTCGTAAGCATTGCTCCCACCATGATGATTCTTTATGCATTGATATCCAATAATATTACTGGATATACCAAACGTGTATTTTATAATGGAAGCAGTATGGTTGCTTATTGCATAGGAAATTTTATTGGACCTTTATTGATTCGTCAAGAAGAAGCACCCAGATATCGTAGTGGATTGATTATATATATCATTACCATGTTTATTTCTATTTTATTATTCTTCTATATACGATGGACTTTGATTCGTGACAATATATATCGTCAACAACTCAAAATGGAAAATAAATTACCTCCACCTATTGAAAATAGAGATGAAATGGATGTTACAGATAGATATGATTTACATTTTTTATATCGTCCTTAAATAAATTCAAGTTTATTATTTAAAAAGTACGTATACATCTAGTATATTACATTTATATACAGATATGAAAGAAAAAAAAACACGAGTACGTAGTAGTAGAAAGGATAAACTCTTTTTATTTTTATACAAAAAAAATAAATATCAAGTCATTTATACTTGGATTTGACCTCCATGACGATATTTAACAATATTAGAATAAATAAGATAGATGGTCGTGATTCCACCTATAGCCAAACATGTAAATCCAAATAGATCTCCAGTATAACCATAAAGAGTTTTTCTACGTTTTTGAATGGGTAGATGAAATAGATATTCTGAATCGGTAATAGTAGCTATATGTTGATTAAATAAACCATTCACTGTAGGTTCATAGATACCAGATTTTGCTTGGGATCCACATCGAAGCAACGTAAATCCATTTTCTATGGCTCTTAAACTATTACTTTGACTGTGATATGTTCCAGTAGGTCCTAATATATATATAAACATTTGTTAGTTTTGTAAAGTTTAAATCGATTATAATAATAATAATATAGACTTTTTTTTTTTACCCCATGTCCAAGAGGATTCAATCATTAAATCAACATTCTTTTTACTTGTTTGACGAATAAACCAAGGAAAATTAAAATCAAAACAAATGCCAGCACTAATTCTTCCAAATAATAAAGTATCAATATATTGAATTTCTCTTTTACCAGGAGGTCTTGGTTCCTAATAGATAAAATGGATCATTATTAAAAAAATTCTTTGTGGGGTCACACACACACACACACACACAAAAGAAATGAAATATTTACAATAAATGGAACTGGATAAGCTTTTTTATAATTAATACCAATTTCACCTTCAGGTGTAATTAATACTAATTTGTTTTCTGAAATACTGGGAGGAATAATTTGATTATAAGTAATAGCAAGATAAATTTGTTTTTCTTTAGCAAGTGCTTTTGATTTATTTATTAATCTTTCTTCATCTTCATAACTTTGTGTTGCTGCCGTTTCTTCTGTCCATGCAACTAATTTGGCACCAGACTAATATAAAATATATATAAATGTTAAATAATTCACTTTTGTTACAAACCCTCCCATCCATCATTAGAGAGAGAGAATATATATATATATATATACTTATTTACATCAGCTAATGTTCTTGTACGATTTAACCATCGATCATAATCAAATTGTCTTTGCCATTGAATACCTCCTGGTCCAATAACACATCCAACAGGGACTGTTTCAGGTACATAATCAGGATAACCGATTTGAAAAAATGAATCAGGATGAATATTATTCAATACACCTCCAAAAATAGCCAAGACGGTGACTAAAATAACATAATATGTAGCTGGATGAACAAGCCAATTTTTAAAAGAAACAACAGGTACTTGTTCTTGTTGTTGTTGTTGTTCTTCTTCATCACCATCATTGTCATTATTATTAAATATTAAATTATTATTGTTATCAGATGAAATTGAGGTAGTACGAGCCAATTCTTGAGTAACAGTAGCAAATAAAGTGAATACAAAATCAATGGCAGGTCGTCCACCCAACCATGTGACGCCTTGTACAATATCTGGAAAACCTGCTTGAATATTATTGGAATAAACGATACTATCACCTAAACCAAACAAGTGACCAAAAATGACCAACCAAGTTCCCGTAAATAATGTAGGGAATACAATAATACGAATAATAGAATAGTTATGACGACTTGCAAGGTAATCACCCACCAATGCAATAACGACATTAACAGTACCTAATATCGTTAATACTTTTTTTTTTTTGAAGAGAAGATCTCTCTTTCGCGTCAGTTCATTACATTACAAAAATAATAATAATATTACTTTAATTGCAAGAAGAGTATTAGTTTACCTAACATCCACCATGGGTGTTGAAATCGACCATTACCATAAAGATCGTCTTGAAGTCCAAGAATAGAAACCCAGAAAGAGGCTGTATTCAGTATACTTGCAATAATAACAGTATACCAATATTGACGTGCATAAGAAATCAATAAAGGGAAATAAATGACTGTTACCAAAGGAATAGAATGAAAGCCACTAGCAAATATACTTTTAAAAAAAAATTAATTCTTTTTGCATATAAAAACAAAAAAAGGGTGTGTGTGTGTGTGTTTTTTTTTACCCAATAACAAATAAAGGTAAAATAAACCAATGTTCACTAATAACACTTTTTATCTTTTCTGTTATCATTATTTAGAGAAGAAGAAAGAGAAGCTTCGTTCCCATTGTAACATTGAAAATATGCAAAAGTATTTTTTTTTTATTTGCTCAGCTAAAAAGAGTTACACAATAAAATCGTAAATTATCTGATATCGTAAATTCCTCTTATTCCCATCATCATAAGAACATTGAAACATATATAAAAACTTAATAAAGTAAGAGGGAAAAAAAAAAAGAAGTCAGCATAAATGATATACAGTCATTTGAAAAAAAAATCCTGTTCTTTCCCATTTAAAACAAAAAAGAAAAAAAGAATTCAAACGATATAATAACACCTTTTTTACTTTTCAAGTCTTTCAAATTCTTGTTTTCACATTCGACATATTATTTAAAATGATTATTACACGTGAACAAGCTGTGTGTATGGTGTTTTGTGAAGAATTGAACGACGATAATTTTTTTAAATTATCAGAGAAAATCAACAAACTCGACATGGATGTTTGTTACGTGGAAGACCCCACTGAACCTGTTTTACTTCCATTTGTAAAAATATATTCTAATCCGTCAAGATATAAACGGTATCCAACTACAATATAACTAAAAAAAAAACACCATTTTGTCTCAGAACACATTAAAGTCCCAGTTATCATCACCGATTTATTTGCAAAAAAAACATTTATTCCCTACACTTAAATCATTATTGCTTGTTGAACTTTTATAAGAATAAAATATAGTGTGTATAACTCTATATAAACTGTTATAATAACCACAAGTGTACATTTATAGTATGCATAACAAATCATCATTCAAATAACAAAAGTTGTATCTCTCAAATACATATATAACTTAACATCGTTCTATAAAAACAAAACAAATAAAATGAATAAACTGCCTTTTCTATATTGAGGATTGTCTCAAAAATTCAGTATATTTTCTTGACATTACATAAAGGGGACTTTTTTTTAATTATTTCTAATGTTCTAAATGAAAAATCAATCATAAAATTCTCTTTTGAAGATATGAATACTTGAAAATAATGCATACATTTCTATTCAAATGAGAAGGCAAGAATTTATTTTATTTTTTTCAGAAAGCTACTCGTCTATCTATCAAAACACGTAAATAAAGAAAGTATTGTTATTATTTATTTATTTTCTCTTTAAAGATTATACTCTTTTTTGTTTCTCCAAATTCAATGTCATGGGAAAGAAAAAATAACCTGTTTTTTATCTAACATTATAAAACTTCGTAGATTTTTTTTTTATTCTCAGACGCGTTGGTTCTGCATAATTCTTTGATGTTCCTTTTTTTTTTTTTACCCCCCCCTTTCTTTTTCTTTTTCTTCCTCTTTACCCGTTCCTCATTCACTTTAATTGTGTCTTCCAATCACTTTAATTGTCTGTTGTATCTTGCTTCTGATTTCCAACCACTGTTTTATAATAATTTGCAATGGCCGTGTATCAATTCACTCACTCTATTGTAAATCTTATAAAACAATTCCCAGCTTCCTACTTTTTTTTATAATCCTATTTCTTTTTTAAGAAATGACAAATCAATGGTTCATTGATTTGTCCCATTTTTTCTTTTTTAAAAGAAAAAGGCCAACAGTGCTTTTCAGCCAATTCAAAATATCAAGCTGTTACACCCCTCCCTCCTCCATTTAAGCTTGGGGAGGGGGGGGAATTATTGCTGAAGCTTTTCTCAAACTTCATTTCAAGAAAGAAAAACAAAAGAAAGATGAGACTCATAGTTCTCTGTTGTCGGCTTCCACAATATCAGCGACAAGTAAAAATAAAAGGCAGTTATCTGAACAAGATAAAAAAAAAACTATTAGGAATATGTACGTCGATCTTAAGGAAAATGAAATGTGGGAGTTAAAATGTAGTAAAAGAAAAGTCGAAGAAGCATGCATTGGCATCAAATTACGAACAGTGAGTGACTGTCTTTTTATTTTATTATTTTATTAACTTGTTTGAATTACCTATTAATATATCTTTCCTTTTTTTTTATCTGTATTAGTCTTTCTTGTTCATTAATCATGGATCCGGAGGATGTTGAGTGGAGAAGTTACTTCAGCGAAGAGGAATTAGATGAAGTTAGAAATGAAGCAGTGCCGGTGGTAGCAGAATTACCTGAAGCAATAATTAGATACCTTGAGAAGTATCAAAATTCAGTAAGTTCTTTTTTTCCAATATTTATTTTGTTGTATCAAACAGGTCGATTAAACTAAACTTTGTTGATATTTATAGATGTCCTTGGACGACATTCGCAACTTACATATCCAGCGTAATTGTCGTCCAAGGACCGAACCTGATCTTCATTGGGTTCATTCATCCATTGGCAGGGTTTTGGATATCTTTTTTTATAATTACTTGGATAAACTTGGATAAGCAGCGAACGGAAGCTGACCTATTAAAGCATATATGGTCTATTATTGACCCTTATTTTTATGCTGGAACTATTGATTCGATTCCGTATGTTTTTTTTTTCTTTTTACACAGACAATAATATATATATATATATATATTTGTGTGTGTGTGTGTAATATGTGAATAAAGATAACTAATCTAACGTATATATATATATATATATATATATATAGGTGAAACGACAAGCAAGGCAACTTCGGGTTGTCTTAACAGCGATTGGTCAATGGGTTATTCATGACCACTGTCATCACTTACCAGCCTCTTGAAGGAAGCAAATTGGTTCCAAAACAGACATCAGATTTGCTACTGAAGCGTTCGAATTCGGAACCGTTGAGGCTGGTAAAGAAACTGATACAACAAATACGAAAACCATATTTGAATCAGGATTCAAGACGCCGAAGATTATGAAAGACATGTATATGAAGCTTTACAAACAGTCACCAGCATCCGTTCGTCAATTAAAGACGTTCGGTTTTACTCTTTCTGGTACGTCATTCTATCAATATCCATTATTCAAGGGGGAGCAATAACAGAGAGAAGAATGAGTAATAATAAATTATTTTATTAAATCACCCCCAGGGCTGTAACTTTACAGTCCAGTTTTTACAGCAAAGTTGGTGCGGCGGTGGCTGTAAAGTTTTTTTTTTCTTTAACAGCACCGCTGCACTTGAGCTCAGGTGTACATCATGCTTCCGCATATTTTGGATTGTCCAAAAAGATACGTCGGCAGAATAAGCCGACCAAAAAAAAAAAAAAAAAAAATGGATCCATTTTCCAATTGGAGTCGAAGGTATTATCCCCAAGACTTCGAACCATATTCAAAATTAGTTTTTTATGTAAAAACTTTATTAACTTATATGCTCCGGATTATCAATAAGAACGACGACGATATTGTATCCGGTTCTCCTTCATTAAACTCCATTCCCCACTGCTTCTCACCTACCGCAAAAAACAAACGAAAAACCTCCTAATAGTGGTAATAGTTCTGGAACAAATGCAAGCAAAAAAAAAAGAAGAACAGCAGCTCCCGATGAAAATAAAGATGCTGAAGGTGAAGATGTTGAAGGTGAAGATGCTGAAGGTGAAGAGCTGGAGGTGAAGATGCTGGAGGTGAAGATGCTGGAGGTGAAGATGCTGTAGGTGAAGCTATCCCCCCTCCCCCAATGAATAAGCTGATTTAAGAATTCATTCTTATATTTTTTTTGTATTATATAATATCCTTTATCTTGATCCCATTCTCTTGCTTTCTTTTTATTAGTCGTTTTTTTATATTTCAAACGTTATAACCAAAGTACATGTTCATCATACAGAAATACCATCATCATCTTATCTTTTCTTGCCAATCATAAAATTTACATTATTACTATTATATCATTAACATTCCTAGTATTATTACCCGCAACAACGTTTACAATAAGTCAAGTACAGTACAGTAAAACCCCGTTTTTTGCACACCCCCTCTTTTTGCACACCTTTTGGCCAAAATCCCACTCTAATTTTACTATGTTTTCGACCCCACTTTTTGCACACCTCCGGTTTTTGCACTACTTTCAAGCCAAACCCCACCTATGCAAAAAACAGGGTTCAACTGTAATATAATATCTGTTTATATATAACAAAGTTATTACTTTATACAACTTAACCAAAATCAAAATCAAAAAATCGATATGTATAGAGAAAACAAAACAATTTGTAATGTTGGGCAAAAAATATCCTTACGTAGTCATCTATCTGAAAATGAATCTAGTACCTGCTTTTCTTGACATATGGAATTACGTATGTTGTAGAAAAAGAAAGAAAATATGAGTTAAAGATGACATGAATATCAACCCAACAAATAATAATAAGAAAACCATATTAGATTACCTACAGTCAGCATATCATCAAAATCGACAATTCCAAGTCGTCAGCCAAATTTAGACTTCCATTGGATGGGTCTTGCTCTCATATTATATAACCAATACACTCAATTCATGTCACTTGTTCCCTCACATTTTATATATTCCATTTTGTCAGGTATAATATTATGTTGGAAGATAATAACTATAAAACGCGCACTCGGACGAGATGAAGCGCCAAGATTTAATCAGTCAAGCATGCCCCATATGAATGAACTCGGGTAGTTCAGAGAGGAAATCGAAGAGTGAGCTGACGCCAGATCAAGTCTTGACTGTCATCTAAAGTATTTCTTAGATCGCACACCCAGTGAGAGGGAGCCAGTAGTGACGAGCAAATCTCAACTTTTTTCTTAATGCACTTGGATACTTTAGAGACGGAATCAGGCA
Source organism: Circinella minor (assembly GCA_016758965.1). Taxonomy (NCBI): domain Eukaryota; kingdom Fungi; phylum Mucoromycota; class Mucoromycetes; order Mucorales; family Lichtheimiaceae; genus Circinella; species Circinella minor. The sequence continues at coordinate 232,218 of JAEPRB010000016.1, read as the reverse complement.
TGAGTTGACGCCAGATCCATTCTCAACTGCCATCTGAGGCCACCCTAAAAGAGAAACATATAATATTCAATCAATGCTTATTATATAAAAAGAACAAGTACATTGGATAGTATTACCGAAAAGTCGACGTCTTTCTTTTTGAAAGTACGAAATAGAATAAGCTACAGCAAAGATTTGAAACATTTAATATCAATGAATGCAAATAGAATGGTACGTAGTTTAGTAATTAGTTAAAAAAAATCTATCTGGCGTTGATTTTTACGTTGAGTAGACAACAAAATTAGTTGTTGTGTTATAGGACTATTTTAATAATTGTTGTTCATTTGGCTTTAAGAAAAGACAATTGGTAAGTACCCTTTGCGTCACCCTTTAAGGACAGCAACAACCAAAAGTCGTGTCATCCTGTAGTTGTGTCATTCCTCCATAGCTATATCTTTTAATTTGACTCCACTATCTTTGGTCGTGTTTTACTATCCTGTCGTCTTTTAAATGTTTTAAATTTACCACATTTTAGATAATAAAAAGTACCATGAAAAACAAATTACAGTAAACATATTACATTATATGTTCTACTTATACCATCCGTAGTAGTGCTGTTAAAGCCGCTATTATAGTAAATTTACGTAACAGTTTTTTTTTTTTGACAACATTCAGCTCCTGTAGCGGTAGCTGTTACAATGCTGTGAAGTTTAACAGCTCTTTGACTTTAAAAAAATCGCTTCTATGATATTTTCAAAATGAGCAACGCTACTACTACTACTACTAGCAGCACTCGACCTGCAACGGACTCCCACTATTAACAATGGACGCAAGAAAAAAAAAAGTCCCGCATTTAGCAAAGCGGAAGACATTGCTTTGGTAAAGGCGTCGTACCTGGGTGAAATTTTCAACTGATGTAACAACCCGTCTAAAAGTCAGTATCATACATTTACTGTAATTTAATTATTTAAAAACTGTTACGTGGACTGTGATTTACGTAGCATAATTTATAGTTTGTAACAACCACCGCTCCGGATGATGGTCTATGATATACAATTCCGAATATGAATTTGGAAATAGCTTAATCTTATATAAAATATAAATGTACGATAGGGTTATTTTTAATTTGTCATGTAATTTCTATAAGCTGGTTTAAAATACGTAAAGCAAAAAAGAAAAATTACTCAAAAGCAATGACATTAAAAATATTATATATGCAAAATATAATACATTTGCCCCTTTAAAAATGTACCATGTTTATTAAAATACGTAAAAAATAAAAAATAAAAAGTTACAAGAGAATGTTATTAATAGAAGAATCAAATATAGGAAGAAGGAGGAGGTATAATAATAAATTGTAATTTAAAAATATATATATATATATATATATTATAAAAGACTACCACAAAGATTTCTTCCATTTGGTACAATAGAAAGAAAGAATTGATAAACAAAAGGACGTGTCAATGTAAATGGATTATCATTCCATATACCCCAATAAGCAAATCCGTCCATAAAAAAATGAAAAGTGAAAAATGCAAAACTAAATACCCAAATACGTTGAATAATGTGTTTCACTAAAAATGATTCAAGAAGAGTGGATGACATGTATTTTTTTGTTATTTTGGCTACAAATCGTTCCAATGTCATACCTACACCATGAATGAAAAAGAAAAATAATTGTTGACCCAGAAAGAAACGAGAATAAATAGACCATCCAACATTATTAAAAATAATGTATTCATGCATTAATCCTGATACTGCAAATACAGCTAAAGTACCCATAAATAATGCAATAGGTAAAGGATTCTTGACAGTTTTTGCAAGTAGACGTTGTGCAATATAACGAGCTGGACGAAAACCAAATGCAACCCATGAAGTATGTAAAAGTTGATGCCAACGAATAGACCAAAGTTCTTCAAGTGATGTAGATAAAATTGGATTTTTCATCAATGAACGCCATTGTTCTATATAAATATAAATATAAATATATAGAGTATCAATATGTTGAGTTTATTATATGAACCTAAATAATTTATATAATTTCTTATTTACTATAACATACTAACTTACCCTCAGAATAAGAACCATGATCATAATAAATACAGTGAAATAAATGTAAGGCATAACCAAACATATTAAATGCACTATTAAGCATAAATACAATAACAAATAAAAATACAAAAAATAAAATAGGACGATCTTGACGCATAACAATAATATCATGACTAGAAAATGTTGACCACCAAGAACCAATAAGATCACAAATAAATGCATGATAAGTCATATAACTCACTATATGATACCATTTCTATATAATATATATAAGAAATAAAAACGTTTAATCACTTTTTTCTTTTTTTTTTTTTTTTTTTTTTTTTACGTTATATATTATTATCATTTTACCTTATCTTTAATATAAACTTTTGGTTTTATATCATGATTTTTCTTTTTGTTTGATTTAGGAAATTTACAAAGGGCAGCCCAAAATTCAGTATATATATAATCAGGATGAGCATAAACTGATTTACCATAAAGTAATGGACTAATCCAATAAAATTCAAATAATCGTAAAAATAAGTTATAACATGCAACAGAAGATAAAAGATCAAATACTATTTAGATAAAAAAAAAAAAATCAACAATTATTAATTATTTTAGTTATATATTCTCTTTTCTTATTCAAGATGTATAAATAATAATAATAATAATAAACTTACTAGCATTTGAACATGAAAAAAGAATAGGTGTCAAGAAAAGAATTGTTAATAATGGAATAGATAAGATTTGTTTCACATGATTGGATATCTTTTCATTAACAAGTAAAAGTGTTAATAATCCAGTAGGTATACTAAAAATTATCATTGTTATTGGAATACCCGTTTGAAAACGAGTATTTCCAGCTTGTAATAATGTATCTATTGAATTCATTTCATTTAATTGGTTGTTAATGTTATAAAAAAAAAATAAAAAGGTAGTGAAATGAAATGAAATGAAAAAAAAAAATACAAATACAAATCACGCCCTTTTTATAATCAAAAATTATATAACTTCTCCGCCTTAGGATAAGGATCAACCCACACAAAATATGGTTTGTGCGTCAAAAAAATATTTTAATCGGATGATATAAGATTGAAAAATGAGGATTTAAAAAAAACCATCACTTTTTGATTATCATGTCAGCTGTAACAAATATAATTGTTTTCTGTAAATATTTTATTATTTAACAATAAGCAAAAATTGATCATCAATAAATACATGTGATTTCTTTAAAAAAACTCCACAACAAACTTGTTAAAACACCACTCAAATTATGTGTGTAACATGAATCTAAAAAGAGAAAGAAAAAAAGTGGCCACAAGGTTAAAAAGTAATTTAAGGTAAACATCTCGATGGTATTTTAGCATGTGTTTTTTTTTTTTTTTTATATATATCTACGTGTGATTGTTAAAATAGTTATTTTATGCTTAAAAACCTAAAGAGTTTTTATATAAGTTGTAAAAAAAAGAAAAAGAGTTTATTTTCTTTTAGTTAAAAAGCCCCCCAACAAAAGGTTTCCAAGTTATTAAATAACAATACCAGAATTATAATTGTGATCCATTTTATATTTATATATATACTTGATCTTGATGTGGGAAAGTACCCACCCCATTTTTATGTGATACCAAAAGAGAATTATTACTTTTGTTCCAGGCACTTTTTTTTTTTTTTTTGTCTCCACTTTTTATTTTCACATCATCTACACAGACACTCCCTTCCTTTCTTTTTTTACTTTAATAATAATAAAACATGACACCAGCTCCTCCAATACCAGAAAAAAGTAGTTTAAGAAAACAATCCACTGCATCTATTGATACATCAAGTATTAATACAAATATAATAACTCCTTCTTTAACTACAGAAGAACAACAAGATCCTATCATTCAAAAAAGTCGTTATAAAGAACAATTTGACCTTATTCCACCTCCTGAATTACTTGAAGCTATTGCTTTCACAACAGACAATGACAACAATAAACGAAATAAACCTTCAACAACACATAAAACGTTACGTCCATTTATGCGATCCACATCATCTTCCAACAGTTTAAATACGTTTACTATGGATCAAGTTTTACCATCGCCTACTAACTCCACATCGCGACCTCCTCTTTCCAATGCAACATTTTGGTCATCTTCTTCCATTTCACGTTCTTTTTCGACGCGTAACTTGAGTAATCATAAATTAAATGACTTGTCTGAATCCGAAGATAATAGTAGCATCATCAGTAAACCCATGGCAACAAAAGATAAAAATAAAAAACAAGCCAAAAAGAAAAAGAGTAAATTATTTGGTAGTACAAGTTCTAGTAAAAGTACACCTACACCATCCAATACTATTCAAAAATATGATATTAAAAAAGAATATAACAAGGAATCTTCGATGGATCCACAACAAAATACTATTGCAACAACCACTGATTATATCAAAACAACAGGTCCACGCGTTCCAACTCTATTTAGTTTAAATCGAGCCGAAGTAATTATTACACGACTTGATTATTGGCAACATCTTATTAAAGCAGTGATCAATTGGTTAGAAGAATTAGTTAAAATTAGTTTTCAAAATAGTCGATGTTTTTCACAACGTGCTTTACCTACATTAAAAGAAGATATTGGTGATACTAGTTCTGAAAATGCTATGGCTACCTTACAAGCAGGTCTTCAAATGCTTAGTATTCAATTAGCTACAGAAGAAAAAGATTTTGGTAAAAAAATTCAACAAGATTTTTTACCTGGTTTGGTCAAGTTACGTAAAGATGCCAAAGAAATGATTCGTGGATTAAAAGAAGAACCTGAATTGATCATGGATGAATTACTTCGTTTAGCTGAAACAACACGTAAAAGTATGACTCAATTAAATCGTTATTGTAAAGCAGCTGAAACATATCCTGTTGAACATGATCCATGGCTTGCTAATCTATGTAAGTTAAAAAACATCTTTATGCCATAAACCAAAAAAAAAAATGAGATTCTTATTTTATTTTTAAATTTTTAGATGTATTACGTCAATTAAAACATGAAATTGATGAAGAAAATAGAATGCGTAAATTAATGGTTCCTATTCAAAAAGGTACAGCTGCTTATGAAGCACGTGTACTTGAACAATTAAAACCTGCCATCGAATTTTGTTATAAAAAACTTTCACCCGGATTATGGAAAGGAACAGAAGAAAATGATACACCTTTTCAATTGGTGATGGAACAATTAGTTCCTTCTAGCGAATGGAATAATTTTTATGATATCAAAAAGAAAGATTTGGTCAATGAAGAAAATCCATTAAAAGATTATCTTAAAATCAATTATCCAAATAAATCCAATCCAAAAGTCATGACAGTCGCTAAAGGTATATTGGAACGACGTACAGGTGTTTTAAAACAATATGCTGAACGATATTATGTACTTAGTCAATGTAAGTTTATACAATTTTTTATTTTATTTTTTACTGGATGTTTTTTTTTAAAAAAATAAAAATAAAAAAATAACTCATTCAAACTATTATTATTATTATTGCTAGGTGGTTATTTACATCAATTTACAATGAACGATAAAGTATCACCTGAACGATCTATTTATATTCCAGAAACAACAATTATACCATCGATTGATATTAGTCATTTTGCCGAAAATGAAAAAACAGAAGGTCCTTATACATTTGAAATTCACAAGCGTGGTACACAAGTACTTCAAAGAGATCGTACATTTTATTTCCGCACTAATTCTCGTGAAGAATTATTACAATGGTGTCGTGTTTTGTGTGATGTATCTTCTGCAGCACAAGGTACAAAAATGATTTCAGCTCCTATTCCCATCAAATCTTTAGATTCAACATCTACTTCTTCTACTTCTTCTACAACAACAACAACAGAAGATCAACAACAACAACAAAGAAATAATAATGGTTCTACAGTTTCTATTCCTACAGTTCGATCTATTCATTCTACTCCTCCCACTTCACAACCAAAAAATCCGAATCGTCCTACAATGAAAATAGAAACAACGACAACAGATACTAAAACAGATATAACAGATGAAAAAACACAAGTTATTAAAGATCATGATGAAATACCTAATAGTAGTAGTCACAGTAGTATGGAAAGTAGTCATAATACTATTTCTACTGCTATCGTAGTGAATAGTTCAACATCAGTAGAATCAGTGAAAGAAAAAGACAAACAAATAACATCAAAAACGAATGATGATCAACAGATAAATACAAAAAAGAAGGAAACAAAAACAAATGACAGTGTTGATGATTATTATTATTATGATAATAATAATGATAATGATGAGGATGATGATACAGCAAGTATTATGACAGCAAGAGCCATTCCAAATGAATCAAAACAAAAAGATAAAAAGGATAAAGAAGAAGAAGACAAACAATCTAGACCTATTTCTTTTGAACGTCCTGAATCACGTGCTAGTGTAGTGACAGATAGTGAATCTTCTGTTTATTTTTCATCTACTTCAGGACCCCCTTCACCTACTTTTTCAAATGGTTCTGTAGGTGATCATCATTTCGACTTTCCTGCATTACAAGATAACAATAAAAGAAATAGTAAGGATGAAAATGATGATGAACCAAGTACACCAAAACCAGAATTTTATCAACCCAGATTGAATTTTTCTATTTAAAACCTTTTTTATACTCTTTGTATTTTTATATTTTACCCCCGTTCCTTTTTACCTTTTTTTTTAATTCATTCCTTCGTTCATTATTAATAAATATAATATTATTATTTTTTTTTTACATTGATATCAACAATAACAACAACAACAAAAAGGACTTTTGATAGTAAAGAGTACTTGTTTGAACTTATAATCATTGATTTGAATTAAAAAATAAATTTTGTACTCCCTTAAATATGTGAAAAACATATGAACACAAACACAAATATAAACTTTGTTTGTTGTGTATATTTGACAGTATACCTAATCTTTTTACCTGGTTTCTTTTTCAAAAATAAATGGATTATCAAACAAAAAAAGGGAAAAAAAAAAATTGTACACATTTGTGGGAATGGGTTATATGAAAATATAAAGTTGTATATAATAGTAGTAAAGAATTATTTTTGGTTATAAGTAATATAAAATATATATCTAGAATGTGTGTGTATATATATAAAGAAAAATGGTTGTTATATAGTATTTTAAATAAAAAATAGAGAGAGAGAGAGAGAGAGAGAGAGAGAGAGAGAAAATTCTTCTTTTCTTTTTTTGTGGCGACTGTTGTTACATGAGTGAGTGAGTGAGTGTGTGAGTGTGTGTGTGTGTGTGAGAGGAGAGAAAGAAGAAAAACCGGTATATATAATATCATTACAATCGATATAAGAAATTTGTATCTTGTACATCACTAAGATCATCTTCTACATTCGTTAATATAGAAGATGGTTTCATCATACGTCGTTTATTAACAATACTCATTCGCCATCGAGCAACTAATAATAAACATACGACAACAACATTGGCACACATATAACCTATCATACCACCTGTATAATTGGGTGCCTAATTATTTAAAATATATATATATATATATATTAGTTATTAATGGAAAAAAAAAAAAAAAAAAACACCCTTGTCGAAATAATTACCTGAGTTGATACCATCATTAATGGTCCACAAAAGTTACCCAATGTATAAAATACCATTAATAAACCATTATAAAAAATCTTTTTGGTATAACCTGAAACATTATTTGAAATGGAAGTGACTAAAAGTACATAGGCAGCACAATAAGACCAAGCCATATAAAACCCAACTAATTTAACTTTAGGAGTTGGAATAGCAAGTAACAAGATCAATCCAACAATATCGATTGCCATTAAACCACATGCAGTATATAAGGTTTGTTGTGTTTTATTGACACACCAAACACCTAACACAATAAATAAAACAGTCGATCCACCCGCACCAATGGTTAAAAGAATCGAATCAAGACCTGTAAAACCAAAACCTTCTGTAATTTGTGCATTATAAATCGTCATGGCACCATTTTGCAAGTTGATCAACAAACAAGCAATACAAAAACACCAAAATCGAACTTCTTTGACAGCTTCTATAATTTGATCACGTTTAATGGTTGTCGTACGAACCACTGCATTATCTCGCGTACGTTCTTCTACAAGAATTTCTTGTTCGGCATTCAAGTTTAATGCACGTGATTTAGGATTGTCGATCAAGAAAAAGAAACTGAATAATCCGACAAATGATGTAATACAACCAAGGATGATCATAATCCTAAAAATTATGTATAATTATATTAAAAACACTGGTTTGTATTACTGTATATTTTTTTTTTTAAAAAAAAAAATGTGTCCTTTTATATATATATATATACCATTGCCAATTATATAATCCTTTCGTATCATCCATTCGACCGATACCATAACTGATCAGACCACCAACAATTAATGCAATACCATTACATAACCAAAATGCACCTAATAAATTAATATTCTATTATTAAAATAATTGGAAGAAAAAAAATTGACACTATATAAAAAGAAAAATAACTTACCAAGACGAGCAGCTTGTTCATGACGACGATAAAATGTACTTACTAAAAGTGTCAAACATCTTTGTACAATAAAAAAAAAAAAAAAAGGTTAGAAATTTTTCTTTTTTCGTCCCCCCCCAAAAAAAAAAATTAAAAAAAAACTTACGGATAAATACCAGCTTCAAAAAAACCTAATAAAAATCTTAATGCAGCCATTTGTGAAAAGTTTGTACCAGTAGCTGTACAAGCTAATATAGCACCCCAAATAAAAACAATACATCCAATATATCGACCCACAGAAAATCGTTGTAAAAAATAATTATTTGGTAACTAATAAAAAAAAAAAAAAAGTTAAAAGTCAGCTATAAAAGAACCCCTCATTTTTTTTTATATATAATAATAATATATAATATATATTATACCTGGTACAATAAGTATCCTAGATAAAAAATTGAACCTAGTAAACTAAATTGATTATCTACTAAACCAATGTCTTTTTGAAAACCCATTACACCAGCATAATTGATAGTTGATTTATCAATAAACTATATTATTGTTATTGTTATTATTATATAAGTTATAAAAATGGTTTGAAAAAAAAAAAAAAACTTGGGTGATACAAATCGATTTTATCGATCTCAAAAAAAAAAAGGTTCGTACCTGTAAAAGGTTAATCGTACAAATAATAGGCATGACAAAGAAATCAATTTTACGAACAAGTGCGCGCTCTTCAGTTGACATGGGTTGATCATTTTCACTATAACCTATTGAATGTTCATATCGTGATGATCCATAATCATTGGTATAATCATTTTGACCGTAAAGTGATTGACTCGATTGTTTTTCTATCATATCGTTATGACTAGTATTGTTATGATGAGATATTTCTGTAGATACTCTCGGGTGATACATTGCTGTTTTGATATTTAATTTTTTTTTTTTGCCTCGTTTTTAAGTTGGGTTTTTTAAAGACACTGTTTCCAAGTATGAATTCAATGTTTTAGTTGAAACAAAAAAAATTGGAGGGAAACAAAAAAAAAAAATAAAAAAAAATAAAGAGAGAGTAAAAGGAAAGGAAAGGGAAAAAAGAATAAAAATGGAAAGAAAGCGTGGGGGGGGGAGAGTAAAGGGAAAAAAGAAAAAGGGAAAAAAAAAATGGGCGCGCTCATTAGAATTTATCAATTTTTTTTTGTTCTGTCGATTTTTTTTTAAACCACACGGAGCATCAATACCAAACTTTTGCCATGTGCGCGTTTATATTTCTTTTTTAAAAAATAATCCAATTTTTGAAAACATTTCACTCCTGCTCTTTAAAGAATTACCTTTTTTTTTTTATTAATTTCAATCTCCTTTTAATTCTTTTCCCTCCCCCCCCCCGACGACTTGGATCCAGTGTATAAGCTTCTTTCATTGTTACGTACCAAAAAAAAAAAAACAAATTTCTCTATCATTTAAGAAAATGACGACTTTTTTTTATTTTCCACAAAAAAATTTTTTTTTTTACAAGTGATTAACCCTAATATGTCAAAGCGTCCAAAAAAATGAAATGCATTCAAAGGAAAAATCCATTAAACTCCGTTTTAGGTCAAGTGCATGTTGTACATACATGACACAAAAAAAAAAAAAAAAGTAAGAAATGAATATTATCCGATGATCAAGATCGATTTGGGGGGGGGGAACAGAAAGAAAAGAGATGACACAATTATACATTTTATAGTTCTTAATATTTAAATGCATGCATGCATGAAATGATATAATAGAATCGGTTAACTGTTTCCCCCCCCCCTCACTCTCTCTAACAATTAGGAGGAGGAGGAGGGGAAAAAAGCTTTAAAAGAAATATTTAGATAGCAAAATAATAAGAAAACAGGGAAAATTCTATTCCGAGAATGAGAGAGAGAAGGTTTTTTTGCATTACCCCAAATGACAGGATGCATGCTATTATTTTAGTGTGTGAACTAATTTTTTTTTTTTTTTTTTGGAAAAGAAAGGGTTCAATTGTACTTTAAATAATAAATATGTTATAAACTAGTGCAACAATAACATTTTATTTGTCTCAAGAACAAAAATAAATATGCAAGTTTATATTTTGGTTTTCATAAATAAAACTGTTATGTAAAGGGCAACAGACCATCCAAAAAAAATTGGGGGGTGGGGTTTCTTTTTAGCAATGATCGAATGTTTTTTATTTGATGAAGGGATTAGTAAAAAAAAAAATGGGGGGAGGGGGAGGGTGTGGAAAGAGAATGTAATAAGTTATATAAAAAATCTTCTATGTGTATAATGTATATATATATATATTATTAGTTGTACATTTTTTAATCATTAGTAATAAATTTTCAAAAATTTATTATAAGCGGTACCTAATAATAATGTAAATATAATGATCGTGGGTAAGTACCATACTATATATATATATATTGTATATATATTCATTTTCCCCCTTCAAAAATGAGAATATTTGACAACTTACAAAAATTTGGTATCTTCTTTATCAGTTAAATCATCTGTTCCAGGTAGTGGAGCATCATTATTACCAATATTTGCTTGTCTTTCACGATTCACCTTGGCCATAAAATAACGAGCAATCAATAATAAAAAGATAGAAACAAGATTTGCTCCCATACAACCAATCATACCACCAAGATATAATGGTGCCTAAATAAATAATTTAAAATAAGTTATTCATATATATATAATATACATTGGGTTGATATTCTTTTCGGGGGGTGGGGTGTAAACGATACATTACTTGCCAGGATACCATAATTAAAGGACCCACGAAATTACCAATTGTATAACCAATAATAATACCACTAGAATAGAAAATCTTTTTTGTATAACCTAGTATATAGTATTTGACAAATAAAAAATGAAATTATATATATATATATAATTAATCATTTGTTTCATGAATCGAATGATTATGCAAAAAATATAATATAATATAATATAATGTATATGTATATGTATATATATTTTACCTGAGACATTATTAGCGACGCAAACGAGCATTAAAGTATATGAAGCGCAATAGGCCCAAGATAAGTAAAGACCCACGAGTTTGATTTGAGGTTTAGGAATGGCAACTAATAAAATAAGACCGATGATGGCAATTACCAAGAAAAAGCAGGCAACATAAAGAGTTTGACCATAACGTCTATTATACCATACAGCAGCAATAATAAAAATACAATCTACAACACCGGATGGAATACTAAGTAAAATAGCATTTAAACTCTATATATATATATATATATATCAATTGATGTTAAAAAAAAAAAACGTAAAAATGTTATATAAAACAATATATTAAATAACTATGCAAAAGCGGAGTAGAAAAAAGAAGACATTACCGAAAAACCAAATCCTTTTGTAATAATAGCGCTAAACGTGTTCATTGCACCATTTTGAAAATTCACAAGCAGCGATGCAAAGACCATGCAATAAAAACGGGGTTCACAAAGTGCTTCCCACATATGACTGACTTTAATTTCTTTTGTACGTACAACAGCATTATCTTGTAAACGAAGAGAAACCAATTTTTCTTGTTCGGCATCCAATCGAAGAAAACGAGATCTTGGATTATCTACCAAGCAAAAGAAACAAATGAGACCAAATGCTATGGTAACTACACCAAGAATGATCATAATCCTATTATAAATATATATTTAGATGATGACCACGTGTTTTTATCATAGTATATAATTTATAATAGTGAAACTTGTTACATAATTTACATTTGAAATGTAGTTATACAAAAAAAAAAAAAAAAACTTTACCATTGCCAAGGTGCTTTATTACCGACATCATTCATATTACCAATACCATAACCAATTAAACCACCAAAGGCCATGGCTACACCATTACAAATATAAACAACACCAAGACGTCCAGCTTGTTCACGACGACGATACATTGTACTAATTAACATAATACAACATGGATAAATACCAGCCTCGAAAAATCCGAGTAAGAAACGTAAAGCAGCCTAAAAAATATATATTATTGTTTTAAAACTACTTGGTCATATATAGACTAGTTTCTAGAATACATCTTTGTCTTCTTTTTTTTTTTTCTTTTCTTATGCTTGTTTTCTATAAAGTTAAAAATATTATTACCAATTGTGAAAAATTTTTGCCTTCAGAAGTAACAGTAAGGACAAGACCCCATAAAATAATCAAAATAGAAATGTATTTCGCAAGTGGTACACGTTGAATTAAAATGGAATTAGGTCCCTAAGAAAAAACAAATGGTTAAGTATTTCATATATATTCAGTATGTCATTGCCCCTCTCCCCCCCCCCCAACATTAGATACTTCTTTTTCTTTTAATCTGATAAAAGTTTAAAAAAAAAATTATCTATTTACCTGAAAAAGTAAGTAACCGAGATAGAAAATGGAACCAAGCCAACTATATTGAGAGTCACTAATACCAGTATCTTCTTTAATACCAAGTACACTAGAATAATTTAAAGCAGATTTATCGAAAAACTATTACATGTACATCATGGCACATTATTATTATTATTATTATTATTATGTCAACTAACAATTTTTTTTTTCTGGAAATTCATAGTATCTTATTTTTTTTTATTACCTGCAAGAAATTAAGGATAGCAACACATGGCATAACGAAAAGATAATCCAGTTTTCTTACAAGTCTTCTTTCTTCAATCGTATAACCAACTGTATTCTCTGCTTCTATATGTTTTTCATTAATAACTGTATTATTAATTGTACTTGTATCCTCTTTAATATAAGAGTCTTCATATTCGGTTTTTGAGTCGGTCATTATTTATAAATTAAAATTATTTGTTATATATATATATATATATATAAATATATATGAATTATAAAGAGTAAAATAGGTAAATTATTAGGTTACTAGGGTGTAAAAAAAAACAAGAAGAAGGGATGGGGGTATGTTATCAAGTATAAATCAGAGCCTTTATGATGAAGCTCTTGTTTTTTCTATATATATATATATAAGAAAAAATAAATAAATAAAAAAAAGGGAAAAAAAAAGGGATTTGCTTAGAATTAAGTTTTTGGTTTCGATTTTAGAGTCAAAATAAGTTTTTTTTTTTTTTGAAAGGCAGGATGCCGAGTTTTTTTTTTTGTATTATAATGCTTCAAATAGTTACACTAAAAAAAAAAAAAGTTGGATGGGAGCTGCTTTTTAATTCGGGACAAGTCATTTTTTTTAACTGTAATAAGATTTTCTGTATTGTTTAAAAAACAATATATATATATATATATCAATTATAATAATGAAGCATTGTCCATTCTATAGAACAAAAATAAAATTACATTTTATTATTTTAATTAAAAATGACTTGAATTGAATATATAAAGATAATGCGCACAAGAAGAAGAGTTAGGTTTGTTAGATAATAAGTCGGGATTAAAGTTATTTCCAAAACCTTAAAAAAAATAAGCAACTTTAAGAGAATAAAATATATTTTGTTTTAGGTCCGCTATACTTTTTTTTATTTAGGAAATGCGGAGGCGAAGAAAATAAGTCATTTGGGAGTATGGATCAAGAAAAAAAAAAAAGGTACGTAGAAAAGAGAATAATTTCCCCAATGTGTTTGGATTTTTATTATTGTATTGAATATTAAAAAAAAGATGATTGGGTAACATTAGCTTTGTTGTTGCTATGCTATAAGCAAAATATATATATATATATATATATATATATCGGATATAAGTTTAAATTTTACGTACTTGCGTGAATCAATGACATTTAATGTTGTGTTGCATTGGAAATGTGTTACAACATGTTAAAAAAAAAAAAATAGTGGATGGATTTTTCGGGCACCCACTAAAAAAAAAAAAAAAAAAAGTTTTGAAATTTCCCTTATTTGTGTTTATAAAGTTTTATTTCAATAGATGGGATTATATATAACTTTTTTTTTTCTACAATTTAATATAAACACAAATCATCAGAAAAAGGAAAATAAATATCCTTTTTATCTTATCTTTTTTTCTGTCAAAAAAAAAAAAAAAATATATGCAAAAAATGCTTCGTGAGAAAAAAAACTTGATTAGAATATTTTGTGTTTCCTTGAACAAAGTTCTCTTTTTTTTTACTTACCACATGGAGATCACACACACAAAAAAAAAAAAATAGTTAGGGGGTAAAAAAAGGTTTAAAATGTTACCATGGTTTCAATTCTGAGTGTAAAAAAAAAAATTATAGCAACAAAAAAAAAATATAATGCAGCAACCCAACTTGGAGATCCATGTCTTTTACAATTTTTTATTTTTTTTATTATTATACACTATGAGTTAAATACAAAATTAAATATACTTTTTTTTTGTATCTTATGGATTCTTTCTTTTTTTTTTTGAACTCTACCTGTGTGATCATGACTCGTATTTTTTTTGGCTGTTACGTAGTAAGCTAATAAAAAGGTAAAAACTTTTTGCCCCAATTATTTATTACACGTTGTGTGAATATGTAAAGTAAAAAAAAAAAAAATTGTGTTACCATTTGAATGTTAAGGTTACATAAAAAAAAAAAATTATCATGTATCGGGGATCCACCTTTTTTAACCAGTTTTGTCATGATGGATCAATGTTAAAAACATTGATATATATTTGTATTATAAAAATTAGCTATCCATCACGAACCAAAAAAAAAAAGTTTATTCCAGCCCTAATAAGAAACTATAGAAAAATACTTGATTGTATTTTGAGAAATAAAAAAAAAAAACATCTTTGTTATTTATATATAACACTATACCTAAAATATATTTTATAAAGTTTAAAACTAAATCTCTTCCTACCTATTATATATATCATAGGATAAAGTGTTGTTGTAATAATATATAAAGTATCAGTTGAAACTTTTTTTTTGAGGTACGTATCCTTTTTATATATGGTGTACAATCATTCAGGAGAAAAAAAAGATTAACTTACTGAATTCTGATACTATTTTCAAACTACAGCATACGTATACTATCTTCATCTTACGTTTAAGTCAAGTAAATAAAAAAAAAAAAGATTATTTTTCATAATCATCAAAAGAGTCCTCTTCTCATATTTACTCGTAAATAATATAATTTTCTCAATCTCAAAGTTATATTATAAAATATAATTGTGTTTTATTTTACGTATTAAATTTCATATGTTAGCAACTTTGAAAAAGAATAGCAGTAGGATCTGTTGCTTATAATGTTAAAATATAACACACACACACACACACACATACATACACAAAAGAGAGTTAAATATTTTATTCAAACATAATATGGGGGGGTTTCTCTAAAATTGGTTCTAGATCTTTTTTTCTTAATATATGTTGACCAACTCTTTTTTACTGCTTAATAATAAGGTAAAATTTTTTGTTTTTCATTGGTTCTTTTGATTGAGAGTATACATTCTCTCAATCTAAAAATAATCATTCACTCTATTTTAGTAAACTTTTTTTTTTTGTTTGTTTTACTTACTGAGAAACTGATTTATTATGAAGAAATGAAGTTATAAAACAATAACAATTCAAATAAAAGTTAAAGGAGAAACAATTACTATGAGAAATATACTATATATATAACAATGATACGGCTGTTAATACACAGATATGTGAAGAGGAAACAAAATTAGAAATAGTTTTCTATAACATGATTCTCAGACAAATATATATATATATATATATGAGTCAATTGGTTTTTTTAAGAGAAATATAACAAGTGAGAACTATATTTATTGTATCAGAATAATACTATTCCATCGTCCGTACGTACGTGAGGTTGAATAAATGACTCTCTTTTTATGTTATTGTTTACCCTCATTTTTTACTTGACATTTTAATTCAAGATATATCTGTAAAGATGTACTATTGATAATTTTTTTTTTGTATTATTAGGATATGTCAGTATATAACAAAAGAGAAATAAAAGTAAAGAATATAGTAGAAATGATTCTAAAAACAAGTACTGTAATTGTATTGTTGAAAATCCAAAAAAAAAAAAAAAAAAAATTCCATTCATAATATGGTAGTACACACCACTCAATCCTCCTTGGAGCAAAAAAGGTTTCTTTTTTATAACTATACAATATATCGAGACAAAACCACATGGTCGATTTACAAATAAACACCTGTCTCTCTCGATAGCCCATAATTAAAGTTTTGAAAAAAATAAAAAAAAAAGTTCATGGGGTCTTACGAAACGAAACTTCAGGATCTGGGTAAAATATACTTTTGTTCTCACACTTGTGTTACAATTTTATATTATTACAACAACACTTTATAATATATATATATATATATATATATCCCTGCTTAAAAGTTTTAAATAATGAAAAGAGATTCATTAAAAAAAAAAAACTATTAAATTCCTCCCTCTTCTCTTGTTTTAAGGTACGTACGCGTAAATAGTTAGAAAATAAAACAAAAGTATACCTAGTATAATGTTTCTACTAGGTGGATGAAATGACAACATTGTCATTGTTAACGTCATTTATTATTTAATACATAAGGTATAGAGAGGATAGGATGGCTCAAGTGTATCGACAAGGAGGTCGTTGGCTGCATGTTTAATGATTCCTTGCTTTATGCCTTCGCAGGAAAATGTATACTATATACCTCGCCATCGTTTATCTAATTTTTATTTATTTATTTAATAAAAGAACGAACATGGGTTTCTACGTATGTACGTACGTATTAATAAAAGTGTGAAAAAAAACCATTCCATAACTCCATCTTGCCTCCCCCCCCCCTTTTTTTTTTTTACGAAAAAGCGCCAGTAGACAAAAAGAACAACATTGTGTTCTTTTTTTTTTCCCTTTTTTTTGCACACAATGAATATACTTTATGACTTTAATATATACAAAAAAAAGTATAAAGTGAAAATTATGAGATTTCTATTTATTTATTTTTTACAGTTTAACTTATTGGTTTATTTCAAATAATATGTTTACTCGTGATGAAATAAAGAAAATGTGAGAGGAAAAAAAAAATTAGAGGTGGGATCCGTGCGAAATTTAAACCAGTTCTTCATGTGTGTAACTTTCTTCAGGGGTCACACAATATGAATGTGGGGTTTTTTTTATAATGTATATAGTACGGTATTGGAAATTACGTACGTACCAAAAAATATAGCTGCGCAAAATTTATTAATATTGTTTATACGTATTCACAAAAAAAAAAAAAAGTAATACAATAGTAATACAATAGTAATAATAAAATACAAATTTAGTAATACAAGAAAAAATTGTATATACTATGAGGATGACGTATGAACAACAAGTAATATAATATTGACCTATTTTTATAGGAATATGAAATGAATAAAGGTAAAAATAATAGTAACAATTTATAATTGTTCTTGAACGTTCATATATATTATAATCTGTAAATAAACTGATCATCTTCCTTATCGGTCTTATCCAAATAAACATCTATTTCGTCCATTGTCTTATTGGCCAATCGACGTTGATTGATGCGACCATCATGAATACGAAGAATAAGCAAACAACATAATGCGACAAAGAAACCACCAAGGTATCCACCTACACCACCCAAATAACGTGGAGCCTACATATAATATTTCCATGGATTTATATTAGTTATATTACCCTCTCACTTGTCTTTTCTTCCTCAACTTCTTTTTTTTTAAAAAAAAGCTAATAATTAGAAAAAAGCAATTCCTCACTTGTTGTTCAGCCATCATGAGAGGACCGATAAAGTTACCAATAGTATAAGCTACCATAATGGAACTGTTATAAAAAATCTTTTTGGTATAACCTTTAACATTATTACCAATAACAGTAATAACAAGAGCATACGATCCAGTACCAGCCCAACTAAGATAAAAACCAAGAAGTTTGATAGCACCTTCTGGAATAGCGCATAAAATAATTAAACCAACAATACCAATGCTAAGCATAAATATGGAACTATAAAGCATTTGTTTTGTTTTATGGGCTAAATAGACAGCTACAAATACACCAAGCGCTGAAGCCATACCCGATGGAATTTGAAGTAATAATGATTCTTCTCCCTAATTAAGTAAAAAAAACAAAAACAAAAACAGATGAGTATATACATATACATACATACTATAAGTTCACCGGTGAGTTTTTTTTTTTTTTTTGGTCTTAGAATAGTTATATAATACATACACTGAAACCTAAACCAAGAACAAAAACTGTGCTAAAAACAAGCATACCACCATTTTGTAAACTGATCAATAAACCTGATTAGAAAAAATAATAATAATACGTAATAAAAGATATATCATTGTTTCTGATTAATTTTGATGTGAAAAAAAATATTGAATGGATCCAATCAAGAAAAAAAAAAAAAAGCTGAGGAGTTTACCAGAAATAGTTAACATCCAGAATCGAAGTTCTTTTACTGCTTCCCACATTTGATAATATTTAAATTCTCGGTTTTTCACTACAGCATTATCTCGGGTTCTATCCTTGGCAACCAATTTTTCAGTTTCTGTTAATCTTAATAATGGATGTTCTGGTTTATCAATTAATCCAAACCATGAGACAATGCCCAGTGCGACAGTAAGTACTCCAAAAATAATGTTACCCCTATAAATACGTACACCCCATTTGATTATCATGATTCTTAAATTAGGAAAGGTAGTATTATTTTAATATATAATTTTATGTGATAACTAACCATCGCCAATTACTAATTCCATGAGCATTCTGCATATGAGCTATTCCATAGGAAATAGAGGCGCCAACTGTATATTTAATACAAATCATTCATCTTAGTCAAACACATCATTTCTAATTTTTTATTTTTATTTTTTAAAAAAAAAAAAGGTTATGAAAAAAATAATTCTTACTTGCAGCACCTACACCATTACTAAGTGTGATATATCCAAAAAGAATATGTTGTTCTTTACGACGATAAAGAGTAGCAGTAATTAAATATAATGTGGGCATGGCAGCTGCTTCACATAATCCTAATAGGAAACGCATAGCTGCAACTTGAGAAAATGTGTTACAAGCACCAGTAGCACCCTTTTTTTTTTTTTTTCAAAATAAATTATGTTTCAATTATTACCAAGTTCCTAAATTATTGCTACGTATAGATAAAAGTTAATTTTATGTAATTATAACCTTACCATGACAATACCCCAAAGTACTAATAAAGTGGAAAGATATTTTGCATGTGGTACGCGTTGTAAAATAAATTGATTTGGAATCTGTAAGAACATAAACAAAAAAATATATATATATTATTACTTTAGAATAGTGGATAATATTTAAATAATTAAATATACGTTTATACCTGAAACACTAAATGACCTAAATAAAACATGGAACCCAATATTGAGAATTGTGTTCCTGTTAATCCTAAATCTTTGTTAAGACCCAAGACTGGAGCAACACTTAATGCAGCTTTATCACAAAACTAAAATTTTGTACGTACGTATTTAATATAAGTGATATATTAATAGTGAATTTTGTTACAACTACGTACTACGTACGTTTTTTAAAAATAAGTTTCTGCTTTATATATAATATATAGATACCTGAACAAAAATAATACCACCCACTAATGGATATATATAAAAATTAAGTTTTCGAACATAAGCACGTTCTTCTGCTGTCCCTTCAAATGAACGAATCGACTCATCACGACCTGTTCCTTTCTCTGCCATATCATCATTACTCATTCTACTCGTTGTAATTTTATTAAGATCTTCAGTATATTGAACCTCTTTCTCGGAACTCTCTTTTTGAGTTGTCGACATTGTGTGTCTCTATTTTACCAGAAAATAGAATTATGATATACTTATTTTATTTTTTTTAAAAAAAAGAGAATTTCGATACTGGATCTTCCCCCCCCGCACCTTTTATATATATATATATTTCGGAATACACTTTTAAATTTGTTCACACACACACACACATCAGTGAAAAAAAAAAAAGCGTAAAATAAGGAGTAAGAAGAGAAGAATGTTTGACAAAGTAGACTCATCAGTAAATTAGATTATCTGTGTTTATTTCTCTTGTACAAATGACATAAAGAAATTGACGGATTGATATATTATTGATTTGTTTGTTAGGGCTGAAAAAAAAAACAATAACAAAAACAAAACAATAACACTAGAATTAAAGTTCACACGAGATTTTGTACCTTGAGAATAGAATCATATTCTTAATACATAAAGAAGGGTGATGACTTTTTTTTTTTTTTTTTGTATGCTACGGGAATAAACATATCCGCGGCATTTTGAAATTGTGTTACGAAATCAAAAAGTAGGGAGTGGGGGTGGGGGTGGGGGTGTTGGATGAAAAAAAAAAAAAAAAAACAGAACCCAACTTAATTATATCATCAATACTTATAAGCTATACTTAATTATTATACAAAAACTTATACTTAAAAATCATTTGACTCTACTTAATGTCTACTACGTACGTACTTTAAATAAAAAAAAAAAGAATATATAATTCAATGTACGTATCACTAATAGAAATTATCGAGTGGGAATATTTTTTAATTCTCATGCATCGGTACCAGTTTATTTCTTTGTTACTGATAATGAAATCAATTTCAGTTATAGTGAAAAATAGCATCAGCTGGTTTGAACAAATAACAATTTAGTTCATCTACGTACCTATAAATTATATATTATAATGATTTCCTATTTTATAACAAAGAATTTAGTATATATGTCTTAATACTATATTACTTGACCTTTAAATAATCCTGTTACTTTACTTTTCATAAATCTAAAAGGACTTCAATTACATATAAAAAAGTTTTTTTTTTTTTTTTTTTTTTTTTTTTTACGAGCAAAAAAACCAAATTTGATTTGCATGAATTTTTCGCGTCAATATGTGAGTCGTGGCTTGTATTTAGTATCCAAAATAGGAAGTAGAAAGTTGCTTTTTTTTATTTTTTACACAGGTCTTTTTTCATTTTACAGGTCATGCCCGACATTTCTACAGAGTATATAGCCATTGGTTGTAATCGTACCACGCATGCTGCTGCTTGGGGTGTTAATGGACTTGTTGCTTTTGGTGCAAGTCAATTAATTGCTTTATATAATCCTTTGGTAAGTTTTTTTTTTCTTTATATTTTTCCATTGAAAATGCATCTTTTTTTTTTTTTTTTTTTTTTTCACGGAGGAAAAACGATTCAAATTAATGAATATACATATATTATTATTATTTTTTTTGAAAAATTAGGATAAAACGAGTCGTGGTATCCGAGAAACATTACCAGGACATACGGATCGTGTGATTTGTGTTGATTTTATTGAACGAGGTTTTTATTTTAAAGTTTTATTTCAGTTAACTATGGAATGAAAATAATGGAAACTTAATTTTTTTTATCTCTATATGGTTAATCAACAACAACAACAACAACAACAACAATAATAAAAATAAATGTATATACAGGTCATGAAGGTGATATACATGATGTTGCACTTGTTTCAGGTTCAGCTGATAATACAGCTAAAATATGGAAAAAACATAACGATCAATGGGTGAATTCAGCTACGTTAGAAGGACATCAAGGGGCAGTAGAAGCTATTGGTGTTATGCGTTCATTATCTATTTCAGAAGATCAAGATGATATAGTAGCTACTGGTGCAGCTGATGGAACAATTCGTATTTGGAAACGTCATATTAAAAATGATACTGAAGGTACCAAAAAAAAAATATATAATTAATTAATTCATAGGGAATGAGTTATGTTTAATATAATTATATTTATTATAGATGAAGTATCACTTATGCAAGTGCTTGATTGTGGTAATAAATATCCAACAGCTCTTGCATTATCTTATCTTCCAGAAAGCAAAGGTATTTTTTAAAAAGAAATTGATATTTTAGAGCTTGTTCATTTTCTAAAATTTTAATTAATTTACAGTACCCATCCTTGCATGCGCTCATACCGACAAAAAAATTACCATTTTTATTTATCAACACGACACATTTGAAAAGGGTCATGTATTACAAGGTCATGATAATTGGGTTCGTTCACTTGCATTTGCTACATATACAGGAACACAAAAAAATGAAACAACAGCAACCAATCATACATTAAAACAAGGAGATCTTATGCTTGCAAGTGCTTCTCAAGATCGTTATATACGTCTTTGGAAAATATCTCCACATACACCTACACCTAAACCTATTGTATCACAACAAGAAAAAAAGAGTAATGATGAAATAACAGATGATTTACTTCAAGCTTTACAAGAAAGTGCTTTGTATGTTTTATTTCTATTAAAAAAAATATTGACAAGTATATATATATATATAATACCTTGTATAACTGATATTATTATTATTATTTTAATATAAATTAGGACCGGTGAAGCTGTCGAATTAAGTACAAAAGCACATCTTGTTGATGTTAAAGATTTAGATGATTCAACAAAGAAAAAACAATATTCACTTATGTTTGAAGCTCTTTTGATGGGTCATGATGATTGGGTTTATAGTGTATGTTGGGAAAGACCACGAATTGAAAAAGGTAAAATGATAAATAATAATAATCATAATATTAAAAAATAGTACCATTTCTAACAATGAACCTATGGTAAATTATTTAGATACCAACAATGAAACTCGATTTATACAACCTATGCGTCTTTTATCTGCGTCAAGTGATAAATCTATGATGATTTGGAGTCCTGATCCAGCAACTGGGGTTTGGGTAAATGAGGTAATGGATATTCTATAATTGTTTTACTATGACAAATGAATTGCTTTTTTTTTTATGTCAAATTTTGCTAATAATAATAATAATAATTTTAGGTACGAATGGGTGATATTGGTGGTAACAGTTATCTTGGATTTTGTGGTGCTTTATTTAGTCCTCAAGGTCATCATGTCTTATCGCATGGTGCCAATGGATCTTTTCATTTATGGAAAGATATCTCATCTGATCAAGGTAAAAAAAAAAAAAAAATAAATATAAAATGGAAAGAAAAAAAAAAAAAGAAACAAGCAACACTCTTCTATGTATATATTAAATGATTATATATATAATATATATAGAGGATAATCATTGGGCACCCGAAGTTTCCATTAGTGGTCATTTCAAAGCTGTAGAAAGTGTTACATGGGATCCAAAATCTCGATTTTTATTATCTGCTAGGTAAACACCATAGATTTCATTTGTGAAGGGGAGGAAAAAAAAACATAGAGTAAAACTAATTGAATTATCTCTTTTTTTTTTTGATGATTAGTTTGGATCAAACGGCACGTTTATTTGCTCCATGGAATAGAAATATTGATGGTCAAAATGTTACTACATGGCATGAAATGGGTCGTCCACAAATTCATGGATATGATCTTAAATGTTTATCATTTATTCATGATTGGCAATATGTGAGTGGTGCGGATGAAAAGGTTTTACGTGTATTTGATGCTCCTCGTTCTTGTGTAGCAAGTCTTGCTGCTTTGACTGGAGAAAAGACAATGACTACGGAAACGGTAAGTTTTAATTGTTTATGTAATTTTGAATTCATAATAAAAAATATGTTCAAGTGTGGCAAAAAAATAAAATAAAATAAAATAACAATTATTAACTGATTATTATTTTAACCGGGAATGTTATAGGAAAGTCGTCCTGTGGGTGCCAGTGTACCCGCATTAGGTCTTTCTAATAAAGCTGTATTTGAAGGTGATATTAATGAAATGGCTGCTGCTGCTGATGAAGATCATACCGCATTACAAAGTTATACACATACCACAGCCACTCCCACTTCACTTATGGAAGTCATGAACCATCCACCTTTTGAAGAACATTTATTACAACATACCCTTTGGCCTGAAGTTGAAAAATTATATGGTCATGGATATGAAATTATGTGTGTTGAAGCAACGCATGATGGAAAATATATTGCTACTGGATGTAAAGCAGCTACAGCAGAACATGCTGTTGTTCGTCTTTTTGAAACATCCACTTGGAAAGAAATCAAAACAAAAATTGCTGCGCATGCATTGACAGTAACACGTGCACGTTTTTCACATAATGATCAATGGCTACTGACAGTTTCTCGAGATCGTCTTTGGTCATTATCAAAGCGAACAGAAAATGATCAAGAACCTTATCAATTAGTAGCTAAAAACAAAGCACATGCTCGTATCATTTGGGATTGTTCTTGGAGTCATGATGATACCATGTTTGCAACAGCTTCTCGTGATAAAACAGTCAAGATTTGGACTCAACAAGGTGAAACATTTGGTTGTGTTGCTACAATTAAATGTGCTGAAGCTGTTACATCCATTGAATTTGCACCTTCACATATCGATGGCCAGTAAGTATTTCTGTTTTGTTATATTCTGTGTTGGATGGAATTATATTGAAAAAAAAAAATACAAATTTATTCATATTGGTAATTATATATATATATATATATTTTTTAAAAAAATAGGTATGTTATTGCCGTTGGTCTTGAGAATGGTCAGCTTCAGTTACTGAGTGCTACCAACGTCAGTGAATGGGGATTATGGCATAATGTTGATAACCGGTAAGTTTTTTTTTCCCCTTTCTTTTTTTTTAAAAAAAAATTATTGTTGATATGATAAATATTATATTAATCATAAATCCCCTTCCCCCCTTTTTTTTCCAATGATGATTCATAGATCATGCCATGTAGGTGTTGTTCGTTCATTGTCGTGGCGAATTCATAATGGTGCATTCCAATTAGCATCTGCCGGTGAAGATCATTCTGTACGAATTTTAAATGTAAAGCCTTAAAAGAAGAAGAAGAAGAAGAAGAAGATTGTTTGATAAAATAATACACCACATAACATACACACATCACTTTTTGTAATATTTCCCCCCCCCCTCACCCACCCACCTTTTTTTCCGCCCCATTTCTTTTTCATATATAACTTTTTACAACCAATGAACCAAGAGAAATAAAATAAAAGACCAAAAAAAAAAAAAAAAAAAATAGTAAAAAACAATCAACTTACCCAACAAAACAATGAATTTTTTTTTTTTAATCTGTGGAAGTGACAACCTTATAAACTTGTCTATATAGTTTGACGCGTTCGGATATTTCATCGAATAATGGATATTGTAGATGAGGTTGTTGATCCCATTGTTGTATCATATCATCTAATTGTTCAGTTCTAATACTATATTCAGGTAATTGATCCAACCATGTTTGTTTATATTCAAAGTCTTTACGTAAC
Organism: Circinella minor; assembly: GCA_016758965.1. NCBI lineage: Eukaryota > Fungi > Mucoromycota > Mucoromycetes > Mucorales > Lichtheimiaceae > Circinella > Circinella minor. The sequence goes on along the minus strand of JAEPRB010000016.1, from coordinate 206,551 downwards.
ATATAATGAACATGAGTAATATATTGATAGACGTCATGAGGTTGAATAGCTGCCACCTGAATTAATGTTTCAGTTGAAAGAGGAGCTGCTGGTTCCATAATTCGTCTTATCATGGTAGATGATTCTTTGTTGATCCATTTAATCGCTTCTGATTCCAATTTTTGTAAATCAAATAATATGGATTCCAAATCGTCTACAATGGTATTAAGATTGGATAAAATGTTTTCAAATACAAGTGATTGTTTATAAATAAGTCGTGGCGTGTCAATGAATGCCATCGCGTTGCTATTGTTGTTGGTAACAGCAGTTTGTTGAGCAAGAATATTACTTAACGATAATAAGAGGGATATAGTTTTATTATGTTGTTGTGACCAAGATTTATAACATGATTCAGTGCGTGTCAAAAGTTGTACTAAAGGACGATGTTGCATGTCAAATAAAAAATATAAAGAAAAAAAAAAAGCAAAAATAATAATAATAACAATAAAAAAATATCGGCGTTTGGGCTAAAATAAAATGTCTGGGTTTTTTAGTAATTGAAATTCCAATAAGAAGAGTAAAAAAAAATTGTGTCTCACCTAGTTACTTGTGCTGTACTAATCCGTCTATATGATAAAAATTATATTAGTTTGCTTTTATCGAATACGATAACATAAACACCAATTAAAAAAAGCAATAACTACCACTCGGAGGCATAGCAGTGTTGAAAATATTGTCAAGATCTTGTCTTGTGTATTTGATATTTTTTGAGCTTGTACGGGAAAAAGGGAATATAAGTAGCTTCTCCAGTAGTCGAGAGAAGAGATGAGATGGTAATTAAGCCAATATTAAACGCCCCAACAGCATCGCGAGCCATAGTTGTACTATTGGTAGTACGACTTGGACAATGAGAATTGTTACAAGTTTTGCCACCATTAACCTTGACCAATTTGTCATTTCTTCGGTATATGTGATTGGATAGTAGCCTTTGGAAACAGTATGGGCACACATCAGTGGAGCTGAGGTACTCGTCGACTTCAATTACTTTATCATGTTCACATTGTTTTGCTGCTGCTTGAACTTTCTTACTACCTCTTCTTCTGTGCCCTTTTATTGGAGAATTTCTATAAGATATGATTTTTCTTTAATGAGTGATTGTGTACATAATTTATTATGTACGTATTAATGGGATCAATATTCATCGACTGATATTTAATTTTCTTTCCTCATTATTTTGACTTTAGCTTTTCTTTACCTTTTTCTGTTGTACATATAAAGATGACAATCGATCTTTATGACCCAGTCGGTAACCCACCGATATATCCTTTGCAAGGGTCACAGTTTCACGATAGTTCAAAGTTTATCAAAATCATCAATGTTCAGCCCAAAGCACAATACATGAAAAAATCATGTTTTATTTTTATCATCTACTATGAAGTCTTCATTGACGAAAACAGAAGAAGAAGCCTTAAGTCATATACTGAATGCTGGAGCAAAAATAACAACAAAATATGAGAAAAACAATGTGACAATTTGCAGTTGTTGAAAACCGTTCTCAAGATGAGTATCGCTTGGCTGGATTGCATAATTAAGTATGTTGCAAATAAACAATGGCTTATCAATACCAGCTATCGAGAAGAGTTCCACGATCCAACTATGACCATTATGGACTATCCTTTACCAATTGGGGCAGTACCAGGCTCACATAAAAATAAAGTAAGTTTTCTCTAAAAAATAACAATTGGTACATACAGAAGAGGATATGTGAATACAATAAATAATATAGTATTTATAGACCTTTAGTGTCGAAGAATTTTTGGGGATGGAACGTCAATATGTAAAGTATATTGGATATGCGATTGGCTTTGTGTTTTGTCCTTTTATTTGTCCCGAAATCGATTATGCCATCTTCAAAAGGTAATAGAAATAAATATTATACGGGGCGGCTGATTGTACCATAATGTAACTCTCGTTTTTTTTTTTTTTTTTTTTTTTTTACCAATATATGATATTACGATAATAGTAATCAAAGCGACCAGTATAGACGAGCAATTAACATGAATGTATGCGTAGTGAATTACGTACAAGTTTTTGGAAGATTGTTTCAACAACTGGATTATTCATCAACCATGTCGGGAGAAGTACATTAATTTTCAAGAAACACAAATTTCTCCTGCGGCTATTGACACAACAATAATTAACCGCTGGTACAAAAAAAAAATGAAAAATCACCAAAATGCGTTGAACATTCTAAAAAGAATTGGAAGAATTTAATATCCAACAAATACGTTCGAGAATATACCAAATTAACAATATCGGCTTCTGATACCAGCAATAATAAAAAGATTCAAATAAGACAACCCACATGTCAAAAAGGACATATTCCTGAAGGACAGCCATTATCAGAAATAACAACTACAACAGCTGCTACACCTACAACAACTGCTACAACTGCTACAGCGACCGGAACGACAACAAAAGCTGTTACCGCTACTACATCAACAGAAAGCTCTAATATTAATTCATCTACTGTAACTTCTGCCACTTTATTCGCATCTCTTTCTGTTGGTATCAATAATCCATCATTACCATCATCTTTTAAAGCAAGACGAAGCAAAAGATCAAAAGCAGCTACCTTATTGTTCACAGGCTTTACCGAAAGTCTTACTGGTATTATAAAAAAGATCAACTGCCCCCAAGAATACACACATACACATATATATATAGATGTATTATATTTTGATCACGGATAAGCTCACTAGCTTCTTGATATACGTTCATAGGAAATTCAGAAATTAAATGTTACCTTAACTGAAGATGTATACAAGGCCACTCATCTTATTACAAAATGGAAATATATTACGAACAGTCAAATTTTTATCTGCCGTCCACTTGGGATTAAAGATTACAACAAAAAAATGGCTGGATGCATCAATTAAAGATGGGAAGTTATTGGACCCCAATGAATTCCCTCTCGTTGATGAAATAGTCGAAAGAGAACAAATGTTTAATCTTCGAGATAGCCTTGAAGAAGCTCGTAAAGGTCGACAAGCAACTGATCCACCAAGCAAAACAGGAACTTTATATTTCAAGGTTATAAATTTTATTTTTTAGGATCAAACAGCGAAAGAATCACCTTGGAACAGATTGTAAGATCAGCTGGAGGTCAAGTAAGTAGAAATATAATGTGAAATAAGATTTTCACTACTCTACATCAAATCAAATCTAATACCCAGTTGTTATTGTTGGGGTTTTTCTTAGATGATGAAGAAGATTAAAGAATTGGATCACTCCAACTCTTGTAATTTAGTGATTATAGATCCGATCAATCAAGTTGAATAATCTCGATTGCGTAGAATGGGTTACAGAGTCTATAACAAGGATGTGGTTATTATAACATCATTACGACAAAGTATGAAGCAACTGGATCAATTCGTAGTAGAATAGTTATAATAGTCAGGTCTTCTTTGCCACGATACAAGTAGTTTTAATACTTTATAGTACTGTAGTCCTTTTGTAAATAATATTTGTATAATATACCTACTGTATATAGCTGTAAATAAACAATCCTCTTTACTGATCACACTGATTATTTTTCCAAATTATGATTATGTTTTTAAATACTTTTTTATACACGCCTATTTATAAAAGTATATCACTGGGAATAAGTTTCATCTCTTGCTTATGTGGTTAATTCTGAGAGGTACGTACTATGCTTTTGACTATATTCTCGTGGTCCTTACTTGCCATCCTCAACAATACGATTTTGTAACTTCTCAAAATACTTAATGATAATTGGGGTCTCTACATAATCAATACTATCACCTTCTACTGTTTGATCACGATATTTATTAATTTTTTTTTTTTGACGAACCATGTTAAAAGTGGAATTACTCGGTTCTTGATGATCAATGGATGGTTAGAATTGATCCAAAATTTAGGAATGTTTGGCCTGCTACTTGCTTTTTATGTCTCCCACCGTCTGGATTAACACCACCCTTTTTTCTTTTTTTTTTGGCTTGGTCTTAAATCTAAATGGGCTTCCGGTATTCTTTTTTGTTAAAAAAAAGTAAAAAAAACAAAAGGAAAAAGAAATAAAGTGACAGGAGCCTTTTTATTTTGACATTATCAATTGTCATGCAAAAAAGAGAGGGGTATGAAAAGCATGCGCTTTTTCGCGTAGTACAAAAGAGACTATCTCAGAATTTGATAGGCTGTTTCACATTGTTTCAAAGACTATCTCGAAAATTGATTCGCTAATTTTTGGGCACAGGCACTTCAGACCCGCCGGCGTTTGAACCTGGTCCGTGCTTTTTTTCGAGGAAGAGGTGCTTAAACTAGTTGGAAAAGGTTGCATACAGGTGCTCGGCCTTTTTGAACAAGGGGGTGAGTGAGAATGATCATAAGAAATATGAATAAGATTTTTTTTTTTAAAAAAATAAATAAATAATGATAATGAAACTCATGGATGAATTGAATGGATGAATGGATGGATGACTTAGATATATTAAAATGGGTCGCGTTGTTCGTGCTCAAAGAAAAGGTGCTGGAAGTGTCTTTAAAGCCCACACTGTCGGTCGTAAGGGCGCTGCTCAATTCCGTGTCCAAGACTACTCTGAACGTCATGGTTACATTCGTGGTTTAGTAAAGGAAATCGTTCACGATCCTGGACGTGGTGCTCCTCTTGCCAAGGTAAAAAAAAAAAAGAAAAAAAAAGAAAAAGAAACGAAGAAAAGATCTAATTCATTATTATTCCTGCATTACCAAAATGTTAATTTTAAATAATTAAATTTTAATTATTAATTACTAAAAAAATTAAATTAAATTTATAATATTAGGTCGTTTTCCGTGACCCTTATAAGTAAATATCGAATTCCAAATAATAGAAACAAACAACAATAACAACAAAAAAATATAAATAATAGAACGAATAGAAATATATATATATATATACGATATAATGGAGATAATTAACCTTACAGCGAATAAATATATTAAATAATCAACTAGGTATAAGCTTCGTACTGAAACCTTCATTGCCACCGAAGGCATGTATACCGGTCAATTCGTCTACTGTGGTAAGAAGGCTTCGTTGAACATTGGTAACGTTTTACCAGTTTCTTCTATGCCCGAAGGTACTATTATCTGTAACGTTGAAGAAAAGGCTGGTGACCGTGGTGCTCTTGCACGTACTTCTGGTAACTATGCTACCATCATTAGTCACGGTGAAGACGGTAAGACCCGTGTTCGTATGCCTTCTGGTTCCAAGAAGATCATTCCTTCCACTTCCCGTGCCTCTATTGGTGTCGTTGCTGGTGGTGGTCGTATTGACAAGCCCCTTTTGAAGGCCGGTCGTGCTTACTTCCGTGCTAAGGCTAAGCGTAACAACTGGCCCCGTACTCGTGGTGTTGCTATGAACCCCGTTGACCATCCTCACGGTGGTGGTAACCATCAACACATTGGTAAGGCTTCTACTATCAGCCGTTCCGCTCCTCCTGGTCAAAAGGTATATATATATATATATATATATTATAGGATTTTTATTTTTTATTACATGTTGAATGTTATCATGATTGCCTAAATTTTTTGGGGATTGGAGAGAGATTATAGTACAAAGAAAAATATATATTGTGTTTATTAATATAGGTAAATTATAATAATAGATTGGTCTTATTGCTGCCCGCCGTACTGGTTTGCTTCGTGGTACCAAGAAGGTCAAGGATCAATAAATGTATTATCATTAAAAATTATAACAACAACAATAATAATAATAATAATAATAATAAAAAGCCAGTTATTACCCCGAGGAAAAAAGCATGGAGATGGGTTTTTTTTTTCATATTTGACTATGGTTTAACATGTTTATGACAATAACAAGATATTCAATAGGTGGTTTTTAAGTCGAGAGGTAGTTTATGTTGAGAAGTCGGTATGGAAGAGATAGGATGTTTTTACGTTACTCAATATATTGAGAGGGAAATATGCACTCTTAAAAAAAGTTGTATTTACTTTTGGCTACAATTAGCACGAATTTAATAAAAACCTATGTGTAACAAAAGTGGCGCCATTTTACATAAACAAAAACTATGTCATTCATTCACTACAAAACATGTTGTTTTGTTTTATGGGTTCACAAATCTATATATGCAATAGTTTATCCTTTTACATTGCAATGTACATAATTACTTGATTCTTTTGCGCAAAGAATAAAAGAATCTCAATTCAAAAAATTACTCGCATAATAGATAAAAAGGTACTTAAATAATTTGAGGCAGTAAGCAGTACTGTCATATCAAAATCATATGAATTATTGTTTTTATACATTTATAACATTAAATAAAAAGTTTTTGATACCTATTTTGAATCTTGTTTATAATTTATAAAAATTGCCAAAAAAAAAAAACAATGATATACAAAATAATACGTATCTCTGTTATTTTTCGTATTGTTAATGAAGATCAAGATTTTTAGAATTGGGGATCATGGTGCAAAAAATCATGTCAAATTTTTCAAAATTAAGTGACCCCCTCCTACTATGAAATATTTATTAGTTTGAAAAGAAACGAATTATCATTAATATAAATCAGTTATTACTAACACAGTAGTTTTATAAACACAATCATTATCATTACTCAAAAACTCTCAGGACAATCATATAAATAATCATATAGCAACGATCACGTACGTATTCTATTTTACAGGTACGTTAAGTCGAATACAAAAGCAAACAAGCAATATGTACAATTATTAACAGGTTTATAGCAATTTACTTCAAACAAGAAAATATAAAATATGATCTTTTCTTTGAACTTTGACTGTTATCTATTTATATAATCGTCAAGATGAAGGCGGATCACAATTACTACGTATATGCATGTTTGAATAAAAAAAAAAGATTATTCAAACAACGATTGTACGTATTGATATTTTTAGCAATTGTCTAATTTTATATTGTAACAGAATATTATTGTTCGATCATTTACACTGTGATAACTTACACACATTAATAAATTGTACAACACCAGCTATTTAATAAATGTTGGCATTACCAAAAAAAAAAACAATCTTACCAAGTTCTAAAAAGGATTATCAGATCAATCTAATGATTTGTTTTACTAAATGATATCAAAATATGAACTAAGAAGTTTATTTTTTTTTCATATATTAATTAATCATAATAATAAAGGTTTTTTTTTAATTAATGCAAAATTTCAACTGGTAGGACGAAAAATAAATATGGTTCAAATGAAAGAAGTAAATAAATCTAATTAAAGAGAATTGCTTCATTCGGTTTCTAATCGGGAAGAGAGAGAGAAATCACGAGTTTTGATGTAACTTTTTTTTTTTTTACACAATAAAGTAACGAAGATCTTTTTTTTTAATTATTCTCTTACCTTCCTCCTTCAACTCAAAAACTTCACGGGCACAACAACCTTTCTTCTCTCTTTTTCGAAAAAAAAAAAAAAAAAGTAACTCAAAGAAAAAAAGTGATTAGACGATATTATACCCACTTTATTACATTCCTTTTTTCCTTTCCTTTCCTTCCCATTCCTTTTTTTTTTTCTCCTTTTTTTTTTAACTTGTTATATAACACACAGACCCTCACTTACAAAACACGCAAGCATACAAACAATAACAAATAGTCAAAAATAAACGCATATGCGATTACGATTCATCATTATAACGATGCTAATACCAGTTCTTTTTACATCCTGTACAAAATCATTACCAGCCGTTTATTCACCATTACCACCAACTCCTTCAAAACCATTACAATATAATATAATACGACCGACTCGATTAAGTCGAAGGCAGGAAAAAAATGAACAAAATAATAATCAAATAATAACACCTCGCCCAAACTCTGAAACTATCATTGAAGAACCACAAAAAGAAAAAGAACATCAAGAACCAGAAGGAAAAAAAACCATTGCAGCACAACAAACATCAACTAATGACAATGATGAAACCGTCATTATTAATGTCACCACAGTGGTTGTAGTTGCCGCGGGCGGCAGTACACCTAATCCAGATAATCAAGTTTTAAATACTCCTGTAACAACCACTGTGGCACCTGAAGGTCAAAATGGAGATACATTTGAAGATCAGCTACAAGATGACCAAGAAGCATTACATCGAACAACCTTGATTCTGGGACTTGTAGGTGGTTTGATTGGTATTGCTCTTGTAGCAAGTATTGTTATATTTACAAAAATGCGGATACGAAAACGAAAGTTATCGAAAGAAAGAGACGATCATCTTGTGGGAAGCAATAGTAGTAATAGTAGTGTATATGATGGACATTACACTATTACTGATGATGAAGATAATGATTATAATAGTACTAGGAATGACAATAATAATGATATGGGTAATAATAATAGCTCAATAAGGCACCAACAACCATCGTTAACACGTCAACGTACGGATAATGAATATCAAAATAATGATCCACCATCACTACAACCATCCGCGCCACCTGCTGAAGATCCAGTAATAGAAACAAATCAACAACGACGCGTTATTCCTATGGGATCACAAATGACACCTGCACCTTCAGCACCTACTGCAAAAGAATTAGATGCTGCTAACAATACTAGTAATGTCAATGATGATTATGGTGATATGCCAAGTTTATACCCCATGCGTCCACCTAATGTCGGAGGATCATCTTCAACTACAGCTCATAATCATAATCATCAAGAACAACAACAATCAACCTCATCCTCTTCCACTACTTGTCCACATTGTTTTGAACATACTCCATCTGCTCCACCCGTACTCGAAGCTCCTCCACCTGCTTATACACCCACTGCCCCTCCATTATATGTATTACCTCCAAATATTGATCATACATGTCATCATCAAACACCTTCATCTACATCTAATTCATCTTTATCTTCAACAACAAACACCATCAATGATTTATTATTACCTTCATCACGTAACATCAACTCATCATGACATGTCACACATTAATATTATTATAAAAGAAAAGTGTTTACCTTATTTATTCCCATTTATATTTATATTTTTAGTTTTAATATATTTGGGGGAGGGGAAAGGATATGGAATCATGATATATATATATATATATATATATAAGTGTATATCAAGAAAAACTGCTTTACTGAGGAATCGAGTATATAAATAGAGATATAATTCATACATCTTTCGAAATATACATATCCTTATTATAGATGTGAAACAAAGTGTCCATTAATTGTTGTTTTACTTTTCCTTATAATCTAATAGCAGCACACATTAGAAGAAAAACACTTTATTAAATGATTAGAATAATAAACGATAACTAATATACGTACTATCTTAAATTTCTTATTAAAGATTTTCACTATAATTTTAAACTATATCATACTAGTTATTTATCATCTCCTTTGTTTTCTATAATTTTATTTCTTTGATACTCATACCTAAGCTTGATGTTAATATATGTTCTATAGATTTTTTACACTTTTTTTTTTCCAACAAAATACCTATCATAGTTCGTCACAGAACGTACATTATGTTATATTTTTTCAATTGTTTGAATTTTAATGTATAAACGCGTAAAAAAGAAGAAACTGTAGAATATCAGATATAACATTTTTTTTTGGATTACCAAGAAAGTATTAATTATGCTAAATGAAGAACAGTCCTTGTCATAAAAAAAAATCAGAACCTCGTGTTGTTTTATGCTAAAAGCTTACGTAATATAAATAAAACATTCTAGATGAAAACTTTAAAAAAAAAGATTGTGTTACGTATAGTAGGATCTTTATATATATATTGGTTAATATTAGTCAAGAACAAACCACCACACCCTTTATTTTTTTCTACGTAGAAATAAATCCCAAAAATCCTTAAAATTGGTCAATCCTTTTCGTCCTTAAATGAAAAACAACAACTCCTCCCCTAGTGACAGAAAATGTTTTCAAAGACATTCCATTGTTACTGTTTACGATAATATATTATATATGTATATTGTAACTTATTTTGATAAATTGATCAAAATAATAAAAAATACTAATAAAATAGTACATACATAAGAAAACTTTGTTACGAACCATAGAATATTCTTGATTTTAGCATACTCGTAAATCTCTCCTTTGACATTATAGTGTATCATTATATAAGTCTGTGTAAAGGTAAGTCATATGACGTATTTTTCGGCTATGCCGGTAATTATTTGGTACGTAACATTAGATAATAAAAAAATTACGACAAAAATTAAAGTTCAAGTTCATAATCCTACTAACAACCTTGATTAAACAATATACTAAACATCATTACAAAAAGATGTTACGTAAAAAGATTAAATATGTGTATATTTATTTTATAACGATAAACACAGAATATTAGCTCTTACTGATAGACTAACGGTTCACACATATCAAAGAAAGAAAGAAATAGATATGCGACGTACGTTATTCAAAATCATATAGTATACTTCCTCCTTTCAATTCTTCTCTTTATCATTTTCAAAATAATTGCTTGTAGTGCAATAATTGATGATTATATCAATACATAACACTCCTTTTTTTTTTTTTGGTATCAAAATTAAATTATCTACCCTTGTCTTTTTTGACGGGAAAATGTACAGAAAACAAGATGGAAAACTATTTTACGTATCTAATTTGGTAGATGTTAATTTTTGGTGGACCAAAAAAATGTACTATATACAGTAAATCTAAAATCTGCTGGTATGTATCTATAAATATCTAATATAAAGAACAATACTACTTTATAACATGTACGTATATGGATAATTCAAAATATATCAAAAGAAATTTGTATGTAATACTAAGTTACGTAAAATTTATAATACGTAAGCTTTTATTAAGGTGAAAAACTAAGCTAAAATAAGAGTGAAGAAGGAATAGGTTACATAATGTTTAAATAGTTAAAAATGTAAAGAAGGAATAGACACCCCTTTTTTTTCTAAGAAGTACGTAAGAATTTTTAAGAATCGATCTACAAAAAAAGAAGAGTGATAAACATACAGTATATTAATTTGATTAGTTATGTCTGTTGGTTACATGTTATAGCAGTTCTATTCATAAAGAAAATGTTTGCTTATATTAATAAGATTTACCATATGGTAGCCATTGTTATTGTTTCTTGATCTTGATAGACCATGGTGTGAATTACTATTATCATTCTTATTGTCATCAATTTTAGTAAGTGAATCGTTTTCACCATGTCGTGAGTACTGTGGAGGTGCTGGTGTGATATTAGCATCACCATTATTCGAACTATTTCTTTGTAAAGGACTTGATGCATTCTCAACTTCTGTTGTTTTGATGGCTTCATCATCTTGTTGAGCTGCATTTCTTCTTCTTCTTTGTTTAATCCATACCAGACCTACTATAACAAAAATAGCCTATATGAAATGTTTGTAAAGATGTATGCCAAGTTTTGGGTGAGAAATAAAATAGCATCAAAAATGGTCCATTTTATATAATATGTAATAGCTCATTACTGTGGGTAACCACTTCAAAAAATGAGTATAATATAACTATGATTTACGTGAGATACATACCAACCCAGCTACCGAACCTACAACAGCACCTATAATAGTTCCTGGTTTTTCAAGAGGAGAGCCATTGCCATTATCATTCTGAGGTGGATAAGCAGGACCTTTCACTGGTGGTGTTGGCTCTATTCCATCAATATATGTAACCCACTCCCATTTTCTTGTATTAAGAACCCAAGTGTTATTAGTAGCTTGGTGATTATGATCATTCCCGAACATAATAAATAAATAGGATGATACTAGTAGTGCTAGATATAGAGATAGTGAGATTGGTATGAGTAAAAAAACGGAACTACTAATAACGTACGTATAATATAATTTGCGACAAGAGTAATCATAACAATTACTAAAATGATATTTATAAATCAATATGTATATATTACCAGAGTGGCCGTAATGCCCATGAATAATTGCAGAATCTTTATTGTTTGGATCTTGATAACCAAGTCTTCTATATTCCCATCTCATGGTTACGGTATCGAGTATATAGAAAAAATCTTCTACGGCTTCACCATTTTCTGATTTATTAAAAAATACAAAAAAAGCCAAAATTTAGTGCTTAATGACTAACATTATATTATTATTGTTCATCTACATACCTGGATTCAAACCACCAAATAATACAATTTCATTTGTCTCCGGAACTATATATATATATATATATATATATTATGTATGAATAAAAGTGTTACAATTTAAAAGAGAAAAAAATACACAAATTAAGTATATCTTCTTTTCTTACGTAAAGTTGCTGAATGATAAATTCTTCCTGTAGGATAGATGTCTTCATTTGTTTTTATATATTTCCAACTATCCTTTTTTATATTATATGTAATAATATCTTCATACATTTGTACGGCATGCGTTGTTATGTCGTCAAAGTACTCTGCACCTGCGAATTCAGCCATCTCCGAGATGGGGGATAAACCACCAATATGGTATATTATATCATTGTTTCCATATACCGCCTTATGAAACTCCCGTTTATATATATATTCATCATCAGCTTCTTTTTTATTATATGAAACATTAAAAGCTGATGTCTGATATTAACACATATTCGTAAACAAAAAAAAAATCATTAGTATTGCATTTTACTTCACTAAAAAATGTAGTTTTCATTTATATAATTTTTTCTTTTTTTAAAAAAAGTGAATTGATTTATACATACAGAGGAATTGTATGAATATAAATTATCGTTTAGAGATAGTAATGTTGTATATCCGGCTGTTCGATCACTAGTTTGAATTACACACAAGAAATAGTACGTAATTATTGTGTATACATATTATATTAGATTACATAAGTAATATATTATGTTTTTATAAAATAATATATAGTAGTGCAATAAAATCGTTACAAACCTGATTCCACCATAAATATAAACAATCTTTCCGTCATTATCGACAGCTGCGGAGTGACCATATCTTATAACATAATAATTATATGCATTTAGTATTTGCGTGCTTAATAAATTAAACATTTAATTACTTACGAACGTGGAGCGAGCAGATATTTTTCGACTTCCACCCATGTCTTATTGGCAGTATCATAAGCTCCTACAGCATAATATGCTGGTTGGGTCTCATTACCAATGCCCCCGTACATTATCTTTTATTATCGTTTACATTTTCATTTATTAGTATATATGTGCCTTTTAAAAAAGTGTTTTAGTCATCCTTCTATAGAACTTACAAGTTTAGTTTGATTGTTTCCAGTAATTGCTGACAAGGTGAAATGTTTATTTGGATCAACACCTATGCCGTCACCCACTAACTTCCATGAGTTTTGCAGCTCATTTAAAGGCTTGGATTGAGTTAAATCAAGAGAGTAAAATATCATGGCCGGGTTTTCTCCACAACCATCGACGTCCTCGTGCGTATCATTGCTAGCACTACTACCAGGAAATGCTTCGTTGTTCTTGCTTTCTTTATTTTCATTATCACATGATGTATTCATAGACTGAATATCTCCTCCATAACAATAAATTGTTGCTTCCGGCCACATATAAGCACACTCTATTACACGATTTTTAATAACATTGAACAATTATGAAGATAAATAAAAAGAAAAGTTCTAGTGAAATCATAATATTTTGTTGTTACGTATAAAATGTTTACATATGATAATAAGAATAATAATAATCTAGACGGTTATTTTACCTGTATAAGTTCGAGGACTTAGCCAAGTTGACTGAACATTCATTATTGCTACCAAGAGTAATACCAATACTGGTAAAATTATAGTTTGAAAAGAAGGTCTATTATAACAAATCATATTAATTCTATAAAATGTAAAAGAGAAGCGAGAATATATAAATTTAAGAAAAGTTCCAGAAAATATAATTTTTAGCGTGGTATTTTATGCAACACGAGGAGTTGTCGGTACAACAATACTAAACTCTAAAGCAAACTATTCAGTAATACAAAGCTGACTATAACGTCTCTTGGTAATGATCAATAAAAAGCTATTGGTAACAAAAAAAAAATAAACACTATACAAACATGTTTTTTAATAAAAAATAATAAAAAAATTTTTTTTTTAAAAAGAAACTTTTCCTTACGATAATATTTAAAATTTTGAGTAAGTCGATCCGAACGAAAGTATATATATCCCAGCTGTCATATTCTTGTTATTAATGTTCTTAATATAATATTCTCATTTATTTCTATGTGACACACGCAACCCATTTCCGCGTGGCTCAGCGTAAATACACCTGTACTATCTAGAAGCGTCGCCAAAACAAAACCTATCCTATTGAACATATATAAATTGCAATAGTTTATGATATTATGGATACGTAAGAAGGTAAAATAGTGTCTTTTTTGTATAAATAAAATATGATATATTGTTGTTGAATGTAATTGCTTCTATACACACTTGTGGCTATGTTCATCTCTAAAAATTGAATTTTCAAAGTCTATGTAGTACTATAGATGTCTGGTATTAGTTATATGAAGGAAAATGCTGGATAGTTCAGCCTTAATACGTAGTGTATACTACAAGTTACAACCAAGAAGAGCCTTACATTATTCGAAGTGATGTTGCAAGCATTTCATTATTCCATTTCTTTTTTTGTTTTTTCTCTTCTTTCCTGTCAGACGTTTTATTACAGGATACAATTTTATATAATATACATCTTCCTTCACATAATAGTTAGCGGGTATGAAAAAAAAAGTGCTTCGCCACATAACGAAACAAAGTTTAATCCCGCGTTACTTGGATTTCTTCGGAGTGGTCTATCAACGAGGAAAATTAAGTGGATAAAGTGATAAAAGCTTCTTCGTGCTTACAAAAGGTTAGACTTTTTCTTCCATTCTTAAAAAATAAAAATAAAAAATTATAAGCCATACCTACGTAGCTGAATTCAACGAGCACATATACAAAAGTTTCTTGATACTGTTCGTCACCGATGTAAGTCTTTTGATCAAATAACACGTACGTATTGAAAAATAATCCCTCATTCAACAAAGAATGTATATAGTAATAATATCATAGAAATAATTTCGTTTTCTAACAAGAATCAATTTTTTTTAAAAAATGATCATATTGTAAAACCCACAAAAAACCACTCAATTTTTTCTTATTAAAAATTGCAGTATCAAATAAATATGGTGGTGTCAGCATAAAATATAATCATGTGAGAAAAGTATACAATCTACCTCAAATTTCATTGGTGAACATTACATCAATTATTGTTTTTTTTTTCTGCAGAATTATTTTCCAGCTTCGCAGAAATCCTTGTATATTAGTACTATAAACGACGCAAAATTGAACAATAATTTAGCCGCGAATCATCTACTATAAAATGTTTTTATAATTATTGAATAGTATTATACATTATTGTATAATATAAATAAGAATCGAATTAATTACTGATAGTTTAGCTTTAGCTTATACGTATTATCTTATCACATTTGTTTGGATAATTGTGCTTTATCTGCCGATCCTAACAGGAACTCAACAACAATGTTGTATTATAAGAACATTGTCTCATTATCCCAGATGAAATAATAAGAAATCGTATTTAAAAAAAAAATACAGACGTAAACAGAACTCAATTTTAAAAAAGAAAACTGAGTAAAATCACATAACGATGCTCTGCGTCCTGTCAATTTAAATTAAAGAATAAAAGAGAATACATACGTAGCATGGCTAAGCCCGATAAATGACTAATGGTTAACGCATCGTGATTTTTAATTTGGCATATCTCATTTTCCAGCTTGACATACTTTTAATTTTATTTATTGTGAAAAATCAACAACGCCCAGTTAAAACACCACCTGCGCCAATTTGAAAAGCAAGGTCTACCAAACATCAGTAGAAATTCTATACTTCAGAACAATTGCTATAGTTACCTTCTCAACATTAATGACTAACCCCAAGTACACGACCCAAATACCAATTACCTGCATCATTCAATTAATCAAGCCCCATAGCTCATAGAATAGAAAACATTTATATACGTCGTTGTAAATATTATTTTAAAAAAGAATAACTTTATTCTAAATTATTATTAAAATATATTACAAAATCCCAAAGGATTTTACCTTGTCTGTTTTTATTTTCTACGTATTCTTATTAAAACAACCAAATATTACAAACAATTTGATAAAAATAAGGTACGTAGCTTTATTTTTAATAATGATATCGTTTTCCTTTTTTTTTATTACGTAATTTTAAAATTAAATTTAAGAAACGATAGACCCTTATTCCACCAAAGTTAATAAAGAACACAAGTAAAATAATACATAAGCAGTAAATTTTGTTACAAACTTTAACTTTTTATTTCTTTTATATTATTATATTTATATATAAACTGACCTCCTCCCATTAAGACATGATCCTACTATTGCATGTGTTTTATTACATTCTTCTGATAAATTCGTGCTTTGACGTGTTGCAATGTATCATATATGGATTTATTTAAAAATATGTCATGTGAAGTATTTCTTCCTCTATATGTAATGTACTGATAATTATTTGCAATGTAACATTATATATAAAAAAGCAAGATAAAGATTAAAATCTAAGTTCATAATCATACTGACCTTGATAAAATAATATACTAGGTATTATGCATAAAGATATTAAAAAGATAAATAATAATGTGTATACGGTATTTACTTTATAAGTGCAATAGAATTATTTTAGAACGATAAAACACAAAATAATAGTAACGCTCTTATATATACTAGAATTACCATTAATACATAAAAAAAAGTATAGATACGTATGCTATGCAAAATTAGTACGTAAACTTTTTTCTTTACATTTCCAAAATCATCTGCTTCTAGTGTAACAATGGCTGTCTACATCAAGCACATAACACCCCTTTTGTTTCTTTGATATTAGATTTCAACAATCTACGCTTGTCTTTTTTAACGAGGAATTAAATTGGAAAACTATTTCATCCAATTTGGTAAATATTAATTTTTGATAGACAAAATAAATGTACAGTAAATCCGAAATCTGATGGTATCTACTATGGATACTTAGTATACACAAATTAAGTAGCAAGTATGCTGAGTGAAACTATTATACATACAGTATTATTACTTATATAGTTAATTCAAGAAATATATAAGTACATAATTTGTATGTCACAGTAAGTTTAAATTTATACGTAATCAGGTATTATTAAGGTGAGAAACTAAATTAAAGTAAGTGAATAAGCAATAGGTAGATAATGTTTAAGTAATGTACAGAAGAATGAAAAATCCTTTTTCTAATAATTATAATTCTTAAAAGTCGAGCTACAAAAAAAAAAAAAAAGAATGATATACGTTTATTAATTAGATTATTTATGTTTGACATACATGCTAGAATAGTCTATTCATAAAACAATGTTTGCTTATATTAATAATACTTACCAACTGGTAGCCATTATTATTGTTTCTTGATCTTGGTGGGTCATGATGTGGATTACTACGACTATAATTATGGTCATCGATTTTAGGAAGTGGATGATTTCCATCATGCAGTGTGTACGGTGGAGGTGCTACTGTGTTATTAGTATCACTATTATCCGTGCTATCTGAGCTATTTCTTTGTAAAGAAGTTGATTCATTCCCAACTTCTGTTGTATTGATGGTTCCATCGTCTTGTTGAGCTGTGTTCTTTCTTCTTTTTCGTTTAATACATACCAGACCTACTACAACAAAAATAATCTATATGAAACGTTTGGAAAGATTGTGATGAGCTTTGGGTGAGAAATTAAAATAACACAAAAAAAAGTCATATTCCTTATATAATACGAAATAGTTCATTATTGTGGATAACAATCTCAAAAATTGAGCATAATATTTCCACGTTTTTATGCGAAATACATACCAACCCAATTACTGAACCTACAACAGCACCTATGATTGTTCCTTGTTTTTCAAAAGGAGAAACATAGCCATCATTATCATCAATTGGAGGTAGATAGACAGGACCTTTCACTGGCGGTGTTGGCTCTATTCCATCAATATATGTAACCCACTCCCATGTTCTTATATCAAGAACCCAAGTGTTATTAGTAGCTTGGTGATTATGATCATTCCCGAACATAATAAATAAATAGGACGATACTAGTAGTGCTACATATAGAGATAGTGGAATTGGTATGAGTAAAAAAACGGAACTACTAATAACGTATAATATAATTTGCGACAAGAGTAATTATTGCAATTACTAAAATGATATTTATAAATCAATATGTATATATTACCAGAGTGGCCGTAATGCCCATGAATAATTGCAGAATCTTTATTGTTTGGATCTTGATAACCAAGTCTTCTATATTCCCATCTCATGGTTACGGTATCGAGTATATAGAAAAAATCTTCTACGGCTTCACCATTTTCTGATTTATTAAAAAATACGTACAAAAAAAGCCAAAATTTAGTGCTTAATGACTAACATTATATTATTATTGTATGTCTGCATACCTGGATTCAAACCACCAAATAATACAATTTCATTTGTCTTCGGAACTATATATATATTATGTATTAATAAAAGTGTTACAATTTGAAAGAGAAAAACAAAATACACAAAATAGGTATATCTTCTTTTCTTACGTAAAGTTGCTGAATGATAAATTCTTCCTGTAGGATAGATGTCTTTATTTGTTTTTCTATATTTCCAATTATTATTTTTTATATCATATGTGACAATTTCTTCATACATTCGTACGGCGTACGTATTTATGTCTTCAAAGGACTTTGCATAAAATTCAGCCCCCTCCGAACTGGGGGATAAACCACCAATATGATATATTATATCATTGTTTCCATATACCGCCTTATGAAACTCCCGTTTATATGTATACACATAACTAGGCTCTCTTGGAATTGTAACATTCCAAAGAGGTATCTGATACTATCATGTATTAGGAAATAGAAAAAGAAACATTTCAATAAAAATCAGCATTACATTTTGCTTCCCTTAATAATGTAGTTTTTTGTTATATAAGACATTCTCTTTTTTTTGAAAAAAAAAATAGAGTTAATTTATACATACAGAGGTATTATACGAATATAATTCTTGCAACAGCCGCGGACTACTTCTGTATGTAGTCTTTATATCTCTGGTTTGAATTATATACGAGAATTAGTAATCATTGTACATATATACATATATTAGATTGCTTAGCTAAAATATTAGATTCTCATAAAGAAACATTTAGTAATGCTATAAAATTATTACAAACCTAATTCCACTATAAAAATAAGCAACGTTTCCATCGTTATCAACAGCTGCAGAATGACCATATCTATAATAAAATAATTATGTGTATTTAATATTATCTAAGGATTTACTAATTAAACATTTAATTACTTACGACTGTGTAGGCATGAAACGATCTCCATCTTCCTCCCATGTCCCATTGACAATATCATAAACTCCTGTATCATATCGTGGTAATTGGGTCTCATTACCAACGCCTCCATGCATTATCTGGTATAATCGTTTTCATTTTCATTTATTAGTATATATGTGCCTTTCAAAAAAGTGCTTTAGTCATCCCTTCTATAGAACTTACAAGTTTAGTTTGGTTGTTTCCTGTAATTGCTGACAAGGTGAAATGTTTGTTTGGACCAGCACCTGCGCCGTCACTTACTAACTTCCATGAATTTTGCAACTCATTTAAAGGCTTGGACTGCGTTAAATTAAGAGAGTAGAATATCTTAGTGCCGTTTTCTCCACAACCATCGTCTTCCTGTGTATCGTTGCTACCACCACTGTCAGGGGGTGTTTTGTCGTTCTTGCTGTCTTTATTTTCATTATCACATGATGTATTTATAGGTTGTATATCTCCTCCATAACAATAAATTGTTGCTTCCGGCCACATATAAGCACACTCTATTATACAATTTTTAATAACATTAAACAATCATAAAGATAAATAAAAAGAAAAGTTCTAGTGAAATAATATATTGTGTTGTTACGTATAAGATTTTTACATATGATGATGATGATAATAATAATCTAGATAATTATTTTACCTGTATAAGTTCGGGGACTTAACCAAATTGACTGAACATTCATTATTGCGACCGAGAGTAGTAGCAATATTGATAAAAGTATTGTTTGAAAAGAAGGTCTATAATAGCAAATCATTTTAATTATGTAAATGTAAAAGAGAAAAGAAAATATAAAAAAATATTTATTTATTTTTTCAAAAGAAAAACCAAAAATCAATTGCAGAAAATATGGTTTTTAGCGTGGTATTCAATGCAACACAAAGGATTCTTGGTACGACAATACTAAACTCTAAAACAAACTGTTCAGTAATACAAAGCTGACTGTAACGTTTATGCCATATAGTTTCTTGGTAATGTTCAAGAAATAGCTATTGCTAACAGAAAAATAGATATTAAACAGACATGCTCTTTACTAAAAAAAAAGAAAAAAAAGAAGAAGAAAAAAAGGCTGATCTTACGATAATAGTTAGAATTTTGCGTAGTCAATCTGAAAGAAAAAAATGTACATCTCAGCTATTCTTGTTATTTATATTCTTAATATAATATATTCATCTGTTGATGTGTAACATGAACATCCCATTTCCCAGTGGCTCAGCATAAATACACTCTACTTATCTAGAAACGTTTCGCCAAAACAATAATCTTTTTTATAAAAATGATCGACCTATCCTGTTGAACATATATAAATTACAACAGTATATAATATCATGAATGAAAAGATAAAACAGTATCTTTTTCGTATAGAAAAAGCAATCTACATTGCTGTTGAATGTAATTGCTCCTGTACACACATTGTAACTCTATTCATCTCCACGTAAAAATTGAATTTTTACTGTCTATGTATAAATACCTGGTATTAATTATATGGAGGAAAATGATAGATTACTCAGCTTTAGTGTATACTATGAGTTACAACCGAGAAAATCCTTACATTATTTCAAGTGATGTTGCAAGCATGTCATTGTTTCATTTCTTCTTTGTTTTTTCTCTTCTTTCCTACCAGTCGTTTTATTACAAAGTATAATTTTATATGATATACATCTTCCTGCACATAATAATTAGCGGGTATGAAAAAAAAGTGCTTTACCACATAACGAAACAAAGTTTGATTTCACGATACTTGGACTTCTTTGGAGTAGTATATAAATGACGATGATTGAGTACACAAAGTCATCAACTTTTTCGTCTTTACAAAAGGTTAGACTTTTTTTCACCCCCCCCCCCCAATTTTTGTTCCGAGTATATGAATCCAATGTTTATTTTTATCTTTTTTTTTTTTCACTTCCAAAAAAGAAAAAATATAAATATAAATTATACGCAGCCGAAGCAATAAATACTGTGGCCACAAAATTGAACGAAGACATATACAGTAAGCTTTTCAGTACTGATCGTCATTAATGAAGGCTTTAATAAAAAAGGAATTTTTAGTCCCCTACAAAAAGAAGAATAACGTAGGCCTTTTGAAAAAAATATTGAAAAAATTCTCTCATTCAACAAAAGTGTATATAATAATATCATAGAAATAATTTCGTTTTCTATGAATCAATAAGATCAATATTTTTTTATATAATTATATTGTTACACCCACAAAAAAGCATTTATATTTTATTATTACTATTACATTAAAAGTTGTATCATCAAAAAAATATAATCACGTGAGAAAAGTATACAACCTGCCAAATTAGGACTCAAATTTCATTGGTGAACATTATAGTCAAAGAATCATTAATTATTATAATTGTTTTTACGTACGTATCGATTAATAAGAAATATTGTTAATCGTTAAATAGTTTTTATAACCATTGAATATTATTAAACGTCATTGTAAAATAGTATAAATAATGATTGAATTAATTACAGATAGTTTAACTTTGGCCTATACATTTTATATTTATCTTTCATAATATTAAATACGTAGAATACTATCTTATAAATAATTGATTCATATTACGTACAGCGTTGGAAGTCAAATTTGGCTACCAAAAATAAAAATGAGCCATATAGTTTTTATATAGAGCTGTGTCAAATAATTATGAACTACCAGATAATAAAAACGAATATGAAAGATTAATAATAATTTATTATTTATGTTTAATAAATAACTATATTATACGTAGCAATTGTAGTTTTTTATAACCCTTTTCTCTTGCCAAACAATTATCCCAGAATAGCATTGAGTGCTTGATTCAAGCTTGACAATCTTCGCAAAAAATGTGCTACGTATTTTGTTGTTCTTTTAATCAATCACTAAATTTAGTATGAAGTCTTACAGAAACACAATCTTTGTTAACCACATCTTGAGGTTTTGACCAAAATTTCTCGGTTGGATATAAGAATGGAGAATACGGTAGAAGGAAAATAATCTCGAAACCACGTTGTGCAACCCATTCGATCCTTGACATCAATGGTTCGATGGATAGCACAATTATCTAAAAAAAAGGTATCGGAATGGGTGTTCGCAGGCTTCAATATTGGTGAGTACTTGTTCAATAAATTCTATAAAAACGCTACTAATGGCTCCCTTTTTTTGTGTTGGTCCATCAGCAGCTTATCTTTTCTTTTTTGGTCGTCACAAACTTATCGTCTGAATAACGAAATAACACCATAAACGGCAATAGCACCCAATATACTAAGGTTGGCTCTGTAGTGTCATGAAATCAATAATGTAAAATACCGAAGATTTTAAAGAGTCTACCCCTAATAGAGCTAAAAAGCTCTTCTTGAGAACAAGGTTCTCATATCTTAAGATCAGATTCTTTAAATCACATTCTTCAGATTACATACGTACTAGAAATAACTCATTATGATACACAACTTATATAAATAGACTAGCAGGTATATAGAATACTATTCGCTATCATGTTTTCGCGAATATAATTCTGTTTCAAAGGGCTCATTGTATATTTTATTTTTTATTTGCTGAATTATTAAACTATCATTCTATCGCACACCTCACACACATTATACTTGGTTGTAGAACTGTTGGCGACCTTGACTCTACCAAACCCAAGATAATATTCGTAATCATGCTGCATCAAAGTCGAGATAATAGCATTAGGTCTGATTTCAGTTGCTTCATTAGATGCTTTGTTGACCCACCATAATGCGACATTCTATCTTGATCTTCAACCAATTCTGATAAAAATGCGTCAAAATACGTTGCTTGTGACTCGACTTAATAAATTTGATCAATGTTCGATATATTATGTGGTAATTTCGTTAACCTGATATAGCCAATATAAACTCATTAACAAATTAGTTGTAGCGACTTAAAGTGAAAAAAAAACATCTTCCCATAAACTTTTCGCTTTTCTCATTACTCTACGTACAGGTTCGCAGTCCCTTCTACATTCAATTTATTACCATTCATTCTTGTAGCAAAAAGAGGAGATCATGCTTAACTTCTCTTATAGACTTGGACATGTTATCAATGAAATCAATCGTTCGGGTGCAGGTAATGAGCTCGTCATTTGTAAGACCACTTTCCGCTCTATCTATGGTTTCCATGATATCAACAATGCTTCTCATAGATACAGTATATAAACTTCAGTATATAAACTTGTTTACTCGGTGGAAATTTTTTTTAACCCCCCAACTCTTCTTCCCAGTCTATAAATTTTATGTTACATCTAAAAGATGAAAACAAAAAAATATAAAAAAAATTCTGTCACCCACCAAAAAATGTATATGTATAATAAGTTCAGTGTCGATGATAGCTGTTTTGATCAAGAAAACACAAATGGTTTTTTTTTGTCAATTATTGATACGTAGCAATATTTTTTTAAAAGATTTAATGTAGAATCAAACATTACATTGGATATCGTGAAGATTTTTTATCCTTATCCCAATAAATGGAAAGAGGGAGTGAATGTAAATAATTATCAAAAGATCATATAACTAACTCAGGTCTATACTTGAATCTGACCACCATAAGGATATTTCATTGTAGTATGATAAATAAGGTAAAATGCCAACAACAAACCAATGCCCAAACATGCAAATCCAAATATATCTCCAGTATAACCATAGAGGGTTTTTCTACGCTTTTGGATTGGCAAATGAAATAGATATTCTGAATCGGTGATAGTAGCTACACGTTGATTAAATATACCATTCATTGTAGGTTCATAGATACCGGATTCTCCTAT
Source organism: Circinella minor (assembly GCA_016758965.1). Taxonomy (NCBI): domain Eukaryota; kingdom Fungi; phylum Mucoromycota; class Mucoromycetes; order Mucorales; family Lichtheimiaceae; genus Circinella; species Circinella minor. The sequence continues at coordinate 182,420 of JAEPRB010000016.1, read as the reverse complement.
TGAACCACATCTAAGCATTGTAAAACCGTTTTCTACTGCTCGTAAACTGTTACTTTTACTGTGATATGCCCCAATAGGTCCTATACGTATATCATATATATATAAACATGTTTAGCTTTAAATGTAGACCAATGATAACAATATAGACTGATAGTTTTTTTTTTGTTTTACCCCATGTCCATGAAGGCTGAAGCATCACGTCCACATTATTTTCACTAGCTTGACGGATAAACCAAGGGAAATTATAATCAAAACAAATCGCGCCTCCAATACGTCCGAATTCCGGTGTATCAAAAGATTGTAATTTTGGTTTACCAGGTGTCGAAGGCTCCTATATTTATTCATATGTAATATATATATATTGAATCATATAAAGTTATTTATTTGTTGTAGAAGGAAAGCTTATATTATAACAATACATACAACAATTGGTACAGGATGAGCCTTTTTGTAGTCGATTTTTACTTCAAAGTTGGGTGAAAGCACAACCATTTTGTTTTCTGTAAGATCGTTGTTGATGTGGTTCTCATAGGTAATAGCGAGGTAGATGTTATTTTTCTCGGCATATCTTAGTGCCCTGGTAATCAAAGCACTTTCTTGCTCGTAACCATTTGTAATGACTGTTTCTTCAGACCATACGACCAATTTTGCACCAGACTATTATATTATTAAACATAGGTTAACGATTCGCCTTTTATTTTTCCTTTGTAACACACACACACACACGCATATATATAATATTACTTCTACAAGTTTGGATGTACGGTTAAACCAATGATCATGGTTGTTTTGTAATTTGTCATTAATGCCACCACTACCAATAACACAACCCACAGGAACAGTCTTGGGAACGTAATCAGGATAAGCAATTTGAAAGAACGAACCGGGCCGGATGCTAATCAATCCACCTCCAAAAATAGATAGTACTATCAATAAAGCTGTATAATATGTTGCAGGGTGTAATAACAGGCAAGACTTCTTGGAATGCAAAACCGTGCCTCGTACTTGTTCCTCGTCAATATCAACATTATCATCAATGTGATCATTAAGCAACGGTTCGTTGGATAACAGTAATAATGATGATAACCCACAATCCAATTCTTGTAGAACGGTAGCAAATAAGGTTAGTACAAAATCGATACCTGGTCGACCTACAACCCATGATACGCCCTGAACAATATCAGGGAAACTATTCAAAATGTTGTTGGAATAAGTAAGTCCGTCACCAAATCCGGTTAAACGGCCACAAACTGCCATCCAAAAACCGGTAAATAATAGTGGGAAAACAAGAACGCGTACTGCACTATTGTCATGACAACTTGCGAGAAAATCAGCAGCTAATGGAATGAGAACATTAATGCATGCAACTACAGAAGTGCCTGAATATCATACCAGCAACAACAACAACAACAACAACAACAATAATAATAATAATAATAATAATAAAGGTTAGTATTGTAGCTTGTTCTTTATGTATATTGTGTGTAGTAGATTGTATAATTGAAAGCTTCTTATTCATTTACCAAGTGTCAACCATGGATGTTGAAATTGCTTTTCATTCTGTTCAAGTCCGTCTGCAAGACCAAGAATGGATATCCAGAATGATAAGACATTGATAATAAAAGCAATAATGACGTTATACCAATGCTTGCGTGAATAGAAAAGTAGTATTGGGAAATAAAATACTGTCACTAAAGGAATAGATTGCAGTCCACTGGCAAATATACTGAAGAAAAAAAAAAAAGGTATTATTCATCCCCCATCAATTTCAGCTTTTTTTTTTCGCTCCTGTAGTAAATCCGACATTTTTTTTTTGTGTATAGTACCCCACAATAAACAATGGTAATATGAGCGATTGTTCACGAATTTGCACCTTCACGTTTTCAAGTATTATCATTTTTTCAGGGAAAAAAAAGAAACCAACAAAAGTCTTTTTATGGGCCTTTTTTCTTTTTCATTGATAGATATATTCCCATTGCTGGATTTGATAATGCTGTGTTCCGTCAAAATCTTTAAATAGCAATTATGTGTAAGGGGAGCATTTATTGAACTTTATACAATGATGTTGTGGTCCAATTTTCTTTTCCATACTGTTTATAACTATTATGTGTATATTATCATGCCATTTTTTTTTTTTTAGTTTATCATGATACATATTGCCTCGATTTACTCTAATAAGTGATTAAATAAGTAGTAATTATACTTAATGCAAAGCTAGGGGAGAAAAGGAGTATATATATTGTCAATCTTGATCCAAAGCTACTTATAGCTACTAAGTACTAAATTGGTATATCTCACTTGAATTGTTATTGTTTTTTAATAAATATAAAATGTTTCTTCCACGTAAGTTAGTAAAAAAAAAACACATTCAGATACTACCGAACGGCATTTTCCAATCTTTCGTTCCTTGAAAGTTTTTTTTTCGTGCCAATGTTTAATTATAAAAATTAACCTTTTCCCTCATTGTTGCATTACTATCCCCTTTATCCCGTTACCAAATTTTCATTTAATCTATAGAAAAAAAGTTCATAACCTTTTCCTTTTTTTCGTTTTTATTACAGGTAGCGTATACATGAATTATTTTCGTCTTTTTTTTTGAAGGTGTGAGTGTGTCGGGGCATTTTTTTTATTGCTATTTTGGATTTAATGAATGATGTAACTTATATTAGAGCATAAATTAGAATCTATGAAATTTTGAAAAAATATAAGAATTAGCATGATTTTTTCTACATATAATAATAATAACAATAGTTCCATCCATCCACTCATTTGTTTTTCTTAATTTATTTTTACCTGTTGTATGCCATGTTACCGCGGACACGGCCATAATCAGTCATAGCCTCTACAGGGCCAAGACCAACAGCTGCCAATTCTTGATCCCAAATGTATTTGTTACCAGTAGCATAGATATCCTTGACAGTGATCTTGTTAAGAGTATCCTTCAATTCAGCAGGTGACAAGCGCTTACCAGAGGCAAGAACTTGGTTACCAATATCTTGAGCGACAGCACTGGTAGAGTCCAACTTCAACAACAAGTTACTAGTAACTTGTCGCTTAGCAATTTCAACTTCACTTGGAGTAACGGTAGTTGAAAGACGGTTCCATTCCTTTTGGAAAAAGTGAATGAAATCATCCAATTGAGGACGGTTTTGGGAAGCAAAGTAAATACCGAACAAACCGGTATCCTTGTAACCCTTGTTGAAAGAAACGAAGGAATCAGCAAGATGGTTTTGACTAACAACAGCAGACAAACGAGAAGTCAAGTTGTTACCACCGGTCAAAGTACGATCATACGAGCCAATGATTTGTTGCATAACCAACAAGTTGAAATAATCAGAGCTCAAATAGGGAGCACCTTCAACAGCATAGGCAATATGAGCACGAGGTAAAGTATCGTCACGAATACGTACTTCAGAACCAGTGAAGGCAGGCTTATCGTAAACAGCTTCAGCACCAGTTTCTAATCCACCAAACACCTTTTCAGCATCACGAACCAAAGCATCGTGGTTGACATCACCGGAACCAACAAGGACCATACGGTTAGGAACATAGTTTTCCTTTTGGAAAGCAGCCAAATCCTTGGCGGTGAAGCTTTCGACAATTTCCTTGTAACCTTCAACAGGGCGACCAAGAGATTCACCCATAAAAGCAGTAGCGTAAAGATGTTCAAAAACGGTCAGAGCTTCGTTGTTCTTGGCAGCTTCTTGTTGCTTCAAAACGGAGGCACGAGCTTGATCCAAAGTAGCATCGTTAATTTGATTGCTTTGGACAGCATCACCGAGAATTTCGACACTTTCGGAAACATTAGATCCCAAAGTGGTTGTAGCAAAGAAAGTTTGTTCTTTTAAGGTGGCAGAGGTGGTAACACCACCAAGCTTTTCGAGAGAAGCATTCTTGCTCTAATATTACAATAAATCAATCACTCTTGTTATTAGCCGCTTCTTTTTTTTTCAATCCATTATATATATATCCATTTCCCTCTCATATTTTAATTCGTATTATTTTTTCTATTTTTTTGTTCGTTCATTCATTTCGTGATATCGGTATATACCTGAACAGTGGCGTGTTCTAAAAGGTTAGCAACACCGTGAGTTTGCTGAGTTTCCAAACGGGAACCAGCTTCAACCCAAACACCAACAGTGGCAGCACCAGCACTTGGGTTTTCTTCCGTAGCAATGGTGAAGCCGTTAGGCAAAACAGTAGTACGGGTAGCAAAACCTTGCTTAGCAACGGTTGCCAAGGGACGAGCAAGCTGTAGATAATAAATAATAATTTTTTTGACATATCATAAACGGATCGAGAATCAGTAAAGAAAAAATAAAATTAAAAAAATATTTCTGTATCAATAATTCCAGCCTTTTTAGTTTTTTTTTTCTTTTTCTAATCGTTCATTATCGGTCGTAATTGTTGCTATTGTTTCCATTATCGTAAAATTCTCGAGTTTGTGTGCAAAAATGAAAATAAACAAAAAATAATAATAATAATCGCGTGTTGTATTTGTTGAGGACATTGAAAAAAAAAAGAGGCTGGAATTATCGATACTCGTGGTTTTTTTATATAAATATTTATAAATTACCTGCTTGCCCAAACCAGCACGGGTTTGAAGGGTATTCGACAATAGTCTGGATGCCATTGTTATATTTATGTAAATGAAGAGAGTGAGGGGGGGTGTGGGCGTGGGCGTGGGGGTGGACAAACAGTACAACGAGTGGGGGCTTAATTATTTTCTCTCCAAAAGTGTTTATCGCCACGCGAAATTTGGAGGGGGTTTGCCAGCCGCACTTTGGCACATTTTGTTCGATGTCATCAAAAAAAAGTGACTTAATTATTTTTTCTACTTCGATCGACTTAGACAAAAACTAGTTGATAAGAAAATCATGCTCTTTTTTCTTTCTTTCTTCAATGATTTATTATAAAGTTGATCGCTACAACCACATTTCGTATACACGCAAAGATAAATTTCGTTTTTGAAGAAATCAATGTCAACAAACGAACCATGGAAAAGATTACGTGTTTCTTTTTCTACTGTTATAGTATTTGGAAAAAAAAAGAAAAAATTTGGTTTCTCACGATATTAATGTCGCTTCTATATATCATCATTAAATCACTATATTGTCTACAAATATTAATAGAGGTATGTTGTTTGTCTTTGTTGAAAAGCTTGGAGGTGAGAGAGTAGTTATCATGAGCTATTATCCATCAGATTTTCTCAAACGATAGCTATTTGAATATGATGACCGACTTCTGTAAAACTGGTTAGCAACACGAAAAATCCTGTATAACAGATTTCAAAATAACATTATACAAAATAAGATCCTTAGTAGATAGAGAAAGATCAAGTAAATGTCCACATTGTAAAGGTTAGTGTCAAAGACTTCTGTACTGGCATTTGAATATATGTTCATTGAAGATAGGTGCTATACCTTTTTATCCAGCGGATCGAATTATCCCAACCATATCCCAATTATCAGAAAATACCATTCTCATTTAGCACAGCGCTCTGTATAATACAGTTTTCGTTTCATAGTTTTATTCCTCATTGAAGTCTATTGTATTTAGATGACGATAGTGATGGTTCTCTTTGGTGCACAGGATCAGCTTATAAATAATCAATCACCTCAGTCAACCTCATTCTAAAAAAAAAGTGCGAACTGTGGTACTAATTACATAAAAGATTTTTTTTAAAAAAAAACCGATAAAGTACTCTGTTTTGATACATTTGTTAGTAATCCCTTTACAGCAATGAAAAAAGAAAATAAGTTATATATAAAATATTAAAGCCTATATTACCTTCCAATAAACGAATGAAGAGTTATATTTCTCATACTCACAACTCGGTTCTCAACACTGGTAACCTTTTCTATAAATTGTGTCTATTCAAAATTGCAATCTTTTTGAAAACATACCTTTTTCTCTCTCCTCACACACTCACACACACACACACATATATATATGTATGTATCCGCACGGGGCAGACAAACTGAGCCCGTCTTCGGGAAACGTAAAGTAACAAGGCGCTGGAGATTTTCGATAGTTTGGTATATACTTATATGGTTCGTATAAATAGTATCTGGAGAAGTATGTTTTACTTTTTTTTTGTTTTTGTGCATCTGCCATAGCTATTATATAAACATAGAGATACAGTGATTTATTCGAGTATAGTTTTTTGCTCTTTTCTTTTTATTATTTTTTCCCTTCTGTCTTACACGAATTACTATAATATCCAATCGCCTTTATCCCTTCCTAACAAAAAAGGCTCCCACTTTTACCTAATCTTTACAAATATATATATAGCTGGAACCGCTGTATCAATGATCGCTTCTACGGTATGACAATTGGTTAGATAATCAATAGCACAAATCAAACTTAAGTGTTTTTGCTTTAATAAAAACGAATATGGGAATATCAAGTGCATCCCGTACACTACTTGAAGCCTCCTCTTTTGCTGCAATGAATACAAGATTAATAAGTACCTGAATGGAGCTTTGAAATACTAGTCAAAACAAAATTTGGTTGTAATAGTATGAAGGAATGCTAATGTGCTATCGAAGCTTTAGTGGGATCGAAACGGTCAAATACTTTATGTACTACGTACTACAAAAAATAATATTACATAGAAACAGCAGCAGCAGATTATGGCAATAATACCGAATTTTGGGTTTTGAATAGTGGTGTATCTGAAAATTTAGTTTATAATTAACAAACGTTTCAAAAACGGATCCAGACTAGAACGTATTGTTACTGGAAAAAATCATTATGCATTCATTGTATTCTATTATGCATGATTAGTGTTTCTTGGCATGTTTTGTGTTTACACTTTTACAACATCTCACAACACAAAAACGATAATGTTCAATCATATCACTGACACCTGTTACTCAAGCTCTGCTGGCGTCTCATTATGTTATACTCCGTCATTTAATGTTTATGTTCACACTACTAAAAGGGATCATATCCTATGGAATGAAAAAAAAATTATTACGTGAATGAGAGTACGGACTGTGGTCGATGAACCTTGGTACGATCTATTTTATATCTTAAATTATTTCTATCAGTATTAATTCACTCTATGATCTGAAATTAGTTGGCCTTTGATGTAGGTCATATGTGATGTCAAGAAAGATGTGAAAGTCGGCGAAGAACGATGAAAACACTGATTCGGACTGTAAAGAATTATAGATTAAGGGGTTGGTAATCCAAATTCCTTTTGGTCGATCATCCAAGCGGGATTTGGTCTTGGATAGGTGGAACTGCCACAAAAAGGGGTGGTGATCGAGTTTATTCATATATAAACAAAAAAAAGTACACATTGAGCTTGTAGAAATTATAAATAATAGTTGGATTTTTTAAAACTCATCATGTAAAGTTTAAAATTTATATAGCAGCAGTAATAAAAATAATAATAATACGTTTGGCTCTAGTATTTTCTTATTGTTATGTAAAATAAGTACCAGATATAGTTGGACTTTTTTTTGGCAATATATTGAACTTTTATGATTATGCTGATTTTTGCTCGAAAAGAAAGAGGAAAATGACGGGTTTAAGCAGAATTCAGGATTAGCACAAGAAACTGAGTGGCTGTCATTATTGATATATTAAGCACATTACTTTTCTCCTGTCTTCTTCTATTCTCAGCCTGTCTCTCTCTCATTGTTTTGTTCCTTATTTTTATCGGCTTACATTCTCATTCGTTCAATGTTATGTAAACAAATTAGCGATAATAAAATAGAGAAAGAAAAAATAAAAAATAAAAGGGAAGTATTTAATTATAATTACAGTCTCTTTTGAACAAAGAGGGAGATGTCTCGGAGCGCGGCCCTCATCGCGAATCTAAAAAAGGATGGAAGAGAGAGAGAAATTATTTGTCCTACAATGATGTGCATAATTAGGTTGAACACAGAAAAAAAAATTACATGTTTACATTCATTTATAAAGGGAAATATAAACATTAACATACCATTTTTAAATATATATATATATATATATATCATGATTATATTATTTTCTATCGTCACGGTGGTACCTTTTTTTTACGTTACTAATGTTTTGTTGCTATGCAACCAAAATGAATAAATAAATATAATTAGCGCGAAATTGATCGTTGAGAAACAAAAAAAAAAAAAAAGGTTACGGCGGACTTGGAGATAATGAAAGGGTAGAGAAAGAAACTATCTCTCTCCGAAATTGCATGTATCGTGTCAATAGGAGAAGAAAGAGAAAGAAAGAAACGCAGGAGAATTCGAGTATCTATTTTTTTTACATTGATCATATAGCACAATATATATGATGAACTAGGAGTAAAAGTCAAAAACAAAAAGATAAAGTATCTATTCAGATCAATTTATTTATCTAGAAAAATTGCAAAGTAATAATAGCAGTAATAGTAGCAAGAGTAGTAGTAGTATGTTGTATAACATCAATTATAAAAGATGATAAATAAAAAAAAATATTCTTGGCTTTTACTAATTTATTATTAAACAAAAAGAGATTGTATATGTATATAATATAATACATTATTACTATTTACTACTTTTTTAGTGGTATTCTGTACGACCATGAAAAAAGATACTCGACCCAGTTTTCAAATCTTTTTTCTTGTTTTCTTTAGTCTTTTCTTTTTTTCCCCTTCATTCAATCCGCATACAAATATAACTTATTTTTCTTTAAGAAAAAAAAGTTTTCACTTTACTTTCCCTTTCACTTTTCTCTTAACTTCGCCCTTTACTACTATCCTTTAGATTTTTATCCCAAAGAGCTTTTCTTTTCCCTCCTCGCTATTTCTTTCTCTCTCTCATTCCCTCTTTTCTTAGCTCTTTCCCATACACACTCCCTCAACAACCCAACACACTCTTTTGTCAATCAACTTTTTTTCTTTTTCTATAAAAAAAAAAGACAGATTCTTCCCTAACAGTTCATCATACACATACATTCCCGTTCACAACTCAGCAAACCAACTCAACAAAAATAAATAATAATACAACCCTTTGAAATTTAAAAATGGAAACAGATTACGGTTTTGACGAATACATCATGTCCACCACGTACACCGAAATGCCTAAACTCGAGTCGTACGATGCCCAATTATATCCTTCAGGTAAATTATTTTATTTCTTTTTTTTAAGGACATGACAAAAAGACTGTGGTTATTACTGTTGTCAGGTCCCCAGGTGCGGGTTTATCTGTTGCTGTTTGGGGGGGTGAGGGAGGCAAATAAAAAAAATTAAAGCGAGAGAGGACTGTGTAATATTTTTCTGGGGGGGAGAGATGGGGAGTTTGCTTTGATTTTGTTTGTCCTGTGTATCGTGGGTGTGGAAGAACGGAAAGGAAGTTAAAGAAGAAAAAGGGGATATGTTTTTATAATCATTATCCATAAAAAAACAAAAAAATATAAAACAACATTAGATTAATGTGACGTCACGAAAAGCAAGGCTTTAATTAATAAACTGTTATATATATTTGTAGAAGGTATGGGTTATGTATGTGATCCTAATGTAATGACGAATACAACTGTGCCAGTTGCGATCCCACATCATCAGCCAGTTTTGACATTGGATCATCAACAACCATTTCCTTCAAGTCCTGATGAGTCTATTCATTCGAGACAACTTTCTCCTCCGGCAACAACGCCTCCTCTTTTATCGTGTTCTCCGACTTCGACGTCAGGTACAAGCATGAGTCAAACAAGTCCAATTACTATGGCAACTGCTGGTCCAATTAATAGTTCAACAACAGCACAACATGTTATTTCTGAAAAGATTGCTCAAGTTAACAAGTTGCCTGAATCATTTTTACCAGAATTTCATCAATATTCCAAGGAGACTTACGAAAATGGTTCTTCCAATAGTAAAAAGAGACGACGCATCCATAAAGAGGATGGTGATAACAATAATAATGAAAATAATAATAATAGTAGTAGCAGTTCAGATCAAGAGGATGATATGGATAGTGTTTCGGCTGCAGAATTGCGTCGCCAAATTCATATTCAATCAGAACAAAAACGACGAGCTCAAATCAAAGATGGATTCGACGAATTGCGTCAACATTTACCTGGATGTGTTAACAAAAAAATGAGCAAGGCCGCTTTGCTTCATCGAAGTACGTATCAACCTGTATTTTTTTTTTTACTTTATTTATCAGTAATAATATCAGGTTGCCATAGTAATTATAATTTTGATTACTAACAATATATATTTCTTTATGTCTTATATTATATAGCTGTTCAACACTTACAACATCTTAAAAGTACGCAAGGTGCACTTCTTTCAGAACTCGAAAGACTTGTAAATGAAAATGAACAATTGCGAAAGTAAGCATATATACCATGACAATGCAATTTTTTTTAAAAAAAAAAATCATGCCAAAGCTAATCAATAATTTTTTAATTCATGTGTCAATTTTTAGGTTCCAAGAATCCGTGCTTCATAAACAAGCACTTGACAGAATGTATCAAATGCCTCCCATGTAAAAGTTTTGATTATATAATACTTTAGTACACTTCTTCTTTCCATGCCCCCTCTCATGATTCCCTTTTATTACTATTATTATTCTCTTTATTTATTCGTTTTTTTTTTGTTTTTATTTCCTTCAAAACCTTTCTAAATTTTTAAATTTATCTCCTCCAGATCCCCCACAAAGTGTTTTTATTTTTTATTTTTCTTTTCTATTCCCTTTTTTTATTTTTCTTTCCTCTTTTTTTAAATTTTTCTTTATTTAACTTTTTTTTAAAACTTCTTCCTTCCACAATCCCCTCCAACCCACTTTTTGTATACACGGGAAAGGATCTTTTAAGTTATTTTATGGCTGTTTTTTTTTCTCTCTCTTTTTATTATTTCTCTCACAATTTTTTGTTTTCCAAACTCAAATTCTTTACTTTATAAATTTAATTTAAGCGTTTGAGCATGTTTTTTTTTTAATTTTTATTTTTATTTTTATTTTTAAAATGAATTGCGGGATAATGAAGAGATTAAATTTTCCTACTGCCGTTTAATTGACTAGATTATTTATTTATTTTGCTAAGCCTCGCTGTTAAAGAAGGAGAATATGTGTAAAAACCGTAATAATAATAATAATAATGATCATTTTTTTTCTTATTTTAGATATGATATGCAGAAATGCTATGTATGACCTTATTACAATTACTATTTTACTTTTGTAATAAAAAATCATAATAAATAAATTGTGTTGCTATAATTAACATGAAAAAAAAAATGTAATTAAACCGCCACACTTGAAGACCTTAAAATAAAATTTATAGTTTAAAAAGTCAAAGGAAAACGTGTCAAGTGTGGCTCAAGTCAAAAACTTGTGTTAGCAATAAGGAGTCAGTACGTAAATAAATTGATACTAATTTTATATTTCGGCTACACATAGAGCAAAGATACACATGCTTTAAGCCATCATCAACGTTTAAATTTTGCATGTACGACAGGTTAAAGTTTAAACCTTTTCGGTGTTAGTGCACAGACAACATTTTTATTATAATATTATTTTATACATATAAAAAAAAAGAACCCAAGTAATTACCACATTTACTACATACACAAAAAATCTATTAGTCTTGTTACCAAACGCTTTCGTTTGTCGTACCATTTTTAGATTACTTTATTATTATTGCTGCTATAATAAACCCATTTTTTTTATTATTTCTCTTAATTAATTGTTTCGGATATGCTCCCAAAACAGTGTATATAGCGAAAAAAAATTTTATTCTCACCGTTGACACATTTTTTTAATTGAGATAAAAAGTTGCATGTATACTTGCCTCAAACGTAATTTGAATTTTTTTTTTTTTGGGGGGGGGGTTCCATAAATGTGCTTTTTTTTCATTCCTTCATTGTTTTTTTAACTGTAACACATATAGCTAGACATCATGTCATCTCTCATTTCGATCACCCTCCCTCTCTCTTTCTTAATCAAACATACTTAATTTATTTTTGCACCCTTATTAAGTTTTTAAGGGTTGAAATAAAAGAAAAAAGTTATATTTGGCATCAGAAAAAAAGTTGTTTTTGTACAACTTGACCCTGAAAATAACATAGCAAAAAAAATGCGTGGGTGTTTTTATTTGTTGATTTGCCGCGTGCGTTCGTTTGTGTTGCAATTGAGATCATTTAGAGTAAAAAAAGAAAAAGAACTTAATTATCCGTCATCCATTCTTCGATACTACTACTATATACTATCATTACCTTCGTTTTACCTTTTTTTGTACAATTATATAAATTTGTTGTTGTTCCTGTTACTGTTGCTAGGTTGGTTGACTCATGTGTCATATTTTTTTTAAGGCTGCGTTTAAAGTTTTTTTTTTTCTTTTTTCTTTTTTTTTTTTTTTTTTTTTTACAAACTTGCATACGATTATAAATATACCGCTTTTTCTTAACATTTGCATTTCTTTCCCGAGAATTTACTTTTCCTCTTTTCTTTCCTTCTTTCTTCTTCTCGTCTTTCTCCCTCTCTTACTTTCTCTTTTTTATTTTCAATTATTTTATAAAATATTGAATTGAGTGGAAAAAAAAAAGAAATTAACTTTTTACACGTCAATTATATATTTAACTTTTAACTAGGTAAGGAAAAAAAAACCGCCTTTCTAAATCAACTTTGTGTCTTTGTTTTTAATCTTTCTTTTTGTTGTGGTTTTTTTTTTTTTGAAGAATAACCAAATTTGGAAATTATAATAACTCAATTATGGGTCGTAAAAAAATCAAGATTCAGACCATTCAAGATGAACGCAATCGTCAGGTAACTGAAAAAAAATGACACGTCGTGATATAAATAGCTGGCCTACATAAAAGGAAAAAGATTGGGGATAGATAAATGAAACATAAAAATAGAAGCTTACATAGACGAATTTATAATTAGGTGACATTTTTGAAAAGAAAGAATGGTTTAATGAAAAAAGCTTATGAACTAAGTGTATTATGTGATTGCCAAGTTGCTTTGATCATCTTCAATACACATGGTAAATTAGTTCAATATGCAAGCACGGACATTGATAGAATTTTGATGCAATATACCGAGGTAAATATAAAAAAATGAATTAATTTGACATTTATAAAGATATTTAATTAAACAAATGGTTAATATAAATAGTATAACAAACCATTTGAAAGTAAATCAAATAAAGATGTGAGTTTAATTATTAAATTATACAATGACAAACACGTCATTTATATATTTATATATATATCTATATATGTATAAATAAAACAATAAACAAATCAATTGATTAAGTGTCTTATGTTCTTTATATAGTTTGTTAATGCGGATAGTAATGATTCAACTGATGGGTCATCAAAAACGCCAACAGGAGTAGGTGGAGTGGCAACACATGGAGAAGAAACAAGTATAGAAGATGGTAAAGCAACAATGCCATCTGCTACACCTTCCCCTGGTTTATCGTCTACTACAAGTCATCAATCATCGCAACACCATCATCCTCTTCCACATCATCAAGCATTGTATTCTTCTTCTTCTGCGTCTTCAACTTCTCCGTATCATTCTGTCGTTAGGCAACAACAGCAGCAATCAATGATGCATCAAACACATCCTGCTCAATCACCGCAACCAATGTATCGTACATCAAACAATGGTACACAATTATTATCATCGAAACCCTCTCCCATTATGGTAAATTCTCCTGCTTCAAGCTCAATGTATCCTCCTCATCATTATGACCCAATGAATCGTGAACGACCAAATTATATGGTAGTGTATATATTATATATATTTCAGCTTATTTGATATCATCGTAAAGAAAAAAGTAAAAAAACAAAAATTCACGTGAAACATGAAAATATATACTCATATTTTTTTTTGTTCGCAGCAGCAACAACCTCAACCACCATCATTATATGTATCTAATTCAACGCCGACAACTACAACTAATAACCCTATGAATTCACCACAACCCACCACCTATGCTACACCCACTTCAATGACCCAAAATAAACAACAACACCAGCAACAGCAACATCATTCACTAAGAGTTCAAATTCCACATGAACAACAACAGCAAGGTCCACCACCTGGAGGAGTAGGAGGAGTATCTACTTCTACGATAGCACCATCGCAGTTTGCGCAGAATTTACCTTCTCCCTCTGTGTTTTACCCAGAGTTTTACCAGCAAAGTGAGTTACCCAGTCCACTACATTTCTCAGCAACACCTACTACAAGTGGAATGTTTCATTGGCCGCCAAGCCAAGCGCCACCACAATCACAACCTCCCACTCTACATCAGCAGCAGCCTCAACAATCGCAACAATCACAGCCACGGGAGTATAGATCGTCACCATTAGCAACAACATCATCGTCGGAAATAACGTAAGTGCATGAGTTTTTTTTATCTCTTTTTTCTTTTAGTACAAATATGGAAATTGACATTCGGAGCGACTGTGCGAAAAAATGTTTAGGTAATAAATGAATCTAACCGGATCATGAATTTTTTTTTACTCTCTTATACATTATCAGGGCAAAACGGTCTCCATTATTAGATCAAGATGATATACTCAATAAACGAGTCAAACATGAATGAAAAAGGGGGGAGTCGATCGTTGTTGTGTAATATATATTTTTTTATATGTATAGAATTTCTAGTAATTTTTTTTCTTCTTTTTATATATGCTTCTTTAAATTTTGATTTTCTTTTTTCTTTGCACTTATTTTCACTAAATTGTTGTTGCTTGTTCTTTTTTATTTTATTTATTCATCAAATCAATTCACCTTTCTATGTAAAAAAAAAATGAAATTATATATGCAAAAGAAAAAAATAATAATTATCAAATCATAAATCATTTATTTATGCAAAAACAAAAATAATAATAGGAATAATAATAATAATAATAATAATAAAATTGTGTTATGTTTTTTTAATGATATGTCATTTTTTTTGTTTGTTCCTTTTTTTTCTTACAATTCCAAGGCCAAACGTGCCATTTCATATGCACCATGACGTGATTTATTACCACCAATAAATCTACATGATAAATCAATATTTTCAGTTTAGCGTCATGTTCGGTTCATGAAATTTATAAAGTCTTAAATTTGATATAATAAATACAGGAAAAAAAAGAAAATTAATTATAACTTACCCCCCAGCATGGACGAAAATACATCCGTCCACTTTTGAGATTTCACTTAATTCTTGATCGCGGTAACCTCTCCAGCTATAAATAAATTGTCAAAATGGGATGTGCATGGATTGGGGGGGGGATAAACAGGTTTGTTATAATTAATACATAATCCTTTCTTATTTAGGATGTTCTTTGTATTATTTTTTTTGCCACACGAACCGAAGTTGAGGTTACGGATTATGAGATATAAATAACTATTTTTTTTTACCTTTCTGGAAGACTTTTTCTGTTTTCAAAACCTTGAGGACGAGTAGGAACACATTGAATGCGCCAATTACCTTCTGGAGAAGATTCTGGATATAAAACATATAAAATATTATTATCACCTTCTAAACCACGTTCTTTTTCAAGATCCATCAAATGTTCCTTCCAAGGACACGAGCGCTCCAATGCAATTACACGACCAGAAGCATTGACTTGATCACGTTTTTCCAAAGCATCAACAACAAGCGATCGAGCAGGTAACCAAGAGTTGGCCATGGCTTCAACAAAACCTGCTAATTCACTTCCTGCCATATCAGAAGCTGATACAAATCGTTCCTATTGGATGAAATAATTAATAAATCCTTAAGTTAGACTCTCTCTCTCTCTTTCTCTCTCTCACACACACATACAAATACATATAATCACTCCCCCTAATTATATCTATACTTACATCAACTTCAGGGTCAGTAAGTGTCTCGTTCCATGAAGGATTCTTTTGACCTACACGTTGTGCAAGACTTGTAGGACTTTCCTTGAATAATGGAGTCAAGGTATTAGGATAAGCGCTAATACCGTTATCGTTGGCATCAAGGGATTCAATGAAATCCTATTATGATGATATACAAATATCTTTGTGTCAATATGTTATGTAGTCCCTTTCTCTCCTCTTCCTCTCGTCTATTCTCTCCGTAATAATCACCCCAAATCACTTCCTTTTCTCCTTCTCCTAATACTAACATTATAAGTCTTTTGATAAATGGTTTCAACGTCTTCTGCTGTTTCGGGCTTCTTTAACAAATTGGCAATGACTTCACGTCCAAAATGCTTATAGACGAGACCAGCTGAACTCAATTTGGTAGCATGTTTATCATCAAAAGTTTCTGTGAATCCGCGCTATATATATAAAAACATGTATTAATACATATATATATATTAACATGTAATATTTTTCTGTGTATGTTTGTAAATGTTTGATTAAAAAAAATTTTTTTTACCTGGTGGTGATCGTATTTATGTTGAGCTGGATCGTAAACACCTCCAACGTCAACAACGACATTACATTCAGCTAATTTTGAAGGATCGCGTGTACGAACAAGGCTAGCACCTTGGAAATCTTTTGTTTGTTTAAGCATCCATACAGCTAATGCTTCATCGCTAATAAATAATAATAGTAAATAATTATAATAAACATTTTGACACGGTAAAAAAAAACGGGTTCTTATATAAGTTGTTTGACACTATTTTCCTATTTTATCTTACCAATGGAAATGACCACTATGAGTACCGATAACCTGTATCCAGTTAAAAAGTTTGTAAGTTTTTAGTTATAAATTCCAGTATTGAATTATATTAGTTTTTTTTCGTTTTCTTTTTTACCTTGGGCATGATTTGAGTAACGAGTGTTCTAAAGAATGACAAAATGGTGAAAAATAAAGGAGAGTTCAAAAAAAAAAAATTACTTCAATGACAGAAGAAAAAAATTTTCTCTCGTTTATGCAAATAAAAGTGACACAAGTTACCATGGTAACCAGGATTAAACCAAAAAAAAAAAAAAAAATTGTTGCTACGCGAATAAAAAGAAGAATAAATAAGGTTTATTATTATTTATAAACTTATTAAAAAACCAAATTGGTTTACGTACTCGGCACAAATTAAATAAATGTTTATGACTACTATAAGAAGATGGAAAGAGAGAAAGGGACAATGAACAAATAACAAATAACAGGAGGGGGGAGAAAAAAATGATATATTTAGAGAAATTACGTAGTAGAAAGAGAGGGATTGAAAAAACAGGAAAAATTTAATTGGATAATAATGTTAACAATAGAGAATATTAAAAATAACAAAATAGAATTTTTTGTAACTTGCTTTGTGGTTTTTTTTTTCAAATCTACTTATCCTGAAGGATACATAGAAGGATCAAAACCACAATAACATTTACCACCAACACAAGCTGAAACCAAAAATTTGTCGACCCCGGAATTTTGGCACCTTGAATCACAATCTGGAATACCATTGCTACCGCAATCAAAATTACAATCTCGCTTTCCAAAGACTTTGGATAACATCGTGGAACGTTTACTTTGAAACTTTTCGTTATCAGATGATGATGGTGATGAGTTTACCAAAGAGGTTGTCATTCCAAGCACAATAGCGCCAATGGAGATCAAAGTTTTGTTGAAAAGCATATTTATTTTTATTTTTGTACAGTTGCTGATGTTATTTGGGTTTTTTTCTTGGTCGTTTGTATTGTGTCTTTACGTAGTGATTGAAGAAAAAGAAGAAGAAAGAAAGAATGTTCAAAAAATTTGAAGAGTGGTCCTATTTAGTGATATCTTTTTATACAATTTATTACAAAAAAGGAGATGAGAAGTAAAAACGTAAAAGAAGGAGATCCTAAAATTTAATATTATTACTATTATTACAATAATAAGATCAAGGAGTTTTGGCCTTCTGAGATTTTTGATTTACTCATATTAAATAATTTTATTAGGGATTTTTTTCAAAATTTGGAATATGATAAATTATTACAATGACTATATACTAGATATTGATAAACAAAAAAAAGAAATCTATATATGAACAGATGAAGAAAATAAAAGAACTAGAACAAGAATACAGTAGTAGAAGAAAAAGCAAAAGGGGGGGTAGAGAAATACAACTATCATAAAAGGAGGGATGATACAAAAGGGAATAGACATATGTATTAAAAGTGTATATTATAAGCATATTAAGGAGCATAAAATATCATACAATAATAAAACCAGAGAAAAGATATATTGAAAAGTAAAGACTAGAACAAAATGGTATGTAAAGTACTAGACTCGAGTCTAAAAGTATGCAGGCGGTGGACCCCATTCAGGTTGCATTGATGGAGGTGGACCGGAAAAAGAGTTAGCGGAAGAGGGAGAAGTTGTTGTAGTAGTAGCAAGAGAAAAAGGCACTGCTGATTGTCGAAATTCATTGAAAGTGCTATTAACATTATTCGACCTACCACCACTACTTTGACTATTAGTAAGAGTGTTCTTGTTACTGTTGTTACCAGATTTCTTTTCCTCTTCTTTAAGTAATTTAGCTTGACAAGGACAGCAAAAGCAACTTCCCCATACCGCATCCTGAGTAATTGGCCAACGCTGTACCCAAAATTCAGTTTGATCTGTTGGTGACGAAGCACTGCCATTGATTTTAACTTGTTGAATAGTTTCGTAACTTGGTGGAGGCGGCAAAATTGTTTGTCGTTCGTCATCAGCAGCTACCAATCGACAATCCAACAATCGTACTGGTGTTGTCAAAGTCACTCTGAACAATTTACCGTCACATTCAATGGCAACAATGAGATCTAACCAATGGCGAATAGAAACACTTTCACCTACCATGGTGGGTCGTAAAAAGTGTTCGCAAGTTGGTACAGGCATGACAAATCGTCCTTCGAAATATTCGCCAACATGAACAGGCTGATACAATGATTTTAAATTTAATAGTTCCCCGCAAGTCTGTGGGTCGTCTTCTTTATCATGATCATCCTCCACTTTCCCCTGTTCCGTGATATATGGATGAATAAACCCTGCTACATCCGATCCTCCTTCACCATTATTTCGTGTTGTATCATAATTGCTACCATTTGAACTTCCCTTTTCAATCATAGATCTGCGATTACTATGGACTTCATCTGACCAATGACTACGGTGATGGCGGTATCGTCGGCTTAGTGTCCGTCGTTCTTTATTCTTGTTTTTGTGTTCATGATGTTGACCTGGGTCGGATGAACTTGTGCAACTACTACTTCCATCATGTTCTGTTGGATATCCATAAGCCCATTTTAATACCATAGCCAGTGTTTCTTCTGATTGCTTGGTTTCTGCTTGACCTTTTTTATGTGCGCCTGAATGATCGCCAGGAACCTTCATTGTATATTCTCGAGTTTCTGACAGACGTGTCACAATTGACCGAATCTTGATGTTGCTTAATAAAGGTTCCAACAGAACTTCAATACCAATACTAGTACCGATGGCAATAGCTGTACGATCAATACCTAATCGATATCGTAAACCATATTCTAACCCATCTGCTGGTCGACCCCAATTATCAACTGTTCTTCCAGCCATAGAATAAGCCAATCGATCATGTTGTTCATCTAATGCTAGACCCAAATGGAATTGTCCAAAATAGGAAGGATGAATAACACCATCTTCTTCCCCATTACTAAGGTCAAAATAGCGATCAAGACTTGTTCGCCGATGAGGTCCATTTATTACTTCTTCTTCTGCTGAAGGTGCCAATAAGTCTCCTGACGGCAAAGCAGAGGTTGATACTCTTGTTGTTGCTGCCGACGACGACTGCTGATGTTGTTGCGGTGATGTTGACATGCTGGGTTGCTGCTCTCCTTGTTGCTGCTGTCGTTGTCGTGGTGTTAAACTAGTAATAGGTTCAATGGCACGAACAAGTCGTAAACTAGCAGTTGAAACCATTTTTTGTTTTTTGTTAAATCGATCCAAAAATGACATGGATGATGAATCATCTGAAGATTTTCGAAGTGTAGCTGTTAATTTGTAACTAATATCCAAGCGGTCGGGAATATGCAAAGTAATAGGTAATGAACCCGGTAATGGGAATTCGAATGGGAAACGCTGTATACCAGAAGGCATAATACCATGTAAGTTAGGGGGTAATAATGATAATTCAATGACATGAAGTTTTGTATCAATTGGCTTTCCTGGTGAACTTGACCCCATTATTTCTATATAGAGTGTGTGTTTTGATTATTTATGTTAGTAAAATTTTTCCGGAAGAAAGTAGTATACGTTTCTATATGTTATTGAAATATAGAATGTATAATTCCGTACCTCTCCATGGATAAAATCGTTGAAGCCCTTCAAACAAAAGCTCAATAGGCCCTTGAATGGGAGTATCTTTTGTAAAATTGACAATAACTTCACCTCGTACAACAATTGTACCATTTGTATTCCCTAGATATGAAACAGGCTCATCTAGGATAAGCCGTAAATAATTTTTTTTTGCTGTAAAAGTCATAATCACTTGTTGCTTTTTTTTAACTTAAAGTTGACAATATCAATTTGATTATCCAAGACAAGAAGAAAGAAAAAAGAGAGAAAAAACCGCGATTGGAAAGGTCTCTTTTTATAAAAATCTAAAATTTGTTAAATTGCCGCACAGCGTTTAAAAAAGAAAAGAAAAAGGCACATGCATGTTTGTGTACGTAAGACCAAGAAAAAAAATATATATTTACGGTAAGGATGGAGTGATGATAAATATGATACAATTAAAGATCTCCGTGAAATCGGGGAGAAAGGAAGTTGTGTAAATAAGTAAATGTTGGTGGGGGAAGTTGTTGTCGTGATATATTACTATTATGATTATAATTTAGTTTTTTTTTTTTACAACAATCATGATCATTTTTCTTCATTATATTATTAATATTGTGCTGCGGACAAAAAAAAGTGAAAATTGATCATTTTCCATCGATGAGGTGAGTCATGAAGGTCATTTGGGTTCCACACGATTGTATTTTAACCGGATCTGTCAAAAATTTTCTTTTGGATTCTTTTACCCGTCCTATTATCTTAGTGTTCTAGACAAAACACAGCCTCAAGATTATACTGATTTGTTAAGGATGTCTTGCTAATCTTTAATTTTTTTTATATAAAGATGTATATTGGTTTGCTTACAAATGCAAAACAAAAGTTGTTGTTGTTGATCACTTGGGTTTTATGTTTTGTGATATAAACAAATATTTCTTTTTTAGATTTTCCCTTGAATATTGTTAAAAAATTGGTATGGTATTATATATTGTAAAAACACTTTCTATAAAACAAGGTGAACGTATGCTGCAAGTTGATTGAATCAAACTGAATTGTACAAAACTTGAGACTGGTAATGTCTAACGGATGGCAGCATTTTCCAAATAATAAATTGATCCAAGAAAAATAACAGGCGTTAGGTAGCCAGACGCGGGGAGAATATTCCGCAGATCTTAGAACAAGCTTTGAGTCATTCTTTTGTTGTACGTAACACCTGTAAAAAATTCATGATGCCATTACTTTTACTATTTTTGTATATACCTAGCAAACAGAGGATAATGGGGCTGTACACTATTGGCCTAAATGCTTCATGACACTAAACCTTATAGCAGTAAAACATTTTTGATTTGTAATCAATGCAAAGTCAAAAATGTGTTTACTTTTGGCACATAGTAGTACTTGTCAAAATAAACCTTCCATATTTTTTTTTCTTGACTTCATGAAATTGATAGTAATTTGTAATATGTATAAGTAATTATACCAAAAGCAGCTATTGGGCTATTAGCTTCGAAATAAGGTTACGTTTCTTCATGAGCTTGAGATGACAAATCTATTTTTCCTTTGCGCCTCAAGTTGCTCAGTTCTTTTTGCTTTCCTTTTCTTATAATTTGTGATGATGCCGTGTGGCCCATGCATTAAGAGTACACAAATTCTTTTTAGCTTTATCCCGCCATGCACAAACAACTAAGTGATTTGTTTGTTTTTGCTCCCAGTGTCCACGTTGGTTTTCCTTTTTTTAAAAATAAAATAAAATTGGGTTGCTCTTTTACTGTAGAGCATATATAACATACCATTGGAAAAGCCCCAATGACCTTTATCAGTTGACGATATAATATTACACCATTATTTTCATTTATTACAACAAGACATCTTGCTATTAGATAACTTTAACACAGCTAACGATACCCACTAAATAAAAAAACGTAAGAAAAATAACAATTCCAACCTCCCATCATTTAAGATAAGACTATCATAGATTAATGGCCTCTTTAATTCATTATTACTCATTTTTTGATCTATAACGTGTAATGCAAACATTTAACAAAGATTAAAAAAATCGGACCAATTTTTATTTTACTATAACTTTTATTCCAGGAAATTGAAATGGTTTTATTGTCACAGTTCGCCCGGCCTTCGGATATAATATTTTTCTTAGAGATCCTTGATTTGTAAATTCCTCGGCACCAACTACTTCTGCTTTAATTTTTGGCCAATCATCATGACGACTATAATTCTCCATTTATGTGTGTTGTTTGCTACACAATGTAACATATGTCTTTAACTATTATTTAGTAATACATTAATTTACTTAACTAGGTTATTTAAATAATTAATAATAGTAAAATTGGCAGGTAAATTACTATTATTACTACATAGTACATTGATTTTCTTTCATTACGTATGATACTTCATTATTATTTTCTACCTCCAAAGTCTTGTTTAAAATAATTAAGACAAAATGACGACATGATTAAAATAATCGCTTAGTTTTTTTCTTCTTCTTTTTAGTATTACTATCTCGTCACATTATGTATAAACCTTCAATCATTTGTGTATCTTTCTTATCAGATTTCTTTTTCGTAAATTATTTTCCCTAATTTTAGTGAATATGTATATATTTTCACACACGCATCCACACATAACACATGAATGGATTCATGGGATTTTTTTACCTGTACCTTTTTGTTTTATGATATATTTTTCAAAAGTCTCATGCACACTGATATTTATGAAACTTTAACTATTCTTTTCATTTTTTTTCTTTTTACGATATGTCTCATGTACTTTGTTGTTAATTGATTCCAATGAAATACGTAAGATAATAATCTAATACATTTAATATTTACCTAATTATATTGCACATGTTGAAGAAAAGGGTAACGTTTTTCGAATTACATAGAACTTTGAATCATTACTATTAAACCCTTATGCACTCCAAAAAAAAGTGCACTTACATATATACGTATAAGTTATCTTTACCCTAAATGAATTTAAAGTTATTTTTCTTTGATATTACTAAAAATAGCAGTTAAAATAAGTACATATCGATCGTATCTTAATTCCTCCTCTTTTTTTCTTTCTCTTTTTATTTATGTGCGATAAAAGAGATACTGTTTTTTAGTTAGGGCCAATTAAAATGGATGAATCCACGGAGTCATTATGATTAAAAACAATAGGCAAAATAAAGTTCAGATCCAAAAAATTGCGAGCCGCGGCTGCAAAAAATAAAAATAAAAATCCTTATCCTTGGGTTAGACGTGTAGGGACGACAAGAATAAATCAAACTAATACTGTTTTTAATATACACGGGGATTAAGTTTATTATTAAAGAAAGAAATAGGCTACGTGATGAATTATATTCGTTCAAATAAACATAGGCGCGATTATAATTCAAATGCCTCGTTTTCTTTCATTAGATGCATTGATAAAATATAAATGGAAAAAATTCCACTTTATAGTAAGAGATAAAAAGAGAGAATAGAGGAAATGAAGATATTATTAGAAAATTGATATACACACTGTTGCTGTAGCAACAAACAAATTTAAAAATGTAACTCTATTTTTTATAACAATTAAAGAGAGGAAATTACTCTTATTGTTATATTTTACATGACTAAATACGATAATTATAGAGTCATAATATAACTATAGGACTAATTAGGTGTATGTAAAGTAGCAAGAAAGGAATAATATGGATATATATATATATATATATATATATTATATTTGACAGTGCTTTGATGTATTTTCTTATTTTCTTTCTTGTATTTAGTAGTAAACAATACGTGCTATGTTTATTTAAAAAAAAGGTGATATTCCATGGATATGGGTTTATCAATAGGACTTAAACGGAGGATCACAAGGAAATAATAGATCCTTCTTCCCACGCGTTACGCTTTATTTTCATAAAGTTCCAAATTGTACCCATATGCTTATCTATAGTAATAGTGTGTTGTTGTTCGAATTGTCGGTGAAGGTCCACACCAAGATAGCGTTTATTTTTAAATAAAATTCGCCATTTTAGGGCACATTCATAGTATTGCCCTCTGTTAACTTGAAACAATCAAGCGGCATGATATTTTTTAAAAGATTGGCAAGGGCCTCGATAGTACATTGACTATTTTCTTCGGTACACGTAAGTTTAAGTACGTAAATGTTTCATTTCCCCAAGAATATTAAATAATTCGTTGGTGAAAGAGATGAGTTTAACAAATACAAGTTTTTCTATGGACAACGACTGTGTCAGTTTTCGTAATATAATTAACGCTTCCGCGGAAGTAGAAAGTTCATCTTCAAATTGTTGTAAAACTCCAAAAGGATAAGACTGATGATGTAATTGGAGTGTACGTAAACCTCCTCTAGGCTTCATAACTGAAGAAGTAAGTAAAGAGTTGAACAGTGATATATGATCATAATTAGGTGCTAACAGAGGCCCACAAAATATACATAATTCATTGAGAGCACTGGATACATTGGAACGTACATACAGATAAAGAGTCAAACAGCTTAATACTATGAATAATGTCCCCATTATTTCCCTCTTCCCCTTGATGATCATGACGGTTGTGATAACTTTGTATATTATTGTCTGTAGATAAGGATTTGACAGTCAATTTGAGCAGCTTTGTCGTCCCAGTAAAGAATAGATTTTAAAGCACATCAAATACCAAATGATATGTGGTGGTTGGTTGTCTTTGGACGTGTAAACAAAAGACTTTGAGTCCATAACAATGACTGACAAATGTTGCTATGGACTCCTCGGTGCAATTAATATGATCTACTTTCAATCTTTGTAAGCGAGTTGAAAAAATATCTGCCAAAGCATTTCAATTCATCATAGCATCTGATCCACCAGTACTGATTACCAAAGTCTGAAGAAAAGCGCTATGCTTTTTTATATTGGCAAGAACTGTTCGATACTCTTCTTGACGTCCTTCGTAGTAAATTAAACTTTGTAATCTCCCACTTTCTTTTTCCACCTTTGCTATTGTGCTTGATGGGTATATAAAATTCCGATTATTGCCATGCTTGATGATGTCGCTTGTTGCTATTATCATCCTCTCCCTGTAGTCCTTCATCCATAGTTCAACATCGTGTCGCGGTACGTTTTGTGGAGTGCCACATTCCAAGTACTGTAGTAGTGGACACCATGTCATTATATCATTGATGTCCAAATCAAGCTGTCCAGTTAAAATGACATTGATTGGCGGAAGTGGGCAATTGTTATGAATCCGAAGAACGCGAATGTTTGAAGATTTTGTCAAAAGGGGTTGTAGCCATTGACGATGTACAATAGCCACATCAATACTTATTCATGTCATTAGAGGAAATACCAAAAAATTATTTTTATTCCTATTATCGCTTTCACTAACATTGAAGTCATCATGGTCATAGAATTCTTTCTCGATGACTTTCGGTTCATTAATGCATGTATCTGCATAGGTAAGCAGAAGTATTCCGATAATTACTGTCGAATGAGAAAGAAAATTGAGCAAGTTTGGGAAAAATCGCAATGGTATCAATAAATGGTATGTTCGATTGATGCTGTAGAACAGATAATTCCATAAGATTCGTTCCTAGCAAGTGAAAATGATGCAAAAGTTCTCGATCTATATCAAAGCAACAGTATTGAAAAACTATTTAAGTAAAAAATATATAAGACGTAACAATAATACCCAACATACTTCATCATTCTCTGGTGTATATGCTTTATTCTTTTTTTCTATTTTGGCTTATTCTATTCTGAAAAATATATATATCATCCGGGTTCTGCCCTTTAATGTACCCACTTAATAGTTTATGGATATTTACCTAAACATTCAATACGTATTCAAGCTTTCCTTCGAACAAGCACTTTTAGCAAATTCAATAATGACATTGAATCATTGTTTTTCTTGCTAGTAATAAATTTTCTGAAAACAACCCCGATTACGTGTGGACCAAGATAACAACCTATATCAGCGCGTTTCATCATTTGTAACCATGTATCTATTTCAATAGTGATCTCGGTCCATGTTGCAACACTATATATGGGGATCTTTTCACGCCATGAAGTCGACACATTGACCAATGCAACATAATCATTAAAAGTAAAGTCATAATGTCCAAATATTTCATAAGGAACACCATAAGGAAAAAATTCAATAAAATCCATGCTGTTCATTTAGGTTCACTTTTTTTTTTGAAGAAAGACGGGGAGAGTGAGGAGGGTGAAAATTTGAAATCGGGTTTTTATGCTTTTGCATAAATTTTGTCAGTTGCACCAATTATTAATCTTGGCTACAGACTTTTAGAATGTACCTTTATAATTAATATGCTGCTTACAAATGTATCCAGAGGCAAGATATGCATTGACTGATGTAGGTAACTTTTTAATTAGACTCCTAGTAGCTGATTGAGATTCTTGTTTAATTAATGGGCTCTTAATTTTTTAGATTGTGTTATTGTTGTGAATTTTAACGAGTTGGGAGTATGATGACAAACATGATCAACTATTTAAAAATAACGAAGCTTGAGGCAATTAATCGTAATAATCTTTGGGATTCCACCATCGACTTGAACAAGTTGATAAGTACCAGGAGAAGTGTTATAATTGCTAATTGCTACAGTACTGCTTCCAATTCATGACATCGTTCAAATAATTTTTCTAATGCTTTCTGATACTGTTGTTATGTATGTTGTGCTGCAGCGGTTATAAGGGTTGTTATTATACCATAGTATGACTTTGTTGAATTAGTAAATATGTTGGACGCAAAATATATTTCTCGTAATCTTGGATAACAAGCATAACGATTTAAAAGCCCATTGTAGAATATTTTGTGACAGCTGGGATAATTTAATTTGTACCGTAAATATAATAACATTAAGCGTCTTGTATATAACTTGTAAAATAATGTACTGTTTGTATCACGTCCAAAAGCTATCTTTTTGTTATCAAATTTTGAAATGCATTCGATGAGTATAAATCAGTAATTATTTATCGTTTCCCCTCTTTTTTAATTGTTATCGTTGTTGATACCGCTGCTTGAATACCCAAGTCGTTGATGATGTATTGTGATTACTTCTAGCAGCAGTACTAAAATATCACTTTTCTTTTTCTAGAACGTCGTCGTTGAATGAATCCACCATTTTTAATAATACATCATTGTCACTTACAATTAACTTGTCAAAATACGCGCAATGTTCGACTGCTTCCTTGAGTAATATCGCTCGAGCTATTTACAATGAACAATAAACTGACATCTATAAGCAAATGAATGAGGTTAAGAAATTATTTAAATGCACCTAGTAATAAGGCGGATGACGACTATGTACTACTCTACTTCTTGTTCTACGTCGACCATAATTAGTGGATTTAATCAGGCTAACTTGAGATATGTACTTGGTACTATTATTGTAATAGCTCTTCGGTATATTGTTGCAAATACGTAGGTATAAATACATTTAGGTAGTATCTTGAACTAAAAGGGAAGCTTTCTGGTTCATTAATTATCTGATAAATTGAAGTATGCACAATGATCACTCGGTTGTTATAGTGTTAAAATAGATTAGTTAAAATACATGCAGGAAATTCACGTTCATAGAAAGAACAGCTTACTACGCAACTTTATTTGTTTTAATGTTAGTGTTAATTGAAGCATATGAACAATACTGTTGCCACATTGTTCATACAAGTATATATCGAAGAAAGCTATATTATGTACATATAGCTTTAGTAAGCTAATCCAGGACAAAACAATGTATGTAACAAAAAAGGAAATATTTATAGTTACATTGAATAAAAATATAGATATAAACTTACATAGCTTTTGTATGAATTAAAGATTGGGAGAGAGAGAGGGGGGGATAAATCAACAATTTAAATTTATTTTTTCCAAAAATTGTCTAACTCAAAAAGTTGTAGATGTGGACGACGTATTAGATTGCTTAATGTTTCGTGGTCTATTACGTAACTAGTATCAATGAGTTATACTCCTCCGAAGGTTTGAACAGTTCATAATTATATAGTGTCGTATCTGACATACAGAAGAACATCATAGCAAATCCATAGCTGTCCTCATTTATTGAAAAGTAATGCTTAAAGTATCTATCAGAAGTAATGTTTTGGGACAAGATTCCTGACACTATTCGGTCAAAGCCAATAATAATTATAATGTTAATGCGAGTCGAGTAGTATTACGCGAGTTTTTAAATAAATCCATCTTGAGAGCATTTATTATGACTTGAATAAGTTTGGCAAGAAAAGGAGCAATTGAAATAATTAATATAAAGTCATGTGATTGAAACTCTATAGTTACACAACAAATAAAAGACGTGTTCATGCTACTAGAATACTTTTGGGATACCCATAGATGTACAATGATAATATTAGTAGCACTAGTAGTGAATTGTACTATTAGATTTTGTTGCTATTATTATACAAAAGAAAAGACAAATACAAAAATATTAATAAAAAAGAGAAGAAAAAAGGTGATAAGTTGTAAAAATAAGATGAAAAGGGATAGGAAGAGTGTATATATATTTATAAATTTATATGTATGTGTGTATGTAAGTCGAGATGTATTTTTTTTAATCTAGATCCAATTCAGCATCAGCAGTAAGAATATCTCGTAAATCTTCATTAGAATAATGAGTGTTCACACGATTGTATAATTCATTCATATAAACTAAATCATTGAGTACATCCAACCAGTGGTCATCCCAAACATTGCTGCCATTATCTGGTTCAGATGGCATCACTGCGACATCAATGGGTTGTGGTAAATATTCATCATCCACTTCTTCCTGAAGCTGTTGTTGTTTTTGTTGATGGGTATCATAATACATTGTAACATATTCTATCGGTTCAACCGCATAGACAGTTTTGATCTTTTTTGGTTTCTTGGGTGGTTCAGGAATAGCTTCATCCAATTGGAATGGACACAAAATATCTTGGGGATCAAAAGTACCGGTTTTCCTTGGACATGTCGATATTTTGGTATGCCATTGACTTGCTGTTTCATCCAACTCATCATGAGTCCTCAAATATCCCCATAAATCCAATACAGGTAAATCATCGTAATTAGGTAATCGATGGTTCGGTAGTTGAGCCAAAATAGTATCACGTTGCATTAAAGGAACCAAGAATGCATTAATAGCACTTAATCGTTTGGCATTAGTCTTCACATGCGTCCCTGTTTCCAAATGATTTGTTGAAAATGATTCAAAGTCTTGAAAATTAGGATAAAGCATTACATAGCCACGTAAATAAACTAATTCAATAAAGTACTTTTTCCATGATTTTTTCCAACGTTCAGATCGACTTTTTGGCACAGTAATATTGAGTAATCGGTCTTGATTAATATCCATTAATCGAATTGTCAAGTATTCATGGAATTCACGCCAATGTTCGGGGAAATAGACGGCTCCCCAACTACAGGGAATCTGACTGACATAAGGCATACGTGGCGGATAATGATTAAGTAAAACATTATCAGGATGGAAAGGTCGTCGACCTGCCGGATGAAGTTCTAGACTTCGTGGAGAATATAAACTAACACCAAACATCATTTGCCGTAATCTATCTTCATCGCCACTACCATTGTTATTATTACTATATCTATAGCGTAAGATACTGTATTTAGCCCAAACATAAAATAAGGGTGATAATGAAACATCATCTTCCAATATGACTGCATAGTCGTCATTATGTTTTGGGTACCAGGATTCGATAATGGCAGGCATCAATCCACCTTTTCGAATACGATGTCGTAGGGTTTTTTTACCATGATGCCATGGAAAATTACCAACTAACATTCTTGTTACTGAATCCGAAGACTGTTCCATATGGACCACTAAATTCACCTTGTCACCCAAATAAAAAGATCGGTCGGAAGATTGTAGTAGTCGAGATAAGGAATGAGGACGTCGGTCAGTAATGACAACTAAATTAATATCAGGTGTATGCCATTCTAATTATAATATATGGATATAAAATACGATCTTTTTAGTTTAGTAGCCCATTCAGGTTATATATATATATATATATTTCATTCCCCTCATAACAAAAGAGAACTCGTTAAAATAATCCTTTCCCTTTTCTTCCTCACACACATACACTATCAGACTTACGTTCCAAAGCTTCAAACGATAAATCGGATATCCATAAAGCATGAATAATATCATCTGCTGGTAATCCAATTGCCACGATCTCCTCATTTTCAGCCATCATTATTAATGCACGAGGTAAAGGTTGATTATTTCGTTGGATATAAAATGTTGCACGGGGCCTTAAAACACGCGTTAACCTTGTTACACGTAATGTCATTTCCATTGCAAATATGTCTTCATCTCCTTCTCCTGGCACCGTCATTAAATTTAAATCATGTACCATAACATGACGATCACACCCAGTTTGTTTTAATGTGTTTTTTAGTATTGTTCCAGATAATCCACGTTCACTACCCGAAACAATCACATGAATAGTATAACCGAATCGGCACATAAGTGGATAAAATGCTGTTGCTTGATCTGGTCCATCCAATATAAATAAAACGGTATCCAATTGATAACTATGTTTTCGAATGGTTGTTTGTCGATAATCTAATACAGTAGGATTGATACGCAAAGCCCGCATGCGTTTCCATTCAGAGTTTTGTGTGTATACATTTTGTATATTTTGACACTTGAAGTTATTATTATTATTATTGGTGAAATCAAGAAGGTTTGACTGTGGTGATGGTAATGGTGGCAATGAAATCGTAACAACATCAACTTTTTTCATTAATTGCTGAGAAATCACATAGCCCAGTGGTAATTGCATTTCTTGTATGGTGGGCTTGTTGTTGTTCATTAATAAAATCCATTCTTTTTTAATAATCCACGATCCTTGAATCATATCCACAGGCTGTGATACATCAGGTATTTGTGTTGTTGGAAGACATATTATATTATTGTTGTCGTTATTGGTGTTATGAAAATTGGATGGGAAAAGAACACCATGAGTTCCTAATAATGCATTTTCGTAAGGTGGCATGTGCATGAGGCGAAGCATTGTTTCCAGATATTGGGATGAAACTGGTACAACGTCTTGTTCTAATATCCAAACCCATTCGGCTGTTGTATCAATTGGTGGCAACCACATATCTTGTCGCTGCTGCTGAAAAAGATCATCTTGTGGATCATATTCGGGTATAAGGATTGTTCGTATATTAATGTTGGTGATATTGTTGTCATTTAAGAAAGAGATAATATTTGTCGTTGTAGTACTAATAGATGATGATGATGATGTTATCAGCCACATTGTTTTGGGCTTAATTTTTTGGGCCACAATAGCTTCTAATTGTGGTTGGCTTTTTTTTATGTCTGTGACACGAATGACTACATCCACTACTGGTGCTGCATGAATCGCTGATGATAATGTAGATTGATCTAATAAACTTTTTATCCCAACAGAATCATGTCCTCGTTCTTTATACATTTGAAGATTTCGTAAATATGACTGTTTTGGATCAGCTGGTCCTAGCGTCCAACCGTCTATAAGTTATATATATATATGTATATATTACAGAAAATTAGTAAATTTCTGATCCTATATAGATTGAATTAATATCTAGAAGAAAGCAAAAAAAAATAAAAGAAAAGTTCTATTTTATATGTGTAATATAAACCTTTTTCCCAAGTGTTCCATTGAGGCCAATAATCTTCCTTTATAACTGAATCTGTCACGTTATTTGCAATTATGGTTGGGATGGGTGGTGGTTCACTTATTATTGTCGAAGGTGTATTAGCTTTCCAGTCATGAGCTACAGGTGATGGT
Organism: Circinella minor; assembly: GCA_016758965.1. Classification (NCBI taxonomy): domain Eukaryota; kingdom Fungi; phylum Mucoromycota; class Mucoromycetes; order Mucorales; family Lichtheimiaceae; genus Circinella; species Circinella minor. The sequence continues at coordinate 150,474 of JAEPRB010000016.1, read as the reverse complement.
GGAGATGGTGCTCTTGTTGTTTTTGTTATTATCGAAAAAAGTTGACGGGTTAATAAACCGAATGTTGCAAAAGCGATCAAATATACCAAGATTCGAAATGGCCGTTTTGGTGTTTGAGACCACGGCATGGAAGCAGAAGAAAAAAAAAAGTTTAAAAAACCGTCGTGTAAAAAAAAAGTATTTCTTGTTGTTTTGACTATAAATATACCAACATATAATAACAAATAATAATACTATATAGTAAAGTAAAAACAATTGTTTCTTTTTTTTTATTTGAAAACAGAAAAAAAAAAAGAGGGGGTAGGGAAGAGAGATTCTGTAGAAACACTGGAAAAAGTCCAACAACATATTTTTTAAAGTTGATAAAAATATAAATGCAACAATTTAATTATAGTCCGCGAACTTTTTTTTTTTCCCATTTTTTCAAGATCAGTTAAGCAGCTTCTTCCATTTCTATACTTACTTCTTTTAAATATATTTTAGTACACACAAAATATTGATATTATATTATATTTATATTGAGTTTAATAATAAAAAAATGATAATATAAATGATATATAAGAATTGGCTAATTGATCGACTGATCTATTAATTGTTTAATTGTTTGTTTGTTTATAAATGGGAGAACAGGTAGTGCATGTGTGAGAATGTATATGTGTGACCGGGAAAAAAAGGGGAGGAGATCTATGTACAAGAAAAAAATATAAGGATAATCAAGTTGTAAAAGAAATAATATATTATGCTAATAGATGTAATGGAATGTATGTGTCTGTATAGTAGGTGTTTGCGAAAAAAATGTTTAAATGTCGTTGTATGTATTAAATCATAATGGGGAGGAATGATTATTATTGCTATTGTTGTGAGAAAGATAAGGTATCATCATTTATATTATAATGATATAATTTCAATTTAGGAAAAAATATCCATGTGAGGTTTAGACTGTAATTTCACATCGATGTGGTTGTTGGTATTTTTTGTTGTCTCGTCGCCAGTAATATAAAAATTGACAAAAGATGGTAAAATCAAAACATAAAGTACCCGAGCTACCAATAAGATAAGGAATAGCTTCAATCAAAGATTCGGGCGTTGCGTTAGGATTTGTTAAAATACTGGCTGTATAAGTCAAATTACCCAATGCGGCACAAAGAAACAATGTTGGAGATAAGCCATCAATTGATCTCCGTTTATGGTTTTTATAAATTTGGGGGACACGCGACATGAGATAAAGTGTAGTGCAAATCCAAGCAAAGATACGCCCAATTACAAGTGCATTGTCTTGAATTGAAAAAAGGTCATCGTCATTGATTATTGTTGATGATGATGCCGTTGTTACCAAGTTACTACTTGAACTTGTTGCTGTCGTTGTTAAGAAACGGAAACCAAGTAACATGATAGCCATCAATGTTTTATTGTTGCTAGTGTTATGTGTATCATTCAATGTATACCATTTACTAGGGGATGATGATGCCGAATAAGGTGCTAAATCATCTTCAAAAGATTTGTCTTCAATCAAAAGAGGCGTCCGGGCCGACGGATGTTGAAATACCCGCGAAAGTGCGTCATCTGGTGCATTATTATTTGATCGTTTGTTTTTGGATGACGACCTTCTTTTGGCTTTAGAAGTATAATAAATCCATTGTCCTAATAGACATAAATCGATAAATACAAAATAGGTTCCAAGATATCGTTGAAATGGAAGCTGATCGGTTAAAATACACCCAATAAGATTTGCAGCATCGCCTAAATATAATAATAATAATAATAAAGGTTATTTATAAATAAAAATCACGTTGGGGTTGTAATCCCCCATTATTCAATGAATGATGTCAGTTGTATGCGCGTGGAGTAATCTAGTTGACGTTCCACAGCATAAGAAGGTGGAGAAGTGATTATGAAGTGTCTTATTTTACCTGCTAGCCATATGCCCAAAAAATTGATACTAAGAGAATCGACAGAAGAAATCTTATAATTTTCTATTACTTGGCTAATAATATGCGTTTCAAGTAAAATGAAAAAGGGCAAAAAAAAGTTAGCTATTATGATTTTAATCATATCCCCGCACTGACATACAGCCTATATATATATATATATATTCTCACGTCGTTCTCATATGTCGTCAACGGGAATAAAAAAAAATAAAAAAAAAACACATACGGAAGTTGAGCATTTAACCAGCATAAAATGGACATATAACCAAAAAGTAAACTAATCGCTTCTTGTGTAGTATAAACACAATCACCAAAAATCAACTGTTTTTGTAAAGATATAAATATATATATATATAATCGTCGTATTAATTTATTATTATTGTATTTTATTATAAAAAGGTAGAAAAAAAAACTTTTTTTTTTTGAAAAGCGGGATCGTAAAAAAAAATGATTATGAAAAAAACATACATGTATCCAATTTATATATCCTTCTGTTGCATCGCATTGAGTCATAATAATAATTTGTTGATATTGAAAAAGAAGGATTTAAACAATAGAAAAGAAATGGAAAGAAAAAAAGTTATATACAAAAAAAAAAGGAAAAAGAAAAAAAGGTTCCTGCGGTCTTGGGTCTAAGACTATTTATATAAAAAAAATTCTGGATAGCGATAGAAAAAGGATGCACTATGACTGTAATGACTTAATTCTCTTTATTGATACCAAAATTTCCTTTTCAAGATTGTTCAGGTACGCAGCTCCCCCTCCCCCACTTGATAGAATTAACGGCGTTTTTCACATTTAGTGATGTTATCGTTCGGAATCTTACAAATTCACCAATCAAAAATTTTCAGGTTCCCTTCATCGCCCCCTTAAATCTTCGGGTTCATGTTCCTCAACCTTTTATTCCCTTTTCGAGTAGTATAATTTAAATATTATAATAGTTTATAATTTCTATCATTTCACAATAACCCAAATTTCATGCCGAGATGAAAAAGGAATTGTGATATGAGCTATTATTCTTCATTAGGTTCTTTTTCTTTTTGACATTGAAATCCATAATATTAGATAATAGAATAATTCAAAAGTAATAAATAAATTTATGTTATAGAATTATTGCGTAATAAGAGATAACATGATGGGGATTTTGGATTTGTTTTTTTTTCTAAAAAAAGAAAAGACGTAACATGTCATGTGGGGAATGATGATGGCTATGGTTTATGGATGATCATAAATATTCCTAACATTCTAGCTTTGGTCTCCCCCCCCAGTTTATTTATTTTTTGTGTTAACCCCCTTAAAAAATTCGTTATCTTTTTTATTACTATAAAGTATTATTGTTTATCTTTATCATCAACCAAAGTTGGTTTTTTACGATAAAAAGCTTTTATTGAATCACTTGCATGAATCGTATTCTATTAAATAAATGATCGAATAGATCAAGGTACTTCTATTTTTGGTTTTTCAGAGTCTGTTGGACCCACTAAATATTAAAGATGACCAATAGCATTGATGCGTTTCTAAATGACTGCAAAACAAGGCCCTCGTGTTAAATAATGTTGTACCTTTCGTGTAAAAAAGAGTCCTTGCTACGCAACTCGTGGGACTATTGATCAACCATTTGTGGGGTCAGGTTTGTTGTTTTGGTTTTCACTATTTGAAACCCGTGGTCTTGATTCAATTGTTGCAACACTAGGATTCTATCAATGACTCTATTGGGTTATAAAACTAAAAGAATTTATTATTCTATGAACATAACGTAGGAAACAATAAAGGTAATAAATTTGAAGGGCTATTGCCATGACAATTCGGTAGTTGTAATCAGGAATGGTGGTTGATAAGTAATGGGGAAGATTGTTAATGAGACAAGGATTTAAAAGTATAATTAAAAAGAATGGTGACATTGTATATATGCTTGGTTGTTCTGTCTGAATCTAACTATACCATTAAGGCATTCTAACAGTAATAGTTTAACATAGTTTAAGTCTAGAAAATCAAACAGATAAAAAAAGTGATTTTCATTTTGTTTACTGTACTGTTTTTAATGTTTGTGGAGAAGCAGTAAACAGAAAGATTATTGGTCATGTGGTTATAGATATCTTTTGTTTTGTGGTGAACTGAAAAGAAGAACAACAATGATATCAAATGTACTTTTCGAATTCATTTCTACTTGTTCTTAGTAAAAAAAGAATCACTTTTTATTACTACTGGTAGCATTGTATTTTATTACGTACTGATGTTTGTAATAGTAACAGTATGTAGCCATATGTTGTGTAATATGCAAAAATAAAAAAATAAAAACCTACTAGTTTAAATACATCTTTATCTGAATGACAATGAATATACATACCATTATGGCAGTATGGAACATGAGCTAGTTCTATGTGTGAAATGCTATTCCCGGAACAAATACCCCGAACGATCTATCAAACAGGCTTGTTTTACTTATTTTGAGTCCGCTTTGCTCAATCAAATACTCTCGCACTTTAAGCAAAAAGTTTTTAGACTCCATTAAAAAAAATCTGTCCCGGTTCCGTTAACTATTTTTTTTCCACGCATTAACCATTATTGTTCCTTAAAGCAATCTGAAAGAGTTTATGCGAAAATGCAGGAGAAAAAGAAAAATACAACTGTACGTAGCACATTTGTCCCAATTGAATGGTGTCACTATGTGCTACCCCACCTACGTCGCTTATAGTTTTATATATTACACAAATCATCCTTGGTAGTAATTATTTTTGGGAAGAAAAAAAAATGCTTTATTATTCACAGTTTACAAAGTGTGCATGGCACCTTTTTTTTTTTTTTTTTTTGCTCCGCCCATACCAAATGTTGGCGCGTTTTTTTAATCTTTTTCTTTCCTTCTTGATATTCTAAAGTGGAAGTTGGTGCATTGTATCTTTTATTATCATCATTGTTATTATTTCTTTCTCACAACTTATAATTTTTTTTTTTGGAAAGAGAGAATAGAGTAGTTGGATAGTTATTAAACAAAGAACTATTATAATTATTTCCCCTCACTACTTATAAAAAAAACTCTTCTCCACCCCCCCCCTTTTTTTTATTTCCCTTCTTTCGTTAAATGTCGTTGAAGCGTAGTTGGGATTTATATAAAACAACTGACTATTATTATATTCAACGACAGCAACAACACCAAGAAATAACAATGGGCGCAAAACACAGTAGTATGACGCATTCGTCAAAAAAAACGAAACGATCTAATAGTAATGTCAAATTAAATCAATCCCGGACAACAGCAACATATAATGGTTATCAACATCAATCACACCAACAATCACTAAAAGCACCATTACAAAATACGATTTCTACACATAACAAAGATACTATTAATGATACAACGTACTCCATTTCTCCACCAGAGTAAGGACTTAATAAGAGAATGGAGTTATATATATATATCTTTCTTTTTTTTTTTTTTTTACATATTTTCTACGAGTTTAGTTTATATCATATACAAAAATAATAACTTGTAATTATTATTACTATTATAGATCAGTAAAGGTAAATGATAATAATATTTAATAATCAAAGAGAACAAAAATTGGGTGATATTAATTATAAATATATCAATAATAAGGTCAATGAAGAAGCATGCCAACATTTGTTTAACCGTTATGCTGACCCCGATACCCCCGATATGATATCACCCGAAGGAACACAAAATTTTTTTGAAGATTTAGGATTATCATTAGAAGATGTAAGTTATATATATTATGTTGACTAGTATTCAATCTATCAGTATTTTTAATATTAATATTCTATTATTATTATTATTATTATTATTAGGTCTTGGTGATTGTCATTGCTTGGAAAATGCAATCAGAAACAATGGGTAAATTTTCTCTGAATTTATGTGATACAATCAAATACTTACCGGTACGATTTATATAATTATTAGGTTATATTACCAAAGATGAATGGATGACTGGAATGAATGCATTAGGGTAAAGTACTAATAATAGTAATGGTAGTAGTATATATACATACATTGTTGCTGTTGAAGATGGTATTATTAATAATAAAAGATATAAATAAATTTAGGGTTGACTCAATTGATAAACTTAAACAAAAACGTAATGATTTAGAAGCTGTTGTACATAATTCAGATGAAATGAAAGATGTGTACCGTTACACTTTTGGCTACGCAAAAAATAAGGATCAAAAATGCATGGATATTGATGTAATTGTTATATAGTAAAAATTATAATCATGGATTTATATAATTAATTAGCAAAAAAAAATTCATTATTAGGTGGCGTGTGTATTATGGACAATAATGATGGGTCAGCAATTCCCTATAGTAGAAGCTTTTATTCAATTTTTACAGGTAAAAATAATAATTATTATTTAAATAGGAAAACGACATTATTACATAATAATGATCATGTGATTAAACTTATAATTATTATTACACCTACAGGAAAAGAAACCAGTAAAAGTAATCAATCGTGATCAATGGCAAAGCTTTTTAGAATTTGTATTGACAGTATCTAATGATTTATCAGATTATGATGAAATGTCCGCATGTATGTCCTCTCTTCCTTTATTATTATTATTATTATTTATAGTTACATATTGAAAAGTTTAATGAAAATATTGGTTGTAATACTGAGCTAATTATTCTTTAACATTTATATTATATATTCTTTTCTTTAGGGCCAGTACTTTTGGATGAATTTGTTGAATGGAAACGAGAACAACAACAATAATAATAAGAAGAAGAATTAACTTTTTTTTTTCGGTATAAATATTAGCAGTAAATTATTTTTTCATTACCTTTTGACACAACCCATACACAGACACAAAACTTTCTCTTTTGTTTGTTTCTATTACTCTCTCCTTTTCTTTTCTTCTCTCATCAATTTAATCAGTACCATCACCTTTTTTGTTTGTCTATTGTACATAGCTTATATATGCTTTTTTTTTTGTTATTTTATGTTGTGTAATTTATTGCTGTGTGTCATCATAAGGTTATATATATATATATATATATTGTTCGTAGTTTGTGATAATATCAAGATCGGATCATTGCTTCCGAGTGTTTGATGTATTATGAAAGAAAGGGATCAAACAATTTAGTTGTACATATGTATAACGGTATGTTTTACTGCCTTTAGGCGTTAGCGAACCTTATTGAATCAATTATTCTCACTTTATATGTAGGACACGTGAGAAGTTTCTTAATTGTAGAACAAACTTTGCACCAACCTTTGGTAATACATTATTTATGGCATCGTTGTTATGGTTATCAAATGGCTTCGGAAAATTAGGTATCATGGCTGTTTACAACACCCAAAGCATTTGTTTTGTCTTCCTTCCTGTACCAATAAGTTGTTAATTCGTGCAACTACTTATAAAAAGAAAGAAAAAAAACAAGGCCCATTAAAAAATTTGCTACCAATGGATAAGAGATAGGTAGACCCGGCTTACTGGTTTGACAAATACGTTATATGTATTTTCGGCATTATGTTGTGCACGGTTACCTTTTATTTTCTTATTCTAATTATAATATAACGTACGTAGTTGTATACAAAAAAAAAATAACAAACAAATATCACTTGAGAATTCTTATGTTTGGACGCCCAAAAAAAAAAAAAAAAAACTGGTCCCGTGGCGTGATCCAAATTTCAAAATATTAATACTTTTACACAGAATCCAACCAAGGGAGTGGTTGTTGTTGGGAGCGTTGAATAGTGTTTAGAATCTTTCATGTCAAAAATTTATGCAAAAATTTTTTTTTTTCAAAAAACACACACAAAAAAAAAAGGAAGATATGATGGAATAAAGAAGAAAGAGAAAGAGCACACATGCATTAAAATTATTATCAGATAAAATGTTTAGTTTCAAAAACGAGAGAAAGAGATTAACAACAATTGTATAGAAAAAAACAAGACAAATTTGACTAGAAAAAGTAATCAATGTGGCGTGTGATCTTGTGGATATGGGAATCTTTGGCGATCGATTTCCACGAGAAACAAGGAGAAGATAGAAATAGTGTAATGTGGAACCAATGTAAAACTAAAAGCATCGGCATTGGGTCCGAGAGTGTATAAACTACAAAAGAACAAAACAAAAAAAAAAGGTAATCAGTGAAAAATTTAGTAGTCAGTGAAAAAAAAAAAAATGGATATATAAAGCAGGAATGAAAAAAAAAATGAAGAAACAAAAGTAATCTCCCTTTTTTTTTCTTTCTCTTTTTAATTTTTATTATCATTTTAACTGTATATACATCAGTATCTCGTCATACAGTCACAAGAAGAAAAAAAGCTATATATATATACATATAAAACAGATCCATTAAATGTTGTTAAGACCTTGCGATAATAACTCTTTCCTTTTTGCTCATTATTCCAATATGGATGAACGGTTTGGTTCTACCCAATATATTCAAAATATTATACCAAAAAATGATCATGTACAACGCGTGGATAAACTTTCTCGACATATCAGCAAGATGGTATATATTGTGTATATGATACTTTATGCAATCCTTCTCTTTCTTGATCTATCTCTACTTTTATAATACTCAAATTATTTTGATTGAACCTTTTATAAAAGCTAATCTTATCTCATATATGAACCTTGATTTTTTGTTTAGAAACAGTACAGATATCCACGTAACAACAATGGTTGCTATGATCATCTTATCATGACGTCAAATGACGGTAATGGTTCCAGTCATCATAATCAGTTTCCAACCGATAGCAAACCATTAAATCACCAACAGCAGTCGTCGCAAAGTAATAACAATGGTAAATAATTATACAAAAGAAAACTGTATCTGTTAAGCATGAAATGAAGTAAAAAAAAAATATTTCTCACGATCACCTTTTTTTTGCACATAAACCCCCAAAAGTTTAAACCAGCTGCTCCAATGTGATAAGTACACATTTGATTTCTCCTTTTACATATAACTGTTTTTACACAGCAACATAAAATAGCTGAAACAACAAACATTTTTGTGATATCTCGCCTTCTCTCTCATTTCTGGTTTAACGACTAAACCTTGATTCCATAATTTATATATTATCATTATAATATTCTATCTATCATATCATATTTGATTTTCTATTATCAAAAATAAAATTGTCTTGTCTATCTATTAAGGTGTGTGTTTATATTCTTATCTTTGAAGATTAATTGGAAAAATAACAAGGAGAAGAAAATAACTAAACATGTGAGCATATGTTAACAGATCCTGCAATAAATATCTCATGATTAAATGCTTCCAAAAAAGCGCGTTTCTTACAAGTTTTCACCCTGTTGAATTTTGATGTGTAAAAACCATTATACAATTAAAAGCAAGATCAGAAGTTTAAAAAAGAAAAAGAAGGAGCAGTTATGTATTTCGTGAGAATCATTGAATGAAAAATATAGAATATTTATATACTCAACCATCAAAATCATTTTGAAAAAGATCATCATTAAAAAGAGCACACACACATACATCTTTGTTTTGGTTGCACGACTGTCTAATATTATCGGAAACAGTTTCACTGTAGAGAGTAATCGATAATTCGTGATCATAACAAAAAACAAAAACAATAAACTTCATGTTTTTTTTTTCTTGTTCTCGTTTAAAAGACTTTTTTGTGCGTCAATGTAACAATTTGAAAATAACTCTTTCTCTTTCTCTTTTGTTTTCCCAAACAACCCCCCCACTCTTAAAAAATAACTTTATAAACCATTATGGAAACTTCAATTGCTAAGCAAAACTTTTCAATAGAATCGGAAAATGGTCTTAACCAACAAATCCAAATCGATCAAATTGCTCAACAACAGTATCTTTCAACTGCCGCGTATTTTGATCGTGATGATGTTGCTTTACCTGTAAATATATAAATATATATATATATATATATTCATTGAAAATAGTGGTAGAAGTAGTATATTACTTGAACTATTGATTTCATATTGACAACAAAACACAGGAAAGAAAAGAAGGGGGCTGAAATGAATTATTATTTTGTTATTAGGGTCTCGTAAAACATTTTTTGGAAGAAGCTGAACACGAAGGTGAACGCGTTCAAACATTTATTGATTATCAACAGATGCGCGGTGGTGTTGCTATTGTCAAGGAGGTACCACAACCCAGCGTAAGAATGAAATTAATTTTCTTTTTATTTTTCTATTTAATTCAGTTTCATGAATTTTCATATTTTACCATTAAATAGAGATGATATTAACAAGTTGGATCTATCTATCTATATATATATGTGTGTGTGTGTGTTTATGTGTACTGAATGGATGGCGGGGAGAATAGTCCGAATATGCATCTGCACGTATGGCGGTGGGTACGTCATGTTTCTTTTTCTTTCATATCTTCTCCAAACATCAGCGGAGAAACATTGATAATAAATCTTTTTTTAAAAAATAGAGGCGAGTCTTGCTTTGGAAAAAGATGTTAACAAATCCCTTTTGAACCTTACATCCATTGCGCTCAATGCTAGTGATGCTCAAATGAAACATTGGCTAAAGTAAGAGAGAGCGAGAATGATAAGATGTGCAGTAACATCCTCTTTCTTTTCTTTTTTGAACAAATATTTATATCTACATCTCACCAAATAATCAATTTTCGTCTATATATATATATAGGAGTCAACCTCTTACTCATCTTGTTGAAAATATTGAAAAGGTTGCCAAGGGTATCACTCAATTGGAACGTACTCATGGTGAAGGATTGGGTCTTTACTTGTATGATCAAGCAATCTTGAACAATGATGGTGAATTCACAGTTTAAATCGTTTAATTGTCAACTATAATAATAAAAATTCGAAGAACACGAAAAAATTTGACGAAACAAAAGTAAATCGATTAGAAAGAATTATTATTTGATTATGAAAAATATAATTGCATTAAGTGTATGTCATTATTGTTTAGCAAGGTCGCCATTTTTGTTATATGAGATAAAATTTCATTCTCTCGTATAAACATTCTTTTTTTTTTCTTTACTACTATTACAGTCTGTCAAATGTGTGAAATTTTTTTATAATAATATATAATTATTATTATACCGTTTTGATGTCTATATTTTACATCACTCTAGATTTGTTTTTACAAATATGGGATATAATGTGTCACTGATTATGCGTCATAATAAATAGTAGTAGACTTTCAGAAGACATGTATACATATATAGAAGTGATGTTGCAGAATATTTTGATCTACATGTGATATCCATTATGTTTATAGAAAGCCATTTATCTCGCCTGTATTACTTCTACTTCTTTTTGTACAGTACTTGTAAAATAATTAGCAGAATGAATAAGTAATTATATATCGTTCCTTTTTAGGAAGCTACCTGAGTAGGCTATAATAACAATAAAAAAAGAGAGTTGTATAATAGTTATTTGATGTGTATAAAATGTTGTTTACGACTCTATGATTACTTTTTGATTCTTTAAAAGATAACCTTTCGGCATGAAGCTCAAGACTTAAACTTTACAGCTCAAGCTACAACTACCGCTACCATGGTAAAATTTGGGCTGTAATAAAGTTACAACCTTGAGTGACTTACACGTTATCATGTTGTATCGCGAACCCCCTTCCAACTTAGGACAACATTAACAGATTTGATAACATTATATTTGAAAAATATAGTAGCTTTTATGCAATAACAGAACAAATTGAATTTAGTCAAAAGCTGTCTTTTGAGCAAAAGAAATAACTTGGAAAAATGAAAAATACAACGCCCGACTATCACTTATACTCTTCACACTATTTTTATTCGATAGATCTTGGAAAAAACAATGTTGCCTACTCAAGATTTTATACACCAAAATGCCATCAATGTATTCACAAGTCATCATCGTAAAAATTATGGACGAGAAACCGTAAGTCTCTCCTTCTCCCTCTCTTTTTTTTTTTTATCTTCAATATAGGTTTTGTGTATTTTTTTATGGCTGATCATATTTTTTTATTGAATTAGCAGGTACATTAAACTAATAGAGATCTTTATTTGATAATATAATGATAATAGTAATATTATTATTATTATGTATGGATTCTTCAATTGACTCAACTGTGTAATGTATATGTGTTATAAAGCCTCCAACGATGGATGATATATTACAAGCTTGTGAAGGACCACCAAGATTATTTACGCGTAAGTTTAAATAAAAATTATGCTCTTTTTGATATTTAATCTTTTAACCCGCGTTATTTTTCGTTCCTGAAAACTTTCAAAATAATCTAGTACGTGATTCACCAGTAAAATCATTATTGGATACTCAACTTCCAAAAGCATTAGCACAAGATTATTATGTTGGTATGTTATCAGCAATATATATACGAATGATGTTATTCCCACAAAGGAATTAAAAATGCTTTATTAACCCTTGTATCCATATTATTTTATATTAGCTGTTGCTGTTGCTTATCTTAAAGAAAAACTCGGTTCTTTGAATAGTAATGATGTATGTCTCCACACAAATTATATTTCTTTGATTTTGAAGTATATATATAAAAGAGAAGTACTAACATTGGATAAAAATAAATAAAAAAAGGACGAATGGGTTCAACTTGTTGAGCTAGTCTATGGACTATATGACACTATTAGTAAACCACTGGATATGACTTTATTAGTGTAAGTTTATAACTTATCTATTAAATGTGTTTATATAAAGAGTATAAACTATATGAAAAAAAAACCAAAAGTAACAGATACATATCACAAAACAACAACAAAATAGGGATAGTCCACTTTGGTCACCAGAGCTTAAAAAACGCCTTCGTCATGCATGTAGCAAATACTTATCAGAACTACTTAAATCTATGCCGAAAATGATTCAAACAAGGCGTAAATTTTATATTGATGCTTGTCGATATTTTGAAATTATCTATGCGTATAATCATTCTATGCTCATTGCTCCCGCTTATGAATCTTTTGATACAATACTGTTATGTTCAACTTTGGATCAAAATTTACCTCCTCTTGTGGATGCTGCACAAATGTCTGATGATCTATTACAAAAACAAATTGATCATCTTGTCGTGGAAGATCCACCTCATTCTTTGGACTGGATTGTCGATATTTCCCAAGAAGAAGAAGAGGTACCATTAGAGAAAGCAGAGATGGCTATTGGCGAATTCACTCGAATTTGTATCCAAGCCAATACGCTTGGATTAAATCCAGAATTAAATGAATTTGTTTATGATATGGCAAGTAAAAGGTTTCAACTACCAGAAGATGATAGTTGGGATCAAGTGATCACAGAACATGTATTACAACAACAATTACAATGGATGCGATTAGTGGTGTTACCATGGTATTCGTATAGTTTACAAGAAATGGATAATGTGGAAGATATATCACAGCAACAAGTACGAAAGGCAAATAAGGAAGATTGGTATGAGTTTTTAAGGAACAAGATTGTATTAGAACATACTTTTTATAAGGCATTTTATGATTCTCGGTAATTTGTTATTCTGTTTTTTTTTTTTACTCATTTTTGAACAGAGATGGAAAAATAAGTTGACATTTGTTTTAAATCATCTACTAACACTACTACTACAATATTAGTGTGGAAAGAATTTTTGATATTATTACTGAATATCCTACATCAAAACCTGTCGTGGAAGATCTCAAGGTATTAAAAAAAAAGCATACTTGAAAATGTATTGATAACTAATCTATCTTCTTCTTTTTTTATTGTGGGGGGGGGATAACAGTTTATTGCAGATAAAAGTTCATCTGAAAATTTGACACGATGGTCAAGTATACCCAATCGTATCAAAGATGCTGTTTTAAAAGAGTACGTTAATATTGACAATCATTATGTGTCTATAAAATATGTACCAAAAAAAATTATGCGATAATGTGTAACTAAAATCTATGTTTCTTTTAAAGATTTCGAACTCGGTTATTACGAAATGGTACTTGGGCAGCCGATATTCTTCAACAATATATTTTATGTATCCAATGTCTTAAAGTGATTGATCCAACTTGTTCAATTCTTATTCCAATTATTGAAGTGATGCAAGATTATTGGAGGTAAATTTAATATATAGAAGCATAAGTGAAAGATATATATGATATATAAAAAAACTGATTAGCAAATGGATTGGATAAATATTAATGGTTCGTTTTATTTAGTTCAAAACGAAAAGATATTGTACCAGCTGTTGTAGAAATGATTCGAGAAGGTGAAGAATATGGATTAGACGATGAAAATATTTATGTATTCGGGGATGGTGAACTTGAAAGACAAGATGATAGTAAAGATGAACGAGGTAGACAAATATATTTTGTGAATTTTCTCGATTCCACTATATATTACTATGAATACTTTTTTTGTCTTTAGCTTTAAGCTGACTTTTATTTCTATTTTCTAATTAGAAAAACTCTTACGATTACAACAGATGTCATTAGATCCTGTTGCTATGTTAATTAGTATCTGTGGCTCTACTACAGCATTTGTGGAACAATATCAAGAAAAATTGAGCAAAGCATTAATGCTATCCAATAATTATGATACAGATGAAGAGGTATATATTTATATGTGTATAATCTGAGCGGGAAGAGTTGATACATTATTTCCATGAAAATATAACTTTTTTTTTTCTATAATAAATTAGATGATTAAGTTAGAAATGTTGAAACGTCGATTCCCAGAAAATACAATGACAAGTTGTGACATCATGGTTAAAGATATGGCAGAAAGTAGAAGATTGGATCGACAGATTCATGAAGATGCTCAAGAAGTTCAATCAAATTTTCATGCGATGATATTATCAAGACATTATTGGCCTGAAGAAAATTCAGATGATGATGATGATGATGATTATAATTTACAAGAACAGGAACAACACAAATCATCAATAAATATATTAGAGAATATGGATCAAACATTAAACGCCTATCAAGAAAAGTTTAAACATTATAAAGCCAATCGAAAATTACAGTGGACTCCGGCACACGGTTCAGTATCTATCGAATTGGAATTCAAATCAAGAACAGTAAAAATGACAACAGATCCAGTTTCAGCACAAGTCATTTCTGTATTTCAAGGCAAAGGCAAGTAATTTATAAAAAAAAAAGCATTATAGGCCCTACGTATGAAATAGATACAATATAATTTAATGATGATAAATTTCTAATTATATCTATAATTCGATAGGTCAAAGATATACAGATGAAGAGATAGCAAGCAAGATTCATATTAGTTTAAACAAAGTAATGGATAGTTTAGAATATTGGGAAAAGGAAGGCATTTTGATTTTATCAAATGATTCTAAATATCAACTTGTTGAAGAATGATTGTAATAAAGAAATGTATTTTTTTTTATATATCACAACACTATCTCCAGCGTATGAGTAGATACGTAGTTGGGGTAATTTATATTAAATGTTGTTGTTGTGGTAAGACAAACAATTTTATATTTGTTTGTTTTTTATGCGTAGCATGGTATTTTTTAACAAGTTGAAGAAAAAAAATTACTGAAGCAACTTAAAATGGTGCTTATATTTAGAAAACAAAAACTGGTAAATATTCGTTCACATTATATCTTCTTATGCACTCATGTATTACAGCGAAATTTATTAGACAGACAGCAGTGCAATGCATTATATGATCAATAACATTATCCTTGTCTTTAATAGTTTCAAGTAATAGTGTACTATAGCTATTATAAAATAGAGCATGTTTAAAAATATCACATGTATAAAATATTGTTCCCGAAAGTATTTCAAAATTTTGTTTATATTTTAAAAAAGTTACAACAGTCCAGCTGTTTATTTTTATTAATGCAAAGTTTTTTTTTACGAAAGAAAAGAGGGAAATGGATGGTATATAAAGAAAAATGTTTGATATTTTTTAGGGGCAGAAAGTGACAGTGTACTTGTTAGCTTTACATCCAAAGGTACTCTTGGCATCATCATAAGCATAACTATAAGCATCGGAACAGCCAGACTTGAATTGATCAGCATATTCGCTAGCCTTACACTTGTCAGGAGAGTTATATTCACCAGTACAACAATATTCTTCAGTACCAAAGGCAGCACAAGCACTTTTACATGCACCATCATCGCCCTTTAATTCATCAGGACATGATGGCAAGCTTGAACATGTAGGTGAACCACAGTTATAACCGTCACCACCACCAGATTGACCTTCAGGCTCGATACTCATGGGTAAGTTGAAACCATCGACAAACGAAATATCATAGAAGTCACTTCCTTCATAACCCTTGAATAAGAATTCGGCAAGTGAAACGGCAGAACCATATGAACCACAATCACCACCTTCTTTACAGCCCCAGAATCGACCAGACCAGTCGGAGCTGACTTGGAAATCATGTGATGAACCAGCAGAAACATCTTGATCTTCTTGATCACCACCACCATTGGTTAACTTGTAAATTTTAAGATTATTGCTACAACTATTTTTGACAGTAACTTTAACGTCACCACCACCGCCACCACCACCATCACCGGATGAAGTAGAATTACCACCACCTGATGAAGAAGATGCAGATGGACTTGAAGAGGATGAAGTAGAAGAACCACCGCTTGCCACGGAAGATGAAGGCGAAGCAGAAGAGTCGGATGAGGAACTAGTAGGAGCAGCCAAGCTAACGCCAGCGAAAGCAAGGATAGCAGTAATCTTGATAATGTTCAACATATTTTCTTGGATATAATGTATTTGTATAAAGATAATTAAAAAAAGTCGAAATATGTTCCTGGATGGCCTTTTTATATTCATTTTTTTTCTGTACCTGAAATAACTGTAATAAATAATGAAACCGAATCACACTGAGTTGACCTGAAAATGGTATGTTCTTTTGATTTATGGTTTGTAAAGTATCAGAAAAATTAAACAATAATGATTGACAATAATAAAAAATGGTGCTAGTGTTTCCAATGTTTAGAAAATCAATTTGTTATGTCTATGTATACTTTGTTTGAGATATTATAATTTCATGGGATAAACCTATAAAACAAGGCCTTGTATTTTAAAATTCGAATTAATCTAAAACGAAATGGCGACCCCGACGATCTAGGTATCTGACACAGAACATCTATAAACTACATATGAGGACCAAAAGGATAATCGTTGTTCTCGAGGGGGAGGTTGCGAAACGTACAAAATAACTTTGGCAAATATATAATAGTAGAACGTGGCTTCGATAATAATGAAAGAAAGACGATATTTTTGAACCCAGGAAAACAAAAACAATCATTAATTGTCTTTAGTCAACAAGCACAAACATATTAATAATTTTACATTGTCGTAGTCCTCTGTATTGAGTGATTGGAGAAAAGTCGGCATGTTCATTAATATTAATTTGTTTTTGAGTACTTAGGAAAAAATAAATTAGAAATGCTGTTAATGGTGCATATTGGAGAACCATATTTTTTCAACACAGGTGATAAGTAAATCAGATATAGGCGGTCATATGCCTTTAAAAAAATAGCAAAGTCCAATTGTATCATGATAGCGTTGGTGCTTTGTTTGTTCCATCACAAGTCCCACCAAAAGCCCATTATCTGCAATAAATCGGTTGGGTAAAAATTCTGTTTGAAAAGGTGGTTAATTGTAGAGACACACGGATACGTTTGTTGATGATTATTGTGAATAATTTAGCTTTGGAATTAATGAGACTAAGTGATCGCCAATTATGCATTAATTACAGGACATTCATCTTGGCAAAATTCGACATGTGTTTTGCTACGATATAGAATATATGCCGTCTTGACATACTTAATTATACGGTAGATGTTGATAATTAATTGCTCATACAATGGGTGTTGAAAAAAAAGATAGGAAAACGGGTGTGGTAGTCCATCATCCCCTGGATCGCTCTGTTTGGAAGAGCGCTTTGTAGCATCCCGTAGTTCATCAAGATGAAAATCGCAAACTAGTGATTCGGCGTTGTCGGGGTCGAGAGAGGCAGATGGTGGTAATGAATTTAACATTGAGTTATTTAATCGATGGATCATCTATCTAATACGTAGTGTATGGTGATTGGTAAAAAGCTAAAGCTTCTGTCTACATGCCTTCAGGAGCAGTATGAGTTTCACTAGTAGCAAGGTGTTGGAGCTGAGCAATGTATCTTGATATTTGTCTCTGTTGAATAGTTCTTTGAAGGCAACTGGCAGAGACTTCACTGTTTTCTCGCCATCAAGCTTTTAACTGAATAGCTAAGATGTTTGTTACGTATTTATTTTTAAAGGGAAGAAATTTTAACTTCAGTTGTTGATAGCACTTGTACATAAATCACATGGGATGGTTGGTCGCGCAGAAAACGATTTCGCTTACTTTGTAAGCCTTTTAGCTTTTTTTTGTCGCCACGATCCACGTTGCCAAGAGTATTGTTTAATGAACTTATTCATTTTGGTTTTATTGTACGTAACATATTCTCACTGAGATTGAGGGTGGTGATAATAAATCCAGTGTTGGGACGTGAAGCTTCAGTCAACGTTTTTACAAAACGTCGTCGAAAATCGTTTAATGTGGTGAGTGTTGGATTGTCGAGCCATGTGGCCATCCTATTTGAGAAGAGTTTGAATTATATTATATTTGGAGTAAAATAAATAATAAACATATGTAATATTAAAATATGTGATAATAATATAATTGATTTAAAGATAAATATGAAAAATAATAATATACATAATAACAGTTTATAGAAAATGGGATAAGTATGAATATGTAATAAAAATTTATGATATGTGAATAATATATAACGTGTACTAATAATAAGAGGTAAATAATATAATGATTTTGTAATTTTTTTGAGTTGTTACGTAGTGTTATTGATATGATAATTAATATTGATAATAATATAATTATTGTTGTTCTCGTTCTTGTTGTATCCACTGTTCCAATTCTTGACTATGTTGGTGTAATTCTGCCATATATACTGCGTCTCCTGTTTTTGTCCATGTATTTGGATCATATATTTTGCTAGTTTTGTTTCCATCGGCGGCCAGTAATGTTGCATTATTACAACTAACACAGAAAAGAATTAGTGGACTAGTAAAAAGGCGTCTTGTATGATCGATTCAATCATGCCTGAACGATACGTACCAACGTTTGAGATGAGGATTCTTTATATGTTGTAGTTCCGCTTGGTTAATCAGCTTTCTACATAGAATTTGATTTTGCACCTTGGGGAGCTCCATGAGCTTGATTGTAGGTTAATAAAACGGACTTCTTCATAGATAGTCAGAATAAAGTCATTATCCTTCTGAGCATAAACGATTCTATGTTTAAGTTCTTGATACGAGTGTTTCTTTTTTCATGTTGGCAATCAAGCCAATATCCATAACGTGGCGGAGAAGTCAGGACAAAACGTGTCATTGGTGTGACTTAGGCTCAACACCATACCCCATTTTTTTCAACAAGTCACTATTTATAGTGTCATATCTGTGGCAAATTATGCAAAAGCCTTTCCAGTGTTGACATTAATCCGATCATATGCAATAATATTCCGGCTTTCTGTCCATAGATGGGGGATAACTTTTTTTTATGTGCCTCTAACAGTGCACATGGAAAAAAAAATAATAGAAATGGGAAGACAAGTGATAAAACAATTTAATAAAAACCATAATTTGTACACGAGGTTATTAATAGTACAAAAGAAATATGGATAAAGACGAGAGAGTGTAGGTAATAGTAGATGAATAAGAAATACATATATATAATGGATGATGGTAAACTAGTTAGGTAGTTTAACTACTTTTTTTAGCATTTTGATAACCAAAGTAAAAAAACGCCATGTTTTTCTTTGGGGAATTGCTAGAAACACCCCACTTTATCTTTAACTTTGAACTTGTTATGTACACTGTATTAAAAACAAAATTTAATTATAGAGATTGAATGGTAATATATAAACATTAGAATTGAAATTTATTTTATACAGGATGTTTTCTCTACGTAGGTCCTTTTTTATTATGGTAATTGTGGGAGACTTTTATAGCGTCTAACATGTACGTATGAGGCAAATAAAATTAATTGTTCTCAATCAGGAAATGGCCTCAGTAGCGAGGCGAAGGGGAGAAAAACAAAATAATGATTTTTTCGGCAGTTACGTATCGATTAATTCTAAATTGTAAAATGATAATGACATTTCATATACGTATGGATTGGAATTTATAACTATTTGAAAAAGAATAATAATAATACGTAGCTAGTTATTTGTCATACGGTATATGTAATATTTGAGCATTTATATTGCTTACGTAAATAATTAAATACAGATGTACTATTGTTTGAGATGCATTTTGCTCTGTTATTTCTGTTTCTATGATACAATCGATCTTGTCACAGACATTGTCTTTCCGTTTACATTCAATTCTGTCACAAATGACACACGTATTTGAGTTTTTCTTTACGAATACCTTTAAGAAGGTTGTTATTCCTGCTGCTTTTCTTTTTCTACCTATCTGTAAATGTTTGTAGAAGCGCTATAATAGAATTTGGATTGTTGCTACTACGTAGGAGCTCACGAGCAGTCGTTAATTCTTTAACTGCAGTTAACTCTTCTGAAGATATTTTTATTACTCTACGTAGAAGAAGTCGATTTCATAGTTCTGGCTTTGATGGCAGTGGGACCGACTAATAGTATATTCCGTATTAATGGGTCGATTGTTGACAATGTTCTTAGAATTATAGCATCAAGAAAAATTTTCATTAGATAATGCTTTTGGTCCATTAGATTTTCTCTCGACATTAGGATTACTTTCTCCTGTTTTTCTTTCATATACTTATTGTTAAATTTATATTCCTTTTTGACACTATTGATACAATCCTTGGACAGCAATAACTTTTTTTAAGATTGACAGTAATAATTAATGCACTCACTTCTCTCTTATGCTACTTGTTTGAATCTCAGCAAAGTTAAATTGATGGCGCACTGGCGGTAGTTGGGGGAAGGAATTTAGCCAATAAAATCGATGGAAAAGGGGATTATAAACAGGGAGAGGTTAAAAATTTTATTACGACATATACATGTATGAAAATGGAACAAAGGGATGTGACACCAAAAAAAGAGAATAATACATATAATTCATAAACTAGATTGACAATCTACTAGCTATTATAATAAGGAATCAGAATCTAAACAAATGGAATGTTTTTTTTTTTTGGTAAATATATATATAGAGGAAAGAAACAGAGAAAAATTAAATAAATCGATGTTTCAAGAACAAGAAAGGACTAATCATCAGAGTGAGCTTGCAGCGAGTGAATAATTTTTAATGCCGAACGAGAAACTTGTATGGGGTCAAAAGGATGATTATTGAAAATCAAATTCCAGTATGAGCGCCATAGGGCCAGCAAAGTTCCTTGGATAACATTGGTGTATTCAACAAAAGCGTGTGTGTATCAGATCCCACCGAAGATCCATAATGACCCGAAGAAGATTACGTTCGTCAGGCTCATAGAGAAATATCGGTCCCCATGTACGAGTCCAAACTGACCAGCGTACTGGACAGCTGACTAAAAAGTGAGAAGAACTATCAATTGTGATATGACACAGTTGACAGATATTGGTGGCTCGATGTTCCGGGATTAAATCATGTAAACGTTGTGAGGTAGGAAGAGTGCGATGCACCGCTCTGAACCAGAGATTGCGCCCTGCAGAGAACATGGAGAGAGACCAAAATTTGGTCCATTGAGCTGCACTAATTCCTTTAACACGAGGAGAACAATGAATGTGTTCATTAGTATATGATTGTCGATAAAGTCGGGTGTTGATCGGTGTTACTGATGAAAGCAAAGTACAAGAATCTAATAGAGACGAAGC
The DNA here is from genome assembly GCA_016758965.1 of Circinella minor. Lineage (NCBI taxonomy): Eukaryota > Fungi > Mucoromycota > Mucoromycetes > Mucorales > Lichtheimiaceae > Circinella > Circinella minor. The sequence goes on along the minus strand of JAEPRB010000016.1, from coordinate 128,779 downwards.
ATCATTGTTGCCAAGGTCACCGGGCTGTAATCCCTTCTGTAATCCCTTCTGTAATCCTTTTGTAATTGGCGAATGAGAATGCGTTATTCTGGATTACATAATTTCACCATCCCTAATTTGGATATCGGTCTTCTCATACAAACGACATTAATGCGTACTTCAAACACATTCATTTATACTCTTTTCTTTAACACTGCTCTCTCCCTCTTTTTTTTTTCTTATATTTTTACACTCACATTTGTAGTAGACCACTATAAAAGTAAATATATCGTTTATTCATGGTAATCGACTAAATATAGCCCCCCCAATCCTAAATGATAAACTAATTAAATATTATTATCTATTTTGATTCGTTCTTACGTATCATATTCGTATTCCGGACACAAAAAAAGAGGATCAAAGAAAGAAACAAATACTGTAAACGGTTCAGGACACGACACAGAACTAATACGTATATATTTAATAATTAAATATAATAGGTCCTCTCAAGTGTTATTCCATCGTCTTCTGTTACAGAGGTTACCGAAGAGGAGGTAGAGTATTATTAATTTATTAATTAAATACGTATTATAATATAATCGTATAAAAATTGTTTGAAAAATAAAAACGTTACTAAAAGGAATATTATAACTATGTGCCTATTTGTAGCCATTATCACGTCCTACTTCGGTTACTACGGTTATTTCGTCTCCTGTTGCTGTAGATAGTTTATATTCAAATAATTCTCATCGAAACGATTTAACAGATAACAATGACAATGAAGAAGATGAGGTCCTTGTTTTGGATGATGACTTTTTTTTGGATTTGAAGAATCGGCTGATATGAATCCTGCAATTAACGATAGAAATGCAGCTGAAAATGCGGATGAACCCAATTGTCCCCAGGAAACGTAATTGATCAATATTCGAGCAGTATTCATAGTAAATTCAAAAAAAGAATGCAACCAAAAGAGTATGACGCAGGGACTTATTGGGTTACGCCAAAAATGCCTTCATTTGCTTTGGAGAATGTGGTTCTTGATTCAAAAAGCTATATCATCTTTGTGTGTTTTTACGTATGGTACCCTCATTATCTTGTGGAGACTCAAAACCTGCACTGTCCTTACTACAAATACAAGATTGAAGTAAAGAAACATATGTAAACGCTGTCAATATTAATTATGCAATCTGCGAAAACATATGTAAAACAGTTCAGTCTTCTACTCGAAGCGAACAGCTGAATCAGCATTATTGTTATCGTCATTAAAGGTTCCTTGGATGGAACAAGCCACTCCAATAATCACAAGCTCTAATAATACCAACAATAATTTAAATACAGTATTACCTTCATCTGAACAACAATCTGTACATACTTCAAATAACGCTAATGCCAACACCAATTCTGATATCTGTTTACCAATACCACCACGAGCACCATTATGGATTGCGCCAAGACCTTCCAATAATATACCTTTCGACAATCATACCACCAATCACCAACATGAATATACACCACCATAGTCAAATACTGTAATTAACAATATTCCGTTACTATTTTATACAAATACAAACTATATATCATCTAATAATCCAACGGCTCTGACTTCCATCCCATCAACAAATGCAACAAATATAAATCAGCGGCAAATAAGACATTGCTTTATTTGTGATCGTAGTGAGTGTCCAGGCCGTTCAAAAACACGTTATTGTAAAAATGCACCTGAAAAGTGCATTCATTGTAGAAAAGAAGAATGAAGTCGCAGATATACACCAAAAGAATGTCCACATTGTCCCAATCAATGCAATACGCACAAAAGAAAAAAATCCTGTGGTCGGCTTTGGCCACCAAAATGCGAAAAAAGAAATCAAACTGTCCAAGTAGTTCACCACAATTTATTATATATATATTCTTTATTCATTTATAATTATCTACACTTTCTCCACACACTCTCTATTTCTTTTTCATTATACAAATTATATCTTTAATAAATTATTTTACCATTTTTTTTAATGTGCGTCTAACGACGCACATAAAAAAAAAATTCCCACCCATGGCCAGAAAGCCAAATTGATTTATAATTCAACTCTGCTGACTTTGGTAATAATCGCAACTTATTTCTTCAACAATGGATTATTTCATTTGCAAGGATCCTAAAGAATGGGACATTGACGCAGTTTACGATTTATACAAAACTCTTAATCCTAATAACACGCACGAACAGCTAATTTTTTCTATTTATAAAGCCCTTGAAGTATTAAAATCATTGAATTCACCGGTTGGAGCCGCAGCATCAAACTTGTTTAAAAAATGGAATAAAATTAAAGTATGCTGTGCTCTATTATGTCTTCAAACAAATTAATAAAACGTTACTAATTATGCTTATCATTAGAATGATCTTGATGAAAGATTCATGTCTCCTTCTTTTAAAGTAACATCAAGTGAATGTTCTTCAGGTCACCAGATCACGCAAATTATCAAAAATAAGTAAGTTTGCCTTTCTGTTTGTTTAGGTAGTCAATCACTGTAATCCATGAAGAACTTTACCACTGACCAATATTTTTTATTTATTTTACTGTTATTAGTAATGGTGAAATAATACAAAATAATGATTTCAAAAATGTAAGTCTTCAATAAATAAAAATAATCTAAGCGTCGAAATATGCAATTCACTGATATTTGTTGTTTGCTCATAGATATATACATCACCTCCCATATACACGAATAGAAAAGGCAAAGACAAAGGCATTAAGCGTCATGCTTCAGAAAATATAGGTAATGCAATTTCACCAGCATCTATACTGTTGTGTGTATGTGATGGTTATTTATTGATAAATATATAATAATATATCATAGAGAAAGCATCTCTTCCAAAAAAAATTAAGCAATTTGACCGTGAACAAGCAAGTTATTTTCTTATATTACTTGATTTATGCATTCAGTTTGAATATTTATACTCAGTAACATTTTACTGATCTATTTCTGCTCTTCATGTACCACTCTCACCATTAGGTCACACAATCAAATGGTCAAGAAAATGATGAAATAGCTGATGAGGATAACACCGCGGACGACACACTGAAACACGATGAAGCCACCCTCGAGTTTGCTAAATGGATTAACCAATTTTCAAGAATGACGTGGATCGAACAGTTAGAACATTTATATGAAGAGCAGTATGTAGCAACTTTTTTTTTATTCTGATAGTTTAGGATTTAGCGAAATTAATGGAACTCTTTTCAACCAATCTTCTACAACAATGTAATTAGTGGCAAAAGGAATCACCTCGATATCATGAAGATGAAACTATCAAAAAGACGACAATCAACAATTAGACATTATTTGAAGTCATTAAAGTTTGAATTTGTTGTTACAAAAGAGGAAGCTCTCTGTCTGGCTCGTCTCCGTCGATGTAAAACTCTTGACGATTTCAACGCGTTAAAGATTCGATTATTTATGCAACAAAATGTTTCACCAAATATTGAATTCATCAGAAGTGCGCTTCATCAAGTGTACGTTTAATTCTTCACTTTATTAGCAGAATAAAAGGAAGATTTAGTGAGGTGAAAATGGATGTATATTGGTAGTATTCAAACTAATTTATCGTTGTATTTATAGCTCATTATTTTGGAATAATACTACCAATGTTTTAAATAATCTGGAGGACTGGTGGAGAATTGTATTATATGGATCGGTGTTCGATCATGCATTTGCTTCAATCAAACAATACAACGTCATTCGGTGTGGTGAATTATAATTGTATTTTTTGGTTGTATGACCATCAACAAGTTATTAATTATAAGTATATAATGCAATTATATATAGGTCTGAAGCAGAATCACTAGCTTACAAAGAACACTACATACTGTCAAATGATTTTATTCCAATAGATGAAAAGAAAAAAAGCGATAAAGTTGACATGATTGTACGAACCACCGATAACACTTTTGATGTATTTTCTGCTGAAGACAAGCCATTATTGGCCACACATAAAGCTGTATGCGAAACGATAGAAAAAAATAAAGATCGACGAGTAATAACATTAGATATTATTCAAAAAAAATTACCATTCCCAGAGCTCATCAGTGAATTCACCAACTACACGGCATTATGGCACGGAAATCACCTTATGATCCAAGCGACAAAGAAGATCAATGACCATTACTATCACTACGAAGCCGCCAAAACATATATTCCATTATCTCCCAATAACTTTGATACAATTGCAAGAATGCTTCTAATTGTTCTGTCATTGAAAGTAAGAAATAACAATTTTTTTTGTATCATTGTTCTGAAAAAATGAGATCGCCAGAAAAATATTGACTACTAATTTATTTATTTTTGAAAAATAGCGACATATTATATATAATTATAACCTTATCGATGTTTTAGCAAACGAACAAACAGTAATTTCACTGGATGAAGGGTATCGATCACCAATACCGTTAGATGATCAAGATGACTCAATCGAGTATGACTCAAAGTTCATTGAAAAATTGCAAGTAGAGTTGGAGATCGAATCAGAGAAAGAACGCACTATCAATATTAAACGCTACCGGGATGCTGTCGAAAAGGTACCACTTGGGGATAACGAAGAAGACATCATTATGACTACAGACATATTGGAAATATATAGTAGTACTCAAGGTTTGACGGACAACAACCAGGGCGAATCGGAACAAATATATGAACCATCTTATGATATGTTGGAAAATGAAAAATCAGTCGTATTACGATTTGATATTCCTGGTCTCCAACGAAAAGAAATTCATGTTCAGGTATTTCTACCCAACGTATTAAAAGTATCGGGCACCCGTAAGACGGAAAGCAGCACTCTTGGCTACTCAGTGATACACAAAGAATCATTTACAACCTTCTCAAGATCGGTGAAGATTGACAAGGCTATCGACTTCAAACAGGCAAAAACCGACATTCATGATGGAATTCTCGAGGTGATTATTCCAAAGGATGAACCGAACGTAATTGTAGAATAATCAAATTTAGTCCACTATTTTCCCCTTCCCTATTATACCACGACAAGTTGTTTATGAATCAATGGAAAACAAGCGATATTGTTTATACATCACAGTATTCTCATTATATTTTAAACCACCAATATCAATACAAAAATATCAACGCAAATACCTTAGCGTGTCTTCAAAACTTATTAAAAACCTTTTTTTTATTGTCTCTTCAGTTAGTTCCGAATGAATAATAGTTATCGTCGTTCTAGCAATAAATCCAATTTTATTCACAGCCCAGTGATCCTATGACAAACTTAATAATTTTTTTGCATGAAGATGGTAATAGTTCAAGAGACCAGAACCTTCAGCACACGGGCACTTGCTTGCAGTACAAAATGAAACGAGATTATGAATATGTGAAAAAATGATAGGGTATAAAGTTTAAGACCCTTTTTGGAGAAAAAAGCTAAACCATCGTAGACTTTATACATGTTAACTATAGTGAAACTAATTTTCACTTCTCCATGTATAGTCATCATCCGCTGGTTTGGCTTTCTTAATCTGTTCAATCAATGTATAAAATTTTTTACGCTGAGTGCATGAACTGAATATAGCTTTATTATATAATATATGCAAATATACAGTAATGTAATAAAAAGAAGAGAGAGAAATAAGTATGAGAAGAGAGACGACAGGAAAAACATAATGGAAATGCGAATATTGTTTACGCAAACGAGTCAGTCATTACTACTTTATATCTCAAATATATTCAATTGAATGTGTTTAATCAATTAGTTCTAAACTCGCCCATGAGCTGATTGCATAAATATCAAAAATATTAACTGTTACTTACAAAATGCTGATGTTCATTAGGGCAAAACTATGTCATTTATTGTGGTCTTTGCAATCGCCCCAGCAATGTCAAGGAACCTTGTTTATTAATCGAAGTTGAAAATAAGAAGGAGATTAAATTGAATGTTCAATATTTTTCAAATAAATCATAACGGTAACATGCCTTGCCATATTCTACGCAGAAATCGCATCAGTTATATATCGCACTTTCGGTTCTATAGTTGTGGATCCTCAAAAAATCATCTTTCAGGACAGATACAATTTTTCCACAATTCTAACAGCCTGAAGAGCGATCCAAAAGCTTGTAGTTTGCCTTCCAGGTATCCGATGATATTACATTATATACTTGTTCCCTAAACACAATAAGAAAGAAAAAATTCAATGTAATATCCACAATGTCTAGTAAGATCATAAAAACTAAATTGAGCTGAAGCACAGCAACGGTACAATGGATTTTCAAATGAGCTTTTTCAATGGCTAAGAAAGCTGACCATGCAGCCAGATCTACCCAGTACGCACCTGAGAAGCAACCTTTCCGAATCTCCAAACAAGAGCAAACCTAACTTAACCATTGTGACAAACACTAGCTGGAAGGATGTACAATTGTCATAACAACAATCAAGGAGTGCCCACGCAGGACCCCTCCACGAACCAGATTATCTGCCACGGTCGAGCTAGTTTGGTTGCAGGAAGTAGCCATATAAAGTCCTAAAGCTAAGAAAGCTGACCATGCAGCCAGATCTACCCAGTACGCACCTGGGAAGCAACCTTTCCGAATCTCCAAACAAGAGCAAACCTAACTTAACCATTGTGACAAACACTAGCTGGAAGGATGTACAATTGCTAAGAAAGCTGACCATGCAGCCAGATCTACCCAGTACGCACCTGAGAAGCAACCTTTCCGAATCTCCAAACAAGAGCAAACCTAACTTAACCATTGTGACAAACACTAGCTGGAAGGATGTACAATTGTCATAACAACAATCAAGGAGTGCCCACGCAGGACCCCTCCACGAACCAGATTATCTACCACGGTCGAGCTAATTTGATTGCAAGAAGTAGCTGAAGGACAGAGATGATGTTTTCTACATAATTCAAAGGGTTAGAAATTAAAGAATAATCGTTGTGTGCATGAGCGCAAATCCAAACAAGAGGTTTACCATAAACATTTTGTAAAGTAGTCTCATAATGAATAGCGTTTCCCTGTTATTACAGTATTTAAGAAGAATGCCGATTTTTGTCCACGCTAATGACGACACCAAATCGGACTGCTCTCCAAAATGCAAGTGGGAGTGTTGCTTTGGCGGGGTGAGAAAATTCGGATGAAGCACCATCTGATATAATACGGGTGTCACTAAAAAAGGTGTTCAATCAAAAAGGTGTACTTTTTGAAAGAGCGGCATGAGAAACAGAGTCATGGCAGGAAAAAAGTACAAGAAATACTCGAATCTTAATACTATCACTATACAATAACAATAATCTCAAAATACATTACTTTTTTCCAAAAAAAGTTTGAAACGGAGCCTTATGAGGCAATTGGTACGTATAAGCGTCATTTTATAAGAATTTATAAAATACAAGATAGATATAAATATAATAGAATAAATAGCATAAAATGTTTAAAAATAAAGGGATATTAAATGAATGACTTATATTTCAAAATTGTGAAAAAGAATCAAAAACAATAACGCCTGGGACTCTTCTTGTAATAATCAATATATTTATAATAAAGACAATATCTCAATAAAATTGGCAATATTTTAAGCATAGTAGTTCATTAAATAAAATATAAATATAATGTGTGATTCTATGTTTGCTATCATATAAAAATGACCAGTATGTTTTTAGCATAGTTTATTTGTTTTCTTTTTTTTTTATATTACTAGTAAAGCAGATAGTATTACTTTTCAGTATATTAATAATTAATAGTATTTTTTTAGTATTAACTATTATGAAATTATTTTAGTTGACCACAATAAATATTATGATTTGCTTTGACATATTGTGTAGAAAAGTGCATCTAGTATACTATCAAGCTCTCAAACCCAATTGTACACCTTTTTCTACATGGGCTAGAAAATCGTAGGTATGTTAGTAACTTGTAGCCTACCTCCTCGTCTAATTTTTTGTAGCCTACCTCGTCTAATTACTTTTATCATCTACTTCTTGTCCCTTTTTTCTCATTTTTCTGTAATAACATTAATATCATTGAAAAAGGTTAAAATTATAAGATAAACTGTATTTGATAATAATAATAATAATAATAAATGAGAATGAGGGCATCAACAACAATAAGATGAAAATAAAAATATTAATGGTAATATTGAAGAGTTTGGTGTTATGACAAAGAGCTTCGCTACGTATATAAAATGATATGAATTATCTCAAGAGAATAGTATAAAGGTTATATTGAACTAAATAATTATGGATAATGTTTATGTGGGAGTTCTAATATTCAGGAATTTTACGTCTGAATCCATGAAAAGGATGAAGTCTTAATAAAATTATTGATAAAATTAAGTAAAAATAGAACTGAAGAAATGGCTTTGGCAATAAAGAAATGGTGGGGATTTATATTGATTATCAAAGGTAAAAATATCCAATAACTTTTGTGGAAATGTGCAAAAGCGAAGTACAATCAAATTATGGCAGAACATATGATAATAAAAGGAAACAATAATAATATTGTGTATAATAATAATAATAAGCAATACGTAATACTATTGATAGTGTTATTGTGTGTGAAGAGAAGAGAAAAAAAGGGATATCTTTAGAACGTTATGATGTATAATAAGATAATAAGATAAAGATGCAAATACAGTAGTGGGAAGTAAATAAATTTCAGAAAAGAAAGAAAGAGGAGACAGAGATAAATAAGAGGTACGCTACTATAGTGATTATCACACTGTTTAATCATCGTAATCTTCTTCTACAGGATTTGGATATACATGTAAACCATATTCATGACTGCTCATCAAAATGTTGAATGCATCCTTATGTGAAGATGGGACGCTTAAATCTTCTTGAATTAAAAGAATGCTGCATTCCGGTACAAGGATGGTCTGGATAAATGTTAATTCATCTAATGGGTAGGTATCACTTCTTGTAATTCTTGATTTGTGGAGCAGCTCACGTTGTAAAACATTTACTATGATCGCTTTCCCTCTTACGCCATAATATCCGCTCTATAATATTAGACCAGTAGTATACTATTAGTATACTTATATCCATAAATCAAGAAAGAAAACAAACAGTTAATAATGATATAAAACTATAATTACCGTATAAAACTCCACACGAGACATTCTTGCAAATAATGATCTTTTTATGACTCTTTCATTTTCTTGCACGAATTCTTCTTCATTGATACGAGACGAACTATATAATAAACGGTTGACAATTTTGACCAGTGTGTCGAGCTGTGATAAGATGCAGTCAGGAAGTGACTTAAAATTTATCTCGGTATTCCTTCTTGTTTATATATGAGTTCTATCTTATGAAAACGGCAAAATTCTAATTGTTCTTCAAAAGCCACTTTTCGTTTAAGAGTTCTTTCACGACGAGAAGTAGAACCTTGTTTAATTTTTTTTTCTCTATTTTTTCGGTGGGTTTCTTTGAATTGCTCGTTCTTCGGAATGTATTGATCATACATCCTTTTAATAGAGTTTTGTATAGGGTCACCAAGGGATGTTCCACAATATGGACATGCATTTATAGCTATTGGTATTCGGAGCAAATCATTTTATAGATTAGAATTTTTTTTAAAATAATTATTTTTTGTTATTTTCCTACTCTAATATTAATTATAATATAATGTACCTTCTGTTTCTAGCTTAATGGCATCGGCTGCTGCAAGCAATTCGTTTAATTTTTGTAATTCATCTTTTTTCATTTGTGGTTTTCCACCGTCATCTTCAACTGTAATCGGAGGTTTTCCAGTTTGAACTATGGGATACTTTTTTCTATGTATATACTTCCATGCAGCCTTGTGAATTTTTGGATCTCTTCTGCGAGATTCCCAGATTGCCAATGACTTAGGCGAAACAGGAGGCCAAATCATCCTTGGAAATATTTTTGTTCTAATTGTTTGAAAGTGATCTCCACGAACAAAATACATTATTTCGGGTAGTGGCTGCCGCGCAGGTATGCCATACGGTAGGTGTAATTCCGATTCGTGGATTGAATCAGAATAGCTGGCTAGAGGTAAACTGAAACTATTCGCTGCAACTTGTATATCAAGAGCTAGATTGAACCAGTATTCCTTGCAGCAAGCAGAACGAGTTAGTAATTGTGGTGCAACACCATATGCCATTCGTTGAAGTAGTCCGTCATATAAAACACTATATCCGTTACAAATATAATCAATGCAGATATCTCGATTATCTTTGACATATGAATACATTTTCTCTTTAACATTTAAGTACTTTTCTTGATCTTTATATACAATATACGCCAAAGTCCTAAATCCATACCAACTATCACCCATAATTTTAATTTCTTCTATTGTGTTCTCTGCTGGGATATCTGGATGTATAATTCTATATAAATTTGAAATATAGTTATACTGTGTACATTATTAGTTAATTGTCAATAGGTATATTTATATATTGAATAGTTATTTACGTACTTTTTTTCCTTGTCTTCTTTAGATGAATTGTCATCCACACCTTTTTCATTGTTTTTGAATCGTTTGTTATGATGGGGGACCAAAGGCTTGTTTGAAGGAGATAATTGCTTCTTACTTTCTTTTGATTGCTTCGCTTCTTTTTTGTCTTTCACCTTCTGTTTTTCTTTTGCTTCTTTTTCCGACCTTTCCTAACTTGATGGGATTCTTGAACCGATCGCTTTTTTTGGTGGACGACATTTGGTTTTTACTGACTTAGGTAAAGCAAGTTTTTCAATAGGAACAGGGGAAAATTTCTTCAAGGCAGAATCAATGGCTTCAATTAAGTCTTGACGCTGTTGGTTATTTTGACATGAGATGTATGCTGAAGTAATTTTTTCTTTCATTTCTTGATACATGTTAACACCACGGCTAAAAATTGCATGCAGTTACCTAATTCTCTATGAATATGAATTATGGGTTATGAAATATCATGCTTCTCTATGAATATGCATGAAAAAAGACAATCATTCATTTTCATGGAAATAAATCCATGAATCTCTATTACAAAACTTAATGAATCTGAGTGACAATGTATGACTCTGAATGATATATGAATCTGCATAAAACTGAACAAATACCTATAAAAAAATATCTATGATTATGAATGAAAATGCATGCTTTGTAAATATGAGTGATAATCTATGAAATCACATACTTATACTTCGTGAAACCATAATCGTTTGATGAGAAGTAGTATTCCCACGCACTTCTTTTACTACTTTTCTTGTTATCTCATATAGTTAATGACCCACAAAAAGAAAATTTTATTATTCAAAGTGCCTACCATAATATAATAGAAGTGGTTTCAACCATGTTATAGCTACAGTATAATGTATATGTTCATAAAGTAAAATATGTATTATTTGAAAACTAGGTGCTGAAAATCCACGAATCTGCATGAATCTGTATATAAATAGGTAATGGATATGACTGAATATCTATGATTCTGCATAGATCTATGAATCTCCATGAAGTGACACGTTTCATAGAGATTCATGGCATTAATGATCATGCAGATCCATGGAAATCCATTCATTTTTATTACTCATTTTAGCCGTGGTGGCAAGTTACTAACATACCTATGATTTTTGTAGCCCATGTAGTCATCCTCAATACAAATACCAGGGAATGGAAAAATTGACATAATAGAAATTCTCACATTTCATGTATTTTACTTTCAATACAAGCCGAGGGATTGAAACATTAACGGGAGTGATATACTCACTTTTAAAATTATATCATACATTGATTTTATTGTATTATGTAGCAAATCTTCAAGAATAATTGTATCCAGTTAAAAGGATTTTCTAGTCTAACAAATATATGTCGCCCAAACAACTTATTTTGAAGTTGTTTAGCACAATTCAACAATTTGAGTCCTTAAAGATCTTTATATTTAATGGAACCAAAACTCTTTGATTTGTACGTGTATTTCCTAAATTGACTTTTATCGACGATATTTCAAAATTATTTTGTTAGTAACTATTATTTGATTAATAAATATAAGAAAAATAAAATAAAATAAAATGTAAAGCCACGTTGGAGAAGAAGATGGAATAAAAGTCTATATCTATAATACTTTTCCTGAATAATATTTGACTTTTTGTGATATTATTATAAAAACTACTTACACTAAAAATATATGAGCACGTTACTACAGGATGATAAAAATTTCACAACATAAATTAATACTAACAAAGTTTACTAATTAATAACGTATATCTTTTGCAATGGAAAGCACAACATATGTGATATACAGTAATCATATAATTAGCAGGAATGTTGTAGTGTACGTCGTATATACTTTCCTGTGTAATATTATTGAACATAGTTTATACGTATGAAAAATCTAATATATGCTTTTATGCAAGGGATAAAAATGTATTTTACAGTTGATGTACATATTTCCTATTTTATTTATGTAGCCTCATAAAAGAAATAAATATTGGAATAAGTGGTATGTATATATGTAATATCTCTTTATTACGTATCAACCTGTTCTTAAAGTAATTAACTAATGTATCTAGTCCGAATAACTTTCACATCCCCCTTATTTTCACACCAAAAACGGGAGGTGTAAGTTTGAAATTAACGGAGTTTCTCTGTATTCTTTTCTTAATAATCCACATACGTAATGCTTATTCGATTTTAAAATAAAAATGATAAACATGAAGTTATTATATATCAAGATGTTGTTATTATATTTATAACTATGAGCACAAATAATAATAGTTAAACACGTCATCAAGGGTGAAATCGTTTGTTTTTTTTATTAGATATGAATTGTCTTTTGTTCCTTATTGCATTAAGTACATCGGTAAAAGGGATTTTGTAGATTTAAGAGTATATATGATCTATAGATAGTATATATCGGGTGTATGTCTGTTGCCTACCCAATATAGCTCAAATATTGGTGTGCATAGGCAGATTCACGTTATATAGACACTCTACATAGATCTACATCGGTCGATATAGTCTTATATCAGATTGCTTATCACCTTTCTACAGTAATATATCTATATTTTTTGTATTAACATCCACGACCCCTTTATGTATTATTTTATTTTTTGTAATCCACATAGGCGTTCAATGCATTAGAACGCTTTGATATTGGTGACTATAATCACGTAATGATTTGTCGGATTTAAAAACATGGAAGCAAAGAACATCGGGTGATCGTCTTAGTAGTTCACATATGATGGAGTATTTAGATAATGGACGGCTTATGATTGAATCATCATCAGGAGGCATTAATAAACATGTTCAACATATATCCGATGATAGTCTGAAATTATTAGAAGCATTAAAGACTTTATTGAAGTTGAAAGCAACCAGATTCGAAAAATGCTCAGTTTGGAACTTTACTAGATTGTCGTATGTTTTGTATTCTAGTTGTAAAAAAAAAAAAAAAACAATTGCATTGATGTCACTGCGTATCAATGTAGATAAAAAATACGTTTATGAAGAACCACGTACAATCACTGTCCCAATAAGTTATTTCGAAAGACACCATTGGGTGGAATACTTTGAATTACTAGCTTATTTGGATGTAAGTTATTATATTTAATCAAGAGTTTTATTTATTTATTATTTTCTTTTGTTGTTAATGAGTACGTATACGTATATTTTTTACGTATAACAACGACTTTTGGAGCAAAAGGTGTGAATACCAAACTAATTAAAAGAAAATTCAGGTTTTAAAATCAAGCGCTAAATTAACAAGTGAAAGTATAAGGGTTCTCATGCAAATCGAAACCGTATCACCAATTATCCTTCGGTATTTCCCTTGAAGGACAATGGTTTATAAGACTACAGAAGTTCCTCTTCTTTAATGATAAGGGATAGCATCTGCATAGACAGATCATATCGTCATCCGCACAAAGTCTAATCTAAAAATCATTTATATTATTATTATAGTTAACACAGTCATTACAAATCGAAAGACCACGTCCATATTATAACACCGATGATAAGGATTTAATATTATAAATAGAAAGAGTACTTTATTTTGTTCTCTTGGGTCTCGTTGACTTCTTATTGTCTCTTTTTCTCTATTTATTTTTATTGACATATCACGTAATAGCTGTTAATAGAATGTATATTTATCCGTCGTCCTTCAGCCGTCCTTCAACTGTCCTTCAACCGTCTTTCATACATACGTATCAATTTTTAGTTTTATTGAAATTCATGCTTATTCTTATCAAAATTCATTCAAGAGGAAGAAAGAAGCCAAGACGTAAGACTTATATGAAGAATCTGAAGAGCTTTATTTTGGGACTTATATAATACTAAACATACAAAAAAAGAAAGTTTCATGTATTTAATCAATAAAATAATAGTTGGTAACTGTTTTTATTATTATTGTTTTTATTTCATTCATTCCATACTCTGTTTGTAGTATAGTAAAAATAGTCCCTCGAAAAAATTAAAAAAAAAAGAAAGGAAAAAAAAAAGAAATCAACAGTTAGAGAAAGAAAAAAGACAAATTTGAGAAAAAAGAGTAATAGATACAAGCAGACAAGCAAGAAAAAAAAATAGAAGAGAAAGAAAGAAAAAACTAATACATTGAAAGGAAGTTTGATGGGTTATATAAATAATAAATCGGATAATCATTTCACCAAATGGCCTTATATATGGTAATAAATTGGGTTATAAAAAAAAAAAAGGCGGGGAAGAGAGAGAGGGAGCTTTTTTTTTCTAATTAAGCAAAAGGATTAGCAGCCAATACACGGACTACTGGAGGTGGTTTAATTGTTTCAACAATGACTGCCACCTTGATTCTATCAAGTGCTTTAATTGTTTGTGAAGATTGATCCATACTATATCCAGTACTATCTGATAATCTTGAACGTAAAACAGAAGCGCGTCTACCAACAGGACGTTTCACAATAGGTTGTTGTTTTTCAGTCGTTGCAGTTGCTTTCTTATTAAATGTATTATTAGGTTCCAATTTTTTAGTCATGACTGTAGCAGCTGTATCCGTAATCTCTTCTTCCATTTCTTCCAATAATGCTTCTTCATCCAAATCATCTTCATCATCCGATTCATAAGTTTGATGATGACCTGTTGGTGTAGCCACACCTTTTTTCCAATAAAGCGATAAAGAATTGATATGTTCATCAAATTGGGAACGCCATACAGGTAAATGAGCTAAGTGAATACGTTTTTCAATATTCAAATCAGGAACAAGAACATCAAAGTATTGATCAAATACGGCAACAACAATAGCATCACGGAATACAACAATGTTGTTAACAGGAGGTTGTTGTTTGGCACATAAATAACGAGAAAGGAATAATAAACTTGTTTGTTCCCTAGCAGCACGACCAGCTTCTTTTTTAACATTACAATGTTGAGCTAGTTTTTGCATTGTATCTCGATCAAGATAGAATTGTTTATCTGAATAATAATAATTATAAATTAGATTTTTTTTTGTTCTTTGTTTGTTATCATTCATTATAAATATATATTAACTTACCATCATTAAGAACTGTATCAAGTTGTCTATGGACAATAATGTCCGCATAACGACGACTAGGTGCCGTAAAATGGGTAAAAAGCGGAACATTAAGAGCATAATGGGAATATTTGAGGATATCAAGAGTACCAGTACAATAATACTTTGGTGGATAAAATGTCTTTAATACAAGGGATGTCACCAACTTGCGAAGTTGAGTATCTTGAATAGATGAAACAGAATGTTCAATTGTTTTAGCATTTGAGACATCCAAACTGACACCTAAATGACGGGCTGCGTAAGCTTCAAGTTCACGCTATTATTAAAAAAAAAAGAAAATTATTATTCCAATCCGGACAACTCATTATTTCGTTTCGACAAAAAAAAAAAAAGAAACTTACAATCTTTCGATTTACAGGTGGTGCTTGACGACGACATATTGCTTGATCGGGTAAATGACTAGAAATCTTTTGTGCAACACTAATATTAGCTTGTAACAAAAGTTCTTTAATAAAAGTCACTACTTGAGGACGTGTAGCAGTGAAAACATTGGATGGAGCTACTTGATAACCATATTCAAATGTAAAATCAAGTTCATCACGTAAAAGAGTCATGGCACCTCCTTCTTCTAATCTCATTTCACGCATACCCGATCCAATCATGGCAAGTGTACGAATATCTTGTTCAATACCATGACTTAATTCACCTTCGGGTAGAGTAGATTCTGATGCAATAGATTCATTATCTAATGCTTTTTGTGCTTCTTGGTATGTCAACTTGGCATCCGATCTATGATAAAAAAAAATTATTTAATTGAATTGATATTTCTTTTTCCATTTATTAATATGATAAAACTTACTGTACGACAGTTTTGCCAATCCAAGTATCAAGAATTTTACCCTTAGAAGTAATGGTCCATACAACAGAAATGGCTAGTCTATATAAATTAGTAAAAATTTACTTTTAGTATATATATGAAAAAAAAATTATAGTATTTATATATATATATATATATATATACCTCTTTTTTCCAGGATCTAAATTAGTCACTTGATCGGTAAGTTCAGTAGGTAACATGGGTACAAATTTATGTTGTAAATCCACACGAACACCACGAGCACGAGCTTCTTTATCCATAGCTGAATGAGGAACAATATAATGGGTCATATCACAAACATGAACACCTACTTCAAAAGTATCTTCACTTAATTTACGAACTGATAATGCATCATCCAATGCTA
Source organism: Circinella minor (assembly GCA_016758965.1). Taxonomy (NCBI): domain Eukaryota; kingdom Fungi; phylum Mucoromycota; class Mucoromycetes; order Mucorales; family Lichtheimiaceae; genus Circinella; species Circinella minor. Next base: position 112,123 of record JAEPRB010000016.1, on the reverse strand, counting down.
AAATAATAATAACATATAAATAATTAGTTAAAAGCAAATCCATGGTCGTACTCCGTAAAGAGCCTTTTCCAAAAAAAGACAGATTGTAATACAATAAAAAAAAACCAGGAACATACCATTAGAACCCATTGGATCAATTGTAAATATCCGTTCTTTAGTATAATCCCGACGATCTTTTAATTCAGTAGTAGTAAATGATTCGACATTATTAGATGTTGGTAAACAAGACATGACAGAATCAGAGAAAGGTTGTTCAGATACATTATTATCTGCAAGAATGGCCATGACTTGAACATCTAAATCAGTCACTTTGCCTAGTTCTCGTTCAAGATAACCGAATGGATGTAATGAAGTGATTGGCCATCGTTTGATTGAACCCTAATATATATATATATATATATGAGTAACAAAAAAAAAAGGTTATTTTATGTTTGAGAACCCCCAAAATTATTTTATATGAGACATACCACAAACAAACGATTAATATAAGCATCATTATTTTCCACAAAATCAACAGGAGCTTGTTCAATTGGAATAGCAATTAAAGGTACGCGTTTATCTGTTGCTTTGAACCAAACAATACGAGGTGTTTCCTTTTTAGGACCACTACCGTCTGCCAATCTTACTTGTTCAGCTTCCTTTTCTTCTTGAGCCCGTTTATTGTTGGGTCGCATCAATGTCAATGTTCTAAACCCTTTTCATATTAGTTCTTCTCTCACTCCTGCCTTGATATATATATATATATATTATCCCCAACCTCCTTTTATTTCTTACCCTGAGAAATCTTGATTTTGTGCACGTTCCAAAACAGCCACAACAACACCAGAATATTTAGGTTTTACTGTATCAATATCATCATCACCACCAAAAATGATTTCATTTTCATCTTCTTCATCAGGCATACGTGTACGTACTTGACCTCCATTACGTACTAATTTAGCTTCTTCTTTTTCCTTTTTTTCACGTAATACTTTTTCAACATCGGCAAGACGAACAGCCACAACATCTCCTTCAAGAGCACGATTACGATCACGTGAACCACATACATAAACATCCGCATCCAAATCTTCACACCATACATAAGCATCACTTCGATTACGTTTGTTGACTCGTAAAACACCACGAATCAATTGTCGAGAACGAAATAAAGGGGGTAATGCAGAAAAAGGTAAATGGGCGATAAACAAAGGACGTCGTTGATGAGGATTAGCATCATCTTTAGCAAAACTAACACGTGTAGGAGTAAATGGTACTAAATTGAATGATTGATGAATACCAGGTAAAGAAACATTGGATGATGTGCCTAATAATAAATATGTATAGATCAGTTTAAAACATCATTGTATTTTTGTTTCCATCATCCATCCATTTCTTTGTTTTTATTCCCATAAACTAGACTTACTTGAACGCCAATCATAATCCAAATTTCTCGAAGATCGACGACTATGGGAGATCTTCTTATTACTTTCTTCCAATGTCAATGGTTTATTAAATGTAAGACGACGACCCGCTTTTCCAGAAAACATTTCCGCATTTTCAGATAATGTGGGTAATTGTTGTAATGACATGCGTTTCCCAGTTCCATTATTACACACACTAGGAAGAGATGACATATCAAAACTATTACCAGAAGATTCTGAATAACGACGACGACCTGCTGTTCGCATGGTTGGCATTCCTCCATTTTCATCATTATTTAATCCACCATATTGTCTTGAAGTAGAATGACGTCGTGGCATACTCATCAACATTTCTTTAATGGAAGGTTCATGACAATCCTCTTCTTCATCCTCATTTTCATCCAATGGATGATTCATTTCTTTCTTATTATCCAAATTTCTACCTTCAATTTTTGCAAATGTTCCCATTAATTTAGCTTCTGCTTGTGCTAAAGCAAGATCACGTAAAGCAACTGAAGCTTCCAAAGTACTTGTCATACTACTTGCACGTCGACTTCTTCTACGATTCATTTGTTGTTGTTGTTGTTGCTGTTGCTGTTGATTTTTATTATTATCATTTATATTACGAAGTTCTTGAACTGTATTTTGAAGCATATTTTGCATATTATCTGGACCAATCGAAGGACGACGACTTCCAGGTCTTGATCCTGAAATATATGTGGATGATTGTGTTGATGTTGGATTTGGACCATTTAAATTGACAGGAGGTAAACTTTTTAAAGTATTAATCATATCTTGAAGAGAATCCACAGTCACCTTGCTATTATTATTATTGCTATTATTATTTTTATAATAACTATTATTATTGTCTTCATTATGATCTTCTTCAGACAGGGGCTGTAATCCGAAACTTTTGCGGGAACTAGAGTTAGTAATTACAGCTGAACGAGAACGTTGATGTCCACGTGTCATAGGTCGATCCTTGTTAGTTGAAGGCGTGACAAGTGGAGCATAAGTATGAAATGAGCGGCGTTTATCAATAACTCCGGAAGATGAAGAAGAAAATGGTGAAGACATAGTATTGGTATCACCACCATTATTACCATTACTTTTAATAGTTGATGATGATGTGGGTGGCGAAGACTAAAAAAATTATCCAATTTTTTTTGATTTAATGATAATTACATTTTTATACTCTTCCCACTCTCCCCCCCCCACACACACACACACTCGTCTTCTCTTCTTATATGTCCCTCTTTCTTTCGTTTCTTTCTTCTCTCAAGTATGATAAATAATTTTTACCTTGCGTTCTGGTGGGTCAAAAAGCCCCCGAGTACTTTCGGGAGCAGTTTGATGTTCAAGTTGAATTGAGTCAGACTCCATCAAGTTTTTAATATATAAACGAGTTTTGAACTAAAATGGAACCGAGATGTCGGCAAACGAAAAAAAAAATAATATATAAAAGAAGAAAGTTTGAGTGTTTTTTTTTTGATAAAGAAAGAAAGAAAGTTTTATAAAAAAAAAAAAAAAGAAAAGAAAGTAAAAAAAAAAAAAAAGAAGAAGAAGAAAGGAAGGAAGGAAAGAAAAATTATGTTTCGGAAAAGAGAGATATTATTTTTACTGTTTAGTTTTTAGAGGATGTGTTTTTTTTTTTAGTGTAGCAATAAAATATAATAACTTCTCGCTGCAAGTAATAACCATTAAACTCATTTCTAAACCATCTTTTCTGAGGTCCGACTTGGTTTTTCTATGTTATTTCGTGTAACTTATCACTTTTTTTTTTTTTTTTTTTTTTTGCTTCTTGCAACACAAAAGAGTGAAAAGGAAAAACTTCTTTTTTCTGTACCTGAATATGTTTACAAACGCACATTCAACAAAACGATTTCCTACAGCTTGTCGTTTTTTTTCTCAAGGCAATTGTCGTGCTGGAGAAGATTGTTTATTTGCTCATATATTACCTATTAAGGGTATTCCAAATAATGCTTCTCACCAAGTTTTATTTGGTGACATTGACGACATTGACGCGATGTTAGATACTCATAATCACAATAATAATAATAATAATAATAATGAAGTTCATGAAATAGAAACACCAACAACTTTTAATATTAAAAATATGAGTACAACAACAACTACAACAACAACAATAATAACACCATCACAACAAAGAAATAGTATCAGTTCTAATCATAGTGAATCACAATCAATACATAAAGTTATTAAAGACTTTGAACTTGGTCAACATGAAAAACCTTATACACCTTATTATCAATCACCTAGGTAATTATTATATATCACAAGCACTTATGATCTATCTATATTTCGCGTACCTGTAAAATTTTTATTAAATCTATCTACTACAGGCACAATTCACAATCCAGATAAATAAAAAGGGTAAGGTTATTTCATTTCTTAATGATGATTTACATAAACAGGGAATAAACTTTATCTTTTATGATATGAATTTAGACTAAAATAAACAAAACATGTGAAAAAAAGAATTTATATATATTACACACACACACACACACACACACACACACACACACACATACATACATCTTCATATCTTATATAATAATCATAATCCATTCTACTTAAAACAACCCCCATCACTTTGTTTAAAGTATGATACATCTTTTATTATTTTATTTTATTTTTTTTTGTACAGAATATCCCATCACTATCTAATCTTTTTTTTTCTTTTGTTCTTTCATATCCTTTTACTTTCTTTTATTAAATTAATAATAGAAATAATAATAATAATAATGATAATAATAATTTTCTTTTATAACAAAACAGTTTTATAACTTGGAAGCAGCAGCTTCAATAGCTTTTTGATTTGCCTTTTTAGCCAAAGCATTGACACCAAACAATGCAGAAGCAATCCATACTTTAACAGTAATACTACCATTTTTGTTTGAGAAAGTATGTCTTCCAACATCCACCAAAGATTTATGACTTGTAAATTGAAAAGTACCCAATGATTTACGGAAAATAGCTGAACGTCCAGCACCTTTTCTTCGACCCAAACGACCTGATACTTCATACTTGACACCTTGAATAGCACTTGTTAATTGTCCATTATTTACTTGAGGTAATAAACTATTCCATTGAACAGCAAAAGGCATATCATGAGCTAATGGAGCTTTCACCATAGGAATACCACGCATAAAAGTACGATTCAATGTTGGCCAAGCCTTGTTATTGACATTGGCATTCGCAGTCAAATATTTGGCTAAAATTTCTGCATTCATATAAGGATAATGACAACGAATAAGACGCATATCGACATGTTTATTAGGGTACAACGCAGTAACTAATTTTTCCAAAGGTTCCAACTTGAATTGAGATAAATCACCAAAGTTTGGATCAGCATAATAATACATTTGAATGGTGACACGTGAAGGTGAATGACGGAAATGAGGTGTTGAAGTCAATTGTTTTTGAAAATAATGACGAAGTGCTTCTTTGGCAGCACCATCTTTTTCCCATAAGAAATTATTACGTGTGTTTCTAGAGAAACAATATATGGAAGTATCCCAATCTTGTTTGCCTTTGAGACTCAAGGCTTTAATACTTTTTGACATTATTTATAAGAAAGAAAAAAAAAAAAAGGAGAGCGTGTAATAATAAAAAATGGGAAACACTACTTTAAACAAAAGTTTCGGCACACCCCAAATTTGTTGTGTTCCAAGTTTCCGTGATATTATTATTCTTCTGTGTTTATAAAAAATTGTGACAGCGAATTCTTTTGGATGATTTTTTAAGAGGCAGGGTCCCCGACTGACAACTTATTAAAAATAAGGGGGTTAAGTAAAATATACACTTTGGATGCATAAAAATAATTACTTTATTATTGGTATATTATTACATTGTTGAATAACAACAACTATGATTTTACTAGTTTAAACAAAATATATACTTAAATCTTGGATTTATTATTATTCTTATTGTTCACAACGAAACAACCCTTCAGTATGAACACAAGCTATAGTTTAACCTAGCGGTGGGAAGAAATACTTATCACAGTTTGTCAAAAGAGAGGTATAATTGTCTGTACACAGACTAATAATACTGGATAACAAATTAAATATAATTAATAATCCAAGCATATACTAAATGCTGAACTCGTATATTTCTAATAAATAATATAGTTTAATATATAAAAAAGCAACCAAAAAAAAACGATTTTCATATATATATCATATTGTTTTATGTATTTAAAAAGAATAATAGTTGAAGAGCTGATAATTAAAAAAAGAGAAATCTATATACGTAACGGGTGTAATAATTCGGAAAGAAGAGTGGTGAAAAAAAAAAAGATTTGATGTATAGAGTGGTAAAGCATTTTAGAAAATAGTATGAAGTTTGAGAAATAAATGAAGACTATTGGTAAGTCTATTTTGGTCAGTGGTAAGGAGAAAGTCAGCGAACTCCTGGTCGGTAGTTATAGTTGATGGCATACCAATATTGCCCAAGAGCTTTTTAATCATGTTTTTACTGCGATTACGCCAGATTGCCCAACATGTAAATTGTATGGTACAATACTCAGGCTTGCAGTTTCTTCTCTGGTGCCCAAGGGAATGTGCACTTGGTATGAGGCAGAAAAAGCACGCAATCCCTGGTCTGAATAAATGTTATCAAATGAGATGATTAGTAAAAGTATGGTGTCTTCTATATACGTTTTCGGCATTATTTTAGTGATACATACTTGTATTTAATATTACAATTACGTTGACTGTGATATAAAGAAAAACAACGCAAACATCTTTGACGAACAGTTGAATAATATTTAATATTACTGGAATTGCATTGCTGGTTCCCATATATCATACACAGGGGGCAGTTTCTAATTGTGTTAAACTTTTCAAGGTAAAGACTATCTGAATGGTAATGAATGACCATAGAGACACTCAGACAGTCTTTACCAAGACTAAAGGCAAAGCCAGTATACGTTTGTAGAAAACTATATTTCACTATAGTAAGAAAACCAAAATACTAAAAAAAAAAAACAGAAATATCTAACCGGTATAATGTCTGGCTGTGCCTTTTGCTAGGTACAATCGCCGTAAATAACGAACTAAGAGGGTTTAAAACGATATGTTGCTTGTAAAAAATGTCATAAAATTTACACTCTTGATGTCCTACTCGCAAACCAAAAAAACGAAAATTCTGATATGTCCGGCTGGATATCTTGTAGGAACATTAGGAATTGGTTCTAGTAAATAACTTTTCGGAATTTTATTATAATAGGAACTTTTTTTTTGTAAGAAAAGAGGAAGTTGGAAGACAAGAAAATTATCATTCTTTTTTAATTAAATGATGTTCTTGTAATTTGATGAACATTATCAAAAACAAAAACTAGGATCATCCATGAATATAAATTACATTTGAAAAAAAAATTATACCTTTAATGAAAAGAGAACAATTACAATCTGTGTCAAAAAAACTGAACTATTTTTGTTTTGTATAAAACTAAAGAGTAACCAAAAGTCGCGCCACCACGCGTGCGATCCCCAAGGATGGCTTTGTTTAATTTGACTCTCCGCTGTCTTTCGTCGTGCCATTGACCACATTACAGAACTTAGAAAGAATTTTAAACATGTACTTAATACTTTTTTAATAACTTATGATACTTGATTATATGATATAAGGTCTTCATAATAATAAGATTATATATATGTATATAGCTTATTATTCTAATTTACCAGCAAGTCAATTATGAATATCTTTACCTATATCCTAAATTCACACCTGAGGAAGTAGTACTTTTGATTATCAAGCAAATTCACATTTTTGTTATATAATACATAGTTAGGGACAGAACAAATAAAGTAGAATTTATTATATAAGTGCGTAGCGTAATAAATATGACACAAAACAAATAAAACAAAAATATACCAGTATGTCTTATTCAGTTCAAATGTCGTTTATTATTACTCTGTTTGAGATACTCCACTATATTATAGTACTATATATACCAAAGTGATTGGTTCCTTACTGTCTCTAACTTTCATTGGGAGGCGCTGTCAATCCTTTCGGTTGTCATATTTGGTTTCTAGATGTTCAGTGTCAGATACCTAGACCGTCGGGATCGCCATTTCGTTTTAGATTAATTCGAATTTTAAAATACAAGGGCTTGTTTTATAGGTTTATCCCATGAAATTATAATATCTTAAACAAAGTATACATAGACATAACAAATTGATTTTCCAAACATTGGAAACACTAGCACCATTTTTTATTCTTGGCAATCATCATTGTTTGACTTTTCTGATACTTTACAAACCATAAACCAAAAGAACATATCGTTTTCAGGTCAACTCAATATGATTCAGTTTCATTATTATTTCAGGTACAGAAAAAAAATGAATATAAAAAGGCCATCCAGGAACATATTTCGACTTTTTTTTAATTATCTTTATACAAATACATTATATCCAAGAAAATATGTTGAACATAATTAAGATTACTGCTATCCTTGCTTTCGCTGGCGTTAGCTTGGCTGCTCCTACTAGTTCCTCATCCGACTCTTCTGCTTCGCCTTCATCTTCCGTGGCAAGCGGTGGTTCTTCTACTTCATCCTCTTCAAGTCCATCTGCATCTTCTTCATCAGGTGGTGGTAATTCTACTTCATCCGGTGATGGCGGTGGTGGCGGTGGTGGTGACGTTAAAGTTACTGTCAAAAATAGTTGTAGCAACAATCTTAAAATCTACAAGTTAACCAATGGTGGTGGTGATCAAGAAGATCAAGATGTTTCTGCTGGTTCATCGCATGATTTCCAAGTCAGCTCCGACTGGTCAGGTCGATTCTGGGGCTGTAAAGAAGGTGGTGATTGTGGTTCATATGGCTCTGCCGTCTCACTTGCTGAATTCTTATTCAAGGGATATGAAGGAAGTGATTTCTATGATATTTCGTTTGTCGATGGTTTCAACTTACCCATGAGTATCGAACCTGAAGGTCAATCTGGCGGTGGTAGTGGTGACGGTTATAACTGTGGATCACCTACATGTTCAAGTTTGCCATCATGTCCTGATGAATTAAAGGGCGATGATGGTGCATGTAAAAGTGCTTGTGCTGCCTTTGGTACTGAAGAATATTGTTGTACTGGTGAATATAACTCTCCTGACAAGTGTAAGGCTAGTGAATATGCTGATCAATTCAAGTCTGGTTGTTCCGATGCTTATAGTTATGCTTATGATGATGCCAAGAGTACATTTGGATGTAAAGCTGACAAGTACACTGTCACTTTCTGTCCTTAAAAAATATTAAATATATATATACCATTCGTTTCCCTCTTTTCTTTCTCAAAAAAAAAACTTTACATTAAATAAATTAAAAACAGCTGGACTGTTGTAACTTCTTTATTACGTATATAAAAAAAAATTCAAATTTTATAATGTTTGTTTCTTATTATATTCACATATTGATGGATTATTATGGTAAACAATATGAAATATGCATAGAGGAGTTTTTATTTTTCTGAATTGGTTTATATAAAAATTCTTTGTTTATTGATAACACGAGTCTACCATATACTTCATTGATAAGCAGGATACATAATGAAGTCGTTGATATTATTATAATGATAAAATAATATAGACTAGAAGATTATACGTAATGCAGGTAAAAAAAAGTAAAAAAAAAAAAAAAAAAAAAAGTTCGGAATGTATGTGTGAGCATCAATAATGGGGCAAAAAAAAAGTCATTTCGCTGGGTCATCAAATTTTCAGGACTCGATTTCCCATTGTTTCCGTGAGATCTTTACTAAATAGATCACAATATTCATATTCTTCTTCATGATGAGGTATCTTCTTCCAATTTGATTTGATTTCTGTACCATTTTCTTTGGTGCCACTAATTCTATATTGGTCTTTTTGTAACTCGACGGTAATTGGTTTGACATTGGTACTTTGGGAATCGGAACGTTGAGTAAACGAGTCATCTAGTTCATACTTTCCTGTATCCTTGGCATAAATAACTCTATATGAGGGTGTACATTTATATTTAATTTCAATGTTGGTTTTTGACTTCACCTGTCGACCTCGGCGAGCATTCTTTAAAGATCCAAGTTTACAACGTGCTCTGAAAACTGATACATCGGAGAACGTTAAAGGCGGCTTATTCCCACCGTCTAATCGAACAGATAAATGTAATGTAGATTCTTTTTGGATCCCATAATCACGTAAGAGTCGTTCATCGACAAGTTGTTTTCCAGCAAAAATTATACGTTGTTGATTAGGTGGAATCCCTTCTTTATCTTGAATATTTTGCTTCAAATCTTGAACATACTGTGTATTTATGTCAATAATTACTGTGATGGTTTTACCCGTAAGTGTCTTGACAAAGAGATGGACTGGGTTTGGACCCAGAGGTGTCGGTCCCCATTTTGTATAAAAGCCAGAATATGAAGGCTGTAGGATAGAAAATTGAATTTCACCGTTTTCAATACCCTCGTATTGGGAAAGGTGTCGATTGTTTTTTAATATGGAACCTTTGAAAACTAATACTTGGTCAGAAATAGACAAAGGACCGTTCATGGAAGAATGTATATGGGCCTTGTGAGAAATTTTTTCCTTTAGCTCTCCCACTGTAGCTGTTTTCTTTATATAAACAGGGGCACGGTCTCCATGTGGTGTAATCAGCGTGAGCATCATTATTGCTCCTGTTGATGAGGAAGGTTGATTATTCATGCCTACATTTGTTGTTGCTAAAGGTATTGATGACAAGGATAACGACAATGATACTGCTTCTTCTTCTTCTTCTTGTCGTTCATGCTGTTGTTTTGATTTCTGTTTTTGTGCAGTTTTGATCAAAACATTTGGTGCTTGAGAAGGGGTTACTGTTCTAATCCTTGATGTTTTGATGATTTTTTTGTCGTCGCCATGAATATCTTTAGTGTCGACTTGTTTTTGTTTTGCTAACTTAATATGTGGTAATGGTGGTGGGGGTAAAGGTGATTCATTTTCTTCTTTTTCTATAGCTATTTTCGAATCGGATTATTGATATTGGTTAAAAAAAAGTATTTTAAAAAAGTACGTATTCAGATACGTAAATGGTTGAACACTCTTGATAAGTAACATTTTTTTCCAAATAAAGTATAATGGAGGTTTGAGTAATTGTTGGTAGATATTTACTGTCAACATAAAACTTACTTTTATTTTTATAATCGCCTGGAATTGAACGTTCCACTGGATTAGATACTCGGTTTTTAATTGATGGTACGGGTTCATCGTTTCTGGAAAGGGCTTGAAGATGAAGTCTTTGAAGTTTAGCTTTGATAACTTTCGTTTCAGAAGCCATGGTATTGTTGTTGGAGTATTTTATTTTTACGGGAACAAGAAAATTTGAGAGAGAGAGAGAGAGAATAGAAACACTTATTAGTGTGATTTTATTCTCGAGTAATAAGGAGAGTAATAAGGAGAGGATAGAAACTTACGGCGCACCATTTTAGGATCCAGGGAACGTTTCAGGGAAAAAAAGCCCGTTTTTTGTTATGCATGAAGATACAATATATTAATGTAAGAGGTGCTCTCTCCTGACGCTCAATAACTAGTGGTTATATTTAAGTTTTTTTGGTCAGTATGCTTTTTTTTCACTTAATTTTTAGTATTACAGTAATTACAGGTTTTGTTTAATATTTGCGCCTCAAACTATTCAGAATACCATCAATAAGGCAAAAAAAAAAAAAAAAAAAAAAACTACAGTAGGCTAAATATTTTCTGGCCGAACACCTGCAACAGTTATAATACTTTTTCACACGGATCATGAACTGCATATAAATCTTAAAAAAACCCCCAATTTTTTAATAGAATAAATCATTGTTTTACTTTAATGTATACGTATTGTATATCTCTTCATTCGAATTACACATAAGTCAAAGCAAAAAAAATCATGCAAAGTAAGGTGGTAAATAAACTGTAATTACAAAATAGAAGCTGGGGTAAATAAATCGCATGAGAATTTTTTACGCGCCGTCAAAATAAAATAAACAAATAAAAACAAATAAAAGAGAATATGATACCCAACTCTACAACTCTTCCAAGAAAAGGCAACTTGGATTAGTAGTAGTGCCTAATAATAAATATTTCAAATTACTCCATCTACGTAAATATCTATAAATATCATTGTAAAAGATAATGTCATCCAAATTTCCCAACGTATTCTTGTAATCAATATATATACAATCGAGTCTCAGAGAATTCACCTTGTCTGTTTCACAGTTTTTATTTTTATATTGTTCAAAGACTAACCAAATACGACATTCAGAGTGCTCCTGCATCAAAACTTATAAGGATATTTTAGTAGTAGGTACGCGTGCCGTCACTTTTTTTTGGGATATTAAGTGCAGGTTACTGCATATCACATGAGTTCCTCGACTTACATACTTGAACGTATGAAGCGGAACAACTACGTATCCTTCTTTTTCTTTAATAACACGTGACAATACGTATTAATGGGACTGACCTTAATAAGAAAAACATTCAAGTCATAGAAAAAGAAAAATGCATTTTAACGCAGGAACCATCTTAATTCTGATAGCAAATAACAGTTTTTGACATAAGCTGATGTTAAATCGATATAATTGGCTTATTCACTTTCTTTTTAATTCACTCTATACATAATACAGTAATTATTCGTTAAGCCAGTACTCAATATATGTGAGCATTTGTACAGGTTTAGCGAATTGAAACGCAGCTGGTATTAATACGTATGTAGAATATACTGGAAGAATAACTATAATTAAATTAAGCTATATAAGATAAAAAGGATTACAGTTTATATAATATAGGTTTGCTACTGTGAGCTAATCTTTTAGTACAAAAATGATAATGCTGTATTCATGAAATAGTGATAATGAACCAGAAATTCGATTAATAATGACTTAACAACAAAGTGTGTATTAATATAGACCATGGTTAGCAGTTGAATAAATGAGTAAAATTGAATTGCATCAACAATATAATTACATATTCAATGATAATTAACAAGTAAACGACAAAGTTGAAAAGAATTACATACGTAGATAAGGAAGAAAAAAAAAGCATCTGTGTGAAGTTGGCAAAAAAAGAGACACTGTTATCAGCAAGATGTTGAAAAAATTCCTTTTGACGACAAGAATGATTTGTGTATTTTTAATTGCTATGGAAACAAATCAGCCAACTGGAAACCAAGGGAAGAGCTGATATGACGTTAAAGGAAGCCTGTATTACTGACTTTACCAATAAAAAGACTAATATTATATTATATAAAATAAAGTAATACTATTATAAACCTGGTAAATATTTAAACAAGTTCACCTGATACCGGTTTATCGAATTACCGGTATTTTACTAAGTATATAAAAATCAATTAAGAGATATCACCGGTTTAGCGAAATACCGGTTTAACGAATAATTACTGTACATTCTTTGGTATCTAACAATTAGCTTAGCACTTTGGTGCATTAATAATAATGGCAGAAAATAAGAAATGTTCTATATATGATAGCATATATCAGCTTATAATTATCGTACAAAACGTACTTTTTGCGAAATGTAGTTTTAAAAGAGGGACACATTAAGGTATCTGAAATGGGGTATGCCAACAGTCATCTTTTAGCATCATATTTCTCCAAAATGTTTTTCTTCGGTGTAGCTAAATTGTAATTATTTGTTTAGTCGATCTGCTTAATAAATAAAATAAAACTAATATACATAATAATTCTTCCACCAGTAGTTCTGCTACCGACAGGAGGTATTAGCAGCTCTGCATTGATATTTTTAAAATATAGTATATAATGTTATGGTAGGTAGCGATATAACAAATTGTTATATTTTACTGGGTTAACTTGTCTTTATTTCATTTACTTATTGTTCTAGACCGTTCTTACTGCATATCGCCAAGGTGTGAGTACAGTTTCTATCCGTACAGATACTTTATCCAGCTAGGATAATGGTTCGTCATTTTTTTAGAGGTCACTCGATACGTTTTTAAATCAGATACATCGTACGTACGTAGTTTGGAATCGGCATTCAGTTTTAAAAAAATTCGAATCTCAAAATACAAGGGTTTGTTTTATTGGTTTATCCAATGGAAATTATCAATATCCCAAACAAAGTATACTTATACATAACGAATTGATTTTCTAAACATTGGAAACACTAGCACCATTGCTATTCTTGGCAATCATCATTGTTTGACTTTTCTGATACTTTACAAACCATAAACCAAAAGAACATATCGTTTTCAGGTCAACTCAATATGATTCAGTTTCATTATTATTTCAGTTATTTCAGGTACAGAAAAAATGAATATAAAAAGGCCATCCAGGAACATATTTCGACTTTTTTTAATTATCTTTATACAAATACATTATATCCAAGAAAATATGTTGAACATTATCAAGATTACTGCTATCCTTGCTTTCGCTGGCGTTAGCTTGGCTGCTCCTACTAGTTCCTCATCCGACTCTTCTGCTTCGCCTTCATCTTCCGTGGCAAGCGGTGGTTCTTCTACTTCATCCTCTTCAAGTCCATCTGCATCTTCTTCATCAGGTGGTGGTAATTCTACTTCATCCGGTGATGGTGGTGGTGGCGGTGGTGGTGACGTTAAAGTTACTGTCAAAAATAGTTGTAGCAACAATCTTAAAATTTACAAGTTAACCAATGGTGGTGGTGATCAAGAAGATCAAGATGTTTCTGCTGGTTCATCGCATGATTTCCAAGTCAGCTCCGACTGGTCTGGTCGATTCTGGGGCTGTAAAGAAGGTGGTGATTGTGGTTCATATGGTTCTGCCGTTTCACTTGCCGAATTCTTATTCAAGGGTTATGAAGGAAGTGACTTCTATGATATTTCGTTTGTCGATGGTTTCAACTTACCCATGAGTATCGAGCCTGAAGGTCAATCTGGTGGTGGTGACGGTTATAACTGTGGTTCACCTACATGTTCAAGCTTGCCATCATGTCCTGATGAATTAAAGGGCGATGATGGTGCATGTAAAAGTGCTTGTGCTGCCTTTGGTACTGAAGAATATTGTTGTACTGGTGAATATAACTCTCCTGACAAGTGTAAGGCTAGTGAATATGCTGATCAATTCAAGTCTGGTTGTTCCGATGCTTATAGTTATGCTTATGATGATGCCAAGAGTACATTTGGATGTAAAGCTGACAAGTACACTGTCACTTTCTGTCCTTAAAAAATATTAAATATATATATACCATTCGTTTCCCTCTTTTCTTTCTCAAAAAAAAAACTTTACATTAAATAAATAAAAAACAGCTGGACTGTTGTAACTTCTTTATTATATAAAAAAAATTCAAATTTTATAATGTTTGTTTCTTATTATATTCACATATTGATGGATTATTATGGTAAACAATATGAAATATACATAAAGTTTTTATTTTTCTGAATTGGTTTATATAAAGTTTTGTTGTTTATTGGTACCATTAATCTACCATAGATAATTACATATGTATTCGCTGTGCAAGAAAGTCAAATAAACATCTATATGAAATACGGATAATGGAATAGAAAATTATTGTTCTTTTTACAAGCGTGCTTGACAATTAGGACATGTCAACTTCCATCGAGAAATACAATTACTCTAAAATTGATGACCATAGGACAACGTTGTTATACCCTTAATATATTCCAGACAAATTGTACAACAGGGATATTCTGTTGATTCATTAAGCCTTCGAGACTCGATTCCCATTCGTTTCCATGAAACCTGATTACTTGGATTATAACGTTGATATGCATCTTCACGAGCCACTTTCTTCCAATACGACTTGAACTCGGTACCCTATTCTTTGACACCGTGAATTTTATATTGACAATTTGTAAATCCAACGGTGATCGGTTTGACGTCCCTGCTAGAACAATTGGGGCAGCTACAATACGGTTTTAGTTCACCCAATTCATATAGTCCCATACCATAGGCATATATAACTGGATATGACGGTGTACATTTACACCCGACTTCAACATTGGTACCCGAATTCACCATTCGACGTTTTCGTGAGTCTCTTGAAAATTTGAGTCTGCGAGGACCTCCTGAACTGGATATATCACAAACTCTATCAGATCACCTCCACCACCACGTAATTGAAGAATTATATGTATTAGAGATTTTTCTTGGATATTATATCTATTTAATACAGTAAAACCCCGCTTTTTGCACCCTCGATTTTTGCACACCTTTTGGCCACAATCCCACTTTGATTTTACTATGTTTTCAACCCCACTTTTGGCACACCCCCGGTTTTTGCACTACTTTCGAGCCAAATCCCACCTGTGCAAAAAACGGGGTTCAACCGTAAGTCTTCATCCATTAGATGCTTTTCCCTTGTAAACCACGCGCATTTGATGATCAGGTGGATAATCTGTGACTTCATCAATTGCTTCTTTCAATTTATAGACATCCTCTGTTTCGACGGGATTAGAACCTTTGTAAATAGGATTTTTTTTGTATGGATCATAGTTGTCAGGTATTTTGATGGTGAATTGGATTTCACCGTTTTGAATGTCACTGTATTCAGAGAGTCGGTATTCGTTTACTAGCGCTGAACCATTAAAGGATAAAAACTGATCAGAAACAGGTAGCGGTCCTTTCTTGGATGGTTCTCGTTCGGTCATATAAAAGAGCTTTTCCTTGAGATCTTGTACAGTAGCAGTATGTTCCATATCTACGGTAACACTTTCTCGTTATGCTGTAACCACTTTAAGAATCGTCAATGATTCAGAAGATGTTGACTGAAGTTCTGGTGATACTATTGTTTCTGTTATTTTTGACGATGAAACAGCTACAACCGGCGCTAATGATAACGGTAACTTTTTTTGGGGGGATTTTTATCAGAAGAGTGAAGAAACAATGATGAAAAAATTTGTCGTTGTTGTCTTTGCACAAATTTAGTCAAAAAATTCAGTGCTTTAAGCTTGAATCCCTTTTGCTTTTTATTGATGATAATACTGTTATTGGTGTTAATTTTTTCCTTTTGTATTTCTTCCCCTTCTTCATTCATAACAATAGTAGATGGTAGTTCTTTTTGTTTCAAACTTGCTTTTTGTGATACTTTTTCTTTTTCGGGAATATCAGTTACTAATCCTTGTTGGACTACGTAGAGTTACTTTTGGGGACGGTTTTGGAGCATTTGCATATAATGATGCGCAGCCTTTAAAAGTAACTGTTTTCCCAAATAATTTTTAGTCGTATACTGAATTATTAACACACGGTATTGGTCTTCCGTCAAGATATAACTCAATCGCGTAGGAAAATCTGTATCGAGGTAAGCCTAGTAATGAACTGCCCAAGATGTTGGCTACTCGTTGTCGGATATATGATAGTGGTTCATGCTCTAGATAAGGAATGCGAATAAATATGCCTGGAAATCCAGCAATAAGAACTCCACTTCAGAAGGCATATTGTCTTTTTTTTATATTTATATATTAAAGAAAAAAAGGAACTTAAAGAAGATGGAAAAAATAAAGATTGACAAATTTATATCCTTTAAAAGAAACGATGTATAAGGTAATTGTTAAAATCTGTGCCAAGTTTTTCTCTTCTTGACAACATATCAATGAATTATTATTATATATTATTCTAGTATGATACTGTCTCAGCAAGGTCTTTTTTTTTGTAGGTTTAAATAGATATATATTCTACTGTTACATATGATCACATCTAATAAGTGTTAAAAAAAAATGAATAACCAGAAACCAAAGTATCCATTATTACTTCCTCATAGGTTAAGAAAAAAAAGCCTAGATATTTTTGAAAAAAAACACCGCTCCAACAATCAGCATTTGAAGTGTTTTATGTGTATTACTTCTTTTTCCAACTGACACATAAAAAAAATAATGGTGGGAGCAGGTTCCGAACAACAAGCTCGCGAACTAATTACACAAGCACAAAAGAAATTAAAATCTTGGTCTTTTTTTGGTCCTTCTAATAAATATGAAGATGCTGCTGAATTATATGAAAAAGCAGGCAATATGTACAAGTTGGCTCAGCAATGTAAAGTATATTCTTATTTTCTAAAATAAACTTTAAACTTTCCTCTATCATAGCTCCATCCAGCTTTTTTTTTCTCTTTATCAATTCATCTTGTACTAGAAAAGGAAAACATAAATGCGAAGCAATAATGTAAAAGAAGGACATGATAGACCAAATAAATTAACTAGATATTATCAAATTTATTTTAATATAAATAGGGTCGTTAGCAGGTGATGCATTCATTGAAGCTGCAAAACTATTTGAACAAGCCAATGGAGCCAAGTTTGATGGTTCAAGAGCTTATGAAAATGCCGCAAAGTGTTATAAACGTCATGATCCTCGAGGTAAAAATAATTATAAATAAAAAAAAGGAAGGGTTTGAAGCGAAAAAAGGTTACTTTTGTATTTTTGTAAGAAGGTAACTTTATCTTATTAATGTTTTGGATGTTAAAAATATATAGCTGCTGTAAAAGCACTTCATGAAGCTATTGCACTTGATCAAGACGGTGGTAATTTTCGACAAGCAGCACGACATTATCAAGAAGCTGCTGAGCTTTTAGAAACTGAAATTGATGATCCTAAAGCTGCTTATGATGCTTATGGACACGCTGCAGAATTATTTAGTGCAGACGAATCACCTGCGTAAGTTTATTATTATTATTCTGACTTGCATAATCATAAAACACGGAGTATACATTTTAATTTATTTTCATTGCTCGATAATAATATAATGTATGTATGTTTTTCTTTATTATATAATAGTATGGCCAATAAGTGCTTCCTCAAAGTAGCACAAATCGCAGCTGATTTGAATATGTATGATGTTGCTATCGAAAAATTCGAACGTGTAGCATCTGCTGCAGTTGATGATAACTTGTTAAAATGGTCATTGAAGGAATATTTCTTAAAGGCTGGATTATGTCATTTATGTACAGATGTAAGTACTAAATGTGGGAAGGGTATATGTCTAATCAATGTAGTTGAAGGTAATTAATCCTAACTGTATGGATTATAGGATATGGTTCGTTCTCGTCAAGCTTTGAATAGTTATTGTGGAATGGATATGTCATTTGAACAAACGCGTGAATATCAACTTCTCAAGGTAAAAATTTAAGATATTTGTGAAACGAGGAACAATATATAGTTATAAACAAACGGGAAAACATATAACTGATTATATTATATGAATGAATATAGGGTGTTATGGACGCTATTGATAATGGGGATGTAGAACAGTTTACACAAGCCGTCTATGATTATGATAAGTTGACCAAGTTGGATAGTTGGAAAACGGCTATTTTGCTTAAAATCAAAAAGAACATGGATCAAGATGATCTTCGTTAAATAACATATCATTGCTATGATGATGTTTTTCTTTTTCCTATATCACATAGTTAAAACACACCTACACCATATATACACATTGACACTTTTTTTTTACTATTTTTCTCTTTATTATGCCACTATAAACATCACATTTTCTCTTAGTCATTCTCTCGAACACGATTTATCTCAATCTCTCCTTACTTCACTTTATATATATGTATATATATGTATATATAAATTGTAAAATCTTTTACTATCTTCATCAAACACTCATTTACGTAGTTATACATATACACCTCCTACTCACGCACATAAATGACATTTCACATGAAATTTTACTACGTTTGGCAATAATATAGCGAACCCCACATCAATTTGATCAACAACATTATTATTATTACCTAGTTACTTTTATTATTGATTGTTATATATCAACAGTTTATATCTATCTATCTATCTATCTATCGACCTCGTCCAGCTTTTTTTCCGTAAAGTTCTTCAAATTCATGTTTACGCATCTTCATTCTCCTTCGAATCGTTTTATTATATTCTTCCCGACGTTTGATTACTCGAACACCACTCATACCAGGCTTAATATCCTCTTCTGTGAAGTAACCAAATTGCCCAGTTTGATCACGTATTTCATATCCATTATTAAAATCACGAGCAGAAATAGCATTACTTCCTTCTGCTTTGATATGAGTTACTGCAACAGCGACACCATCAGCACAGTAGATGTGTAATGCTTTTGTTTCATCATCATACATAAAAGTGCCTGGTTCGGGTTCTTCTCGCATATAATACAATGGTGAATCTGAAGGAAGATACATGTTTAATAATTGCATGGTAATATGTCGTTGCTTGATTTTTTTCGATCGTTTAATTCTTGTAAATGTAAATACTGTACGAAGCGGATACTTTAAAAAAAATATTATTTATTAATATATGCTGAAGACATAAATATAAAAAAATGTAACTGAAACGTTTTGTTGTTGTAGTTGTTGCCTGGTTTAGAGACTTACTTGTTCACCAATAGCACGATATAATTGTTCAATTTGCCATGCTTCCATATCTTCAAATACAACTTCTGACCATTCTTTTTTGATTTTAGGTGCTGATGTCACTTGAGAAAGATCTTGCACTTTGGCATTTTTCTAAAATAAACAATGTTAGTAACTTGTTATAATATTTTCCCTTCTTTCCCTAAATATTATTATAATTAAAAACAAAAACAACTTACTTTTAACTCATCGATATTATGTAATGTATCCATTAAAAGTCGACTTCCCACAGAACTTAGTCTTTCTTTTAAGTCTTTATAGTTGGGTGCCTCGATTCCACTAATATCCTGTATAGTGGTTTCTGCACATTAGATTATTTAAACACTTTATTTTAAGCCTTTTCGGAGATCCTTCCCCTCCCCTCCCTTGTACGTTTTATTTTACTTACCAAAGTTTCTTGTGCAAGAATACGCCCAGCATCAAATTCCTTATCATCTAATTCTTGTACAGTAACACCTGTTTTATCATCACCTGCTAAAATAGTGTGTTGTATAGGTGCTGCTCCTCGATATTTAGGTAAAAGTGATGGATGAACGTTGATTGCACCCTTTTTTAATCCATGAATGATATCTGATGGTACAAAATATCCAAATGAAACAACTACACCTAAATCATATCCATCACGGTTGTCAGGCAACTAGTACGTATACATATAATCCCTTTTAGTATATATATATAGTCCATAGTAATCTAGCAACTACAGCCGCTCTCCTTTTTCTTTATATGTATAGATTTATTTACCTTCCATCCATCGAGTGTCTTTGCATTTTCAGGTGTATGATGAACAGGAATGCCATATAATTCAGCAATACCCTTTGTAGGACCTAGTATTATATGCAAAAACAAAATGTATATTATGAATAACATTTTTCTTTCTTTTTCAATTTTGAGAATATACTGTTAAGGCAAAATAAATTATTACTTGGAGTAATTGTGTTTAATTTTCGACCTGTCTTCCTATCCGGAGGACATACCAAGTCGATACTTTCAATACATGAATTTGGTTTCCCTGATTGTAAATAGTTTAAAGAAAAATAAAACCAATGAAACGTGTTAAAACAAGAAAAAAAAAACCTTTGTAACAATTACCCCTTTGTCTTTTAATCTCCAATCTATTTTTTTTATGTCCATACAGTATAAATATTACCTTTATCAGTTATAAGTGCTTTTAAATGTTTTACAGCAAAATCATCAGTTCCAAAAAATACAACACGAAGTTTTTTCTTGTCATTTTGTTGTTGCTGTTGTTGTTGCTGTTGTCGTTGAATAGTTGCATAAAATCGAGCATGGCATAATAGGCGAGGAGACTATATATACAATTTATTATGAAATGAAATTGTTGTTAAAAAAACACATAAAACAAAAATATTTAACAGTTGTAATCAACTATTCAATAAATGTTATATTTACTTGAATTGATCTTTGACAGGATTTAGACCATAATGTCAAAAAAGACGTCCTTAACATTTTTTTTTCGAGTAGGACCAGGGAGGTCAGGAGTTATAAAAAAAAAAAAAATAAGACCACATGGAGTTTTTTTTTTTTTTTTGTTCTTTTTTTTTTTCCATCTCCATTTTTGTCATGCTCCGCACTCAAAAACATCCTTAATTTTTTTCGCGTGGTTGCACTTCTTGCATATCATATAAAATACATTTTGGTAAAATATTTTACAGTGATCTATGTATTTAGTCTACCGCATATGATTATACCAGATACACGTACAACGGGAGCAATATATTTATAGGTGAACTTCTTAACTAGGCAATTTATTATTGGTCGCTTAATAATGGAAAATCCTATTCAATTATTATTTAATTAGTAATTTCTCGGACTTGTTGATCTATCGTATTATTTATATTTTCCATTGTTTACATCTATTGTTATTATTATTATTATTATTATTATTATTATTATTATTATTATTAATCATTATATTTTTTTAATAATCAAAACAAAAAATAAAACGAGGCGTTTCATCAGTTATATAAGGAGTTTCAAAAATATATAGCTTACATGACAACATGACCATTTAATGTGCTTGTGTACACACATGCGGATTATTAAAAGTCAACTGCTTACCAATTTCCATATATTGTTTACTCAAATGTTAATGCTGTGAATTTTTTTTTTGTATCCTAGTTATAAGGGGTGAATGAGATGAATTATTTTCTTTGATTGTATACAGTTTATATTTATTATTGTTAAGTTTCTATCATGTTTTATTATTATTATTATTATTCTTATTAGCAGGTCGTATGATAATAATAATAATAACAATAATAATTATATTTAACGCTTTAAAATTTTAATATAATAATAATACGAGTAATTTCAAAATGTTTCAATTCATATTCCAAATGTGTATACATGGTAATCTCCCTTTCTCCCTCATTTTTGAGGATTTTACAAACTGCAACACCATCCAAGATGGTGGTTAGCATCATGAAAACTCCCCCTGGTAGTATAATTTGCATATCAGTTGTTAGTATCATCCCCAATCCAACTTCCGCTCCGATGCACACACACGCTTCGCACCAATGATAACATGATCCTATTGTACTTTTAAAGAATCTGCCATGGTTTGAAGATGATGGTTCAATTATACTTTTTTTTTTCCTTATTCTTTTGAATGAAATAATAATTCTCTATATAATTTCTTAGTTGTTTATAAATATTAAAATTAAAAAAGATTTTATTAATAATAATTTACGAAAATAAAAAAATAAAATAGAAAAGAAGCAAAGAAAAGTAATTTGTAAGACTGAAACTTGCCGCAGCCATAATAAAAAAAGAGATTTTCCCGACCTTTTTTTTTTTCTCATTAGAGGTTGGAAAATAACTTTTTCAACCACCTCTCTGTCTCTCTCCTTCTTTTCTTTTCCTTTTCTTCTCAAACTTTTTTTCTTCTTCTTTTTCATCGGCCTTTCTTTATTCTCATTGTTTCTTTTATTATTTTCCTCTTTTCTTTTTATTTTCAAAAAACTAAAATAATCAACTGTTTATTACATCATGCGAGAACCTAACATGAGTTTACCAAGCCAAAATCGTGCAGCTGTCTGCATCACTTCTGCTTTATACGATAGACGAGCTTTGGATTGTACTGCTACTTTACCAATGATCAACTCATTGACTCATCTTGCTTATTTGACCTCTACTTCACCACGCATTAGAGAAATTTTGGTGTTGGATGGTGGTTTAGAACAACTTGTTCGTATTTTATCTAATCAAGATAATCATCAACAACCTAACAACCTTAATGTAAATAACCCAACAACGACATCACCTCATGACTTGAGAATATTATGCCAATGGTCTCTTGCTTTTCAATGTGTAGTCAATATTGGAGTACGAGGAACGGAACAAATTCGGACCAGAGTCGTGGAAGCTGGTATGATTAATATTGTTTTAAAAGTCTTTCAAAACTTTTTACAAGCATTGGAAGCCGTTACAGGTGAAAATGAACAAAATAAATCTCAACAACCTCAACAAGTTCAACAACAACAACAACAACAAATAGAAACCAAATTATTTGCAATGGATCGTCGTGGTAGTGAATTAGGAGGTAAAAATAATCATATGTTTTTTTTTTATTTCTTTATTCATCCAACATTATTCATTCCTTCAATTTCCATCATTATCATCCCCTTCCTAACAACGTCCTCCTCCTTCCTGCCCTCCCCCCCAAAAAATAATAATAATAATATAAATATATAAATTCTCTCTGCCTATCTCTCCTTTATATGCACTTTTTTTTTTAGCCCCCCACCGAAAAAAAACAAAAACAATGAGACTTATTTATTTATAATAGGATTACAACTCGAACCGAATGAAGATGATGCGTGTCGATCACAGCCTCAAACACATCACCAGCAATTACCTGAAAACAAACCGACGCCAAGATTTAATTCTTCATCATCATCATCGTCATCATCATCCACATCGTCATCATCAGTATCACCGTCCATGCATCCCTTACCGACCCGTCGTCAAGTAAAATCACCTATGATTCGGAGAACTACATTTCCTTATATGAAAATCAGCCCAGAACAACGCCGACGTAACCGAAAAGGAAACAATAACAACACTTCGGCTGCTACCACCCAGCGACCCTCATCATCATCATCGTTTGTCAATATGTTCTATCGTGAAGAAGATATTTTAATGTCACTTCAATTATTGGCTTATTTGTCAAAATACCCACATATCCGACAACTGTTTTATACAGCATATGATATTAATGTATTTTCAATTGTGGAAAAATTCACACGCCGAGCTCATCCACATTTAATTCAATATTGGGCTGGTGTGATTATGCGAAATGCTTGTCGAAAGGATGAAACACAAGGTGGAATCCGAAGATGTGCTAACATGCGATGTGGAAAATGGGAAAAGAAACCACGTGAATTTGCAAAATGTCGCCGTTGTCGTAAAGCCAAATATTGCAGTAAAGCATGCCAAAGTGTTGCTTGGAGTGATGGTCATCGTTGGTGGTGTGTAGAGAGACCTTCTTCTGCGGTATCCACATCTACAACAACAAATAATAATGATTCACATGTACATCATCATCAACATCATCATCATACTCATACTCATAATACAAATAATTCCACGACGACAACAACAGGAACTGCACCATCATCTATTTCGACAACTACAAATACTACTACAACTACAACTGAACAACAACAACCATCTATGCATCATTAATAATCATTTGCATTTTCCAAAAGGAAAAAAAAAAGAATATTACTAATCCTTTGGTACCCCTTCCCGTTTTCCAATACCACCAAATTATTATTATCATTCATTCTTTCTCACTAACTTTATTATTATTATTATTATTATTATTATCCTTCTTATTCCTTCTTTCACGCGTACTATTCCATCTATATTCAACCAAAATTTTTCCAACCCATTCTTTTTTTTTTCATATTATATTATATATTATCTCTC
The DNA here is from genome assembly GCA_016758965.1 of Circinella minor. Classification (NCBI taxonomy): domain Eukaryota; kingdom Fungi; phylum Mucoromycota; class Mucoromycetes; order Mucorales; family Lichtheimiaceae; genus Circinella; species Circinella minor. The sequence continues at coordinate 87,400 of JAEPRB010000016.1, read as the reverse complement.
AACACACAATAACAACAATCTCCCAGCATATTTCACTCTCACTCTTTTATTCTTTTTTTTTAATATCTTTTATCACTATTCTATCTCTCTTTTTATTATTATTTTTATCACATCAATTAAGCATCAATAATAAAATGGCCTTGTACATATTATTCGCTTGGACAAAAAAAAATGGATATTTATTATTGTTTATATGTATATATATAATTGGTATGGAACATTACCATATATGGATAAGTGGGTGATGCAAGTAGTGTGATAAAAGAGAATAAAAGTAAAAGGAAGGGGTTCGGAGGGGTGTGAGAATAAAGTAATTATAATAAAGGATTCTCCCATATGAATAAACAAAAGGTATCAAGAAAAAGTATAAAAAATGACATACTTATATATATATATCTATGTGTATGTTCTTCTACTTTTTTTTTCTACCAAATAGTTCAAATGCTTCTACTATTTGTCTGGGTCGTTTTAATGCCTGTTGTATCAGATGAGATCCAGACCGCGAAGAAGATGATGATGAAGATGAAGGAGATGATGAAGGGGAAGCATTATTATTACGTCCGGCTGATAAAGATATTTGGCCATTTGAAGGAGATCGACTCATAACGTTATTAGATCCCATGGAAGATAATGAAAATGTTGAATTATATTGCGATGGAGACATGTATTTGATATGTTCTTGTACACTATCATTGTTATCAACGTTATCATTATAACCTTTACGAGTATCTTGTATAGAATGATCCCCCATATGATGATGATCAGCATCTTGATCCCATATATTATAATACGTAAATTCTACACCAACGACTGTTTTACAAAATTCATGTACCATGGATTTAGCCAATTCGTGTCGTTTCTTGGCTGTTTTCATACACAGGGATAAAGGAGCATCCATATGTGGATTTGTGTAAAGCATAGCATGTTGTTGTTCAATAAATCGTAATAAAGTATTCACAGCAGCTTCTCGTGTTTTATTATCATAGAAAAAGGCATTGTTCTCTCCACCACATTGTTCTACCATTTCTTGCCAAATAGGTGAATCAATAAATCGCATAAAACTGGATTCTAATAATGCATAGACAGCAGCCTTGGCTGGATAAAAACAATTGGATATACGTTCCTTGTCACACAATGATTGAGCAACAGCATGACGTATTTGTTCGTCAATATTAACTTCAAAATGACTGTTGGGATTAAGATAAGTATCGTAGATATGCTGTGCTGTAGCCAATTGTTGGACACTTGTCAAGTAGGTGAAAGATTCATATTGTTCAATTTCAGTGAAAAAGAACTACACATATGTGTATGTACATATTAATAACAAGGAATATTGGTGATAATAATAATTATGATTCATATACATACATACACAAGAAAAAAAAAGATAGATTTAAAAAAAATACATACCAAATTTTCACTATTAATTTCTTGTAGTAAGTGATATAAAAAGTAACACAATGGAATCTTGGATTGAAGTAAAGCTTTTAATCCTTCACGACGGATTTCAGCAATACAAATATCATCTGGTGTTTGTTCCCCGAAAAAATTATTCAATTTACGTGCAGATCGACTTCTTTTAATTTTATAAAGTGTATGAACTTCAAATCCGACATTCGTATTTATACTAGAATTATGAATCGATGTTAACATAGTACATGATGATGAACGTCGACGATTGGGTATTACTGGACGTGATATTGCTCTAGTAGATGATGTTTGTGATGATAAAAAGTCCATTACTGAGTCTTGATCCATTGGGTCATTTAATGTTGTCCCTTCGTTAGAATTTGAAAAAGATGATGATAATGGTGTATTTGTTCTGCTTGTTGTTCTTGTTGTTGTATTGAATAATGTAGTAGGATTTTGTTGTAATGAAGATGTTGCTGTCATACTCATCATTTGTGCGAGACTTCCACGTCTTTGTTGAAGATTTGAAGAATACCCATTTTTTGATGTTGTTGTTCTTGTTGTTGAAGAGATAGGTATGTTGGTTTTGTTATTACAATGATCGACATTTGTTGTGATCATATCATAAATAAAAATATCAAAAGGAAGATGAAAGAGGGATTACAGGCGACTATTAAGATTTCTCGGATTTTTTTTTTAATTCTTGTGATTTAAAGGGGGAAAATAATTTATTTGAGGCGTATTTTGTTATTACTTAAGGGATATTATCATATATCTTGGGAGTATAACTTTAAAAGATTGATTAAAAAAGAAAGGGATTTTTAAGAAGAATTGAATTCGGGTACCTTTTCTTCATAGTTTTTTATAGAAAATTTCGATGAGACTAAAAAATTACCATTTAAATGATTCTTTTTTTTTTTTTGGGAGTTCGCGTACCATGTTTCAAATTGAATACTGGATAAAGTAAATATTTAAGAAATTATTATTTTTCATCAAAATTTTTAATTCAAGTTTCACTATTTATCATTAGAAAGCTTTAAAAAAGGGGATATTTTTTACCTATGAAAGGAGTTCATATATCATGAAAGATGAACCTAATTATACCAAGTAGTGCTAGTTCCCTACTCTATTAATTGTATTCGGATAAAAGATCTAGTTCTTTCAATAAGCCAAAAATATAAGTCCTATTAATTTCTTTGTGCTGGGTTTGGCAAAGTAATAATTTTCTCAGTAAAACAAAACCAAACAAAACATCACCCCACTTAAAAAAAACCGCATAAAGAAAGAATTTTTATATAGAAAAAGAAGTAGAAAAATAAAACGCTTTTTTTGATTCGTTTTGCTAGTAGTATTTATTATTTTCTTTCTTTTTTTTTAAGAAATATCCATATAATCACCAGTAGTGTTACGAATAGTATCTCGATTATTAGCTTCAATCAAAGTATTGGTATATTCCGCTTCAAGTGGGCCTGATTGAACCTCCTTGATAAATTGGGCAAATCTAGGTGATACGCCTATGAATTTATAATTAATAAGTTATTATTATTATTATTATTGTTGTTGTTGTTGTTTATAAAAAAAAATATTTCCCATAAGTAATAAAAAATAGATAGAAATTTGTATATATTACCTGTGTAGGAAAGATTAGCAAGTCCCACCATACATCGAAGTGTGGCACGAACAAGTTCTTGATTCTTTTCAACTTCTTGTTTAACTGCATTACTTCGCATCTTAAAGTCCAAAGTAGATTTCAATGGATCAACTAGATCGTCCAATTCTATGATAGCATAATAATTGTTTTTATATGTAGGTGGTCAATACAATATAACTTTATATATAATAGCAATAATAATAGCAAAATAAAACTTACTTTGCATGACAGCCGTAGGTGCAACCTTGCCCAATCGAACAAGCATCAAATAGGCGAGCATTTTAATGTCATGTTGATCTTCTAAACCAGATCTCACAGTATCCAAGAAACCATGAACATCAATTTTATCTAAGCAAGTAGAAAGAAGTGTGTACATGCATTCATATGCAGCCTAATTTTATATAATTATATGAATAAATGTCAAGGAAAAATAAAATAGTTTACTCCATTTAATTACAAAAAGAGAAAATAACATCTGTTATTATTAGTTACCTTACGAATTTCTAAACCATCATCCACCTTATGTTTAAAGGGACCCATTTCAACAGTATGAATAAGTTCTTCCTTAACAACAGTTTCACTATACAGAAGAGGAACCAAATCACTCAGCATTCCCTTAATCAAATAAGATTTTCTATGTACTGCAGAATTCATTGTTAATAAGGTCAAACGTTGTACATCCTAAACCGAAAATTGAAAATATAAAGTTAATTTTAGTTGCTTGGATATATAACCATCAAAACACTGGTTACTCTATCGTTATCTACACTATTTTTTTTTTCGTGAAAAAACTCTTCCCTCCTTTATATATATACGCTTACCAAGTCTGAATCTTTCAATAGAATCAAGAATTGAGACAAGATAGGTTTTAAGAGTTCATCGTGATCTGTTGTTGGATCGACAATTGCATATTTGACAGCTGTAGCAACAGTAGCTCGAATATGTGTTGAAGGTGAAGTCATTCGTGATTGTAATTCGGGTAAATATTTGTTGGGATTGGTCAATGCAAGTTTTCCGAGGCATTCAGCAACAACGCTACGTGTGCCTTCTTCTTGTTCAGAATCACTACTTTCAATAAGTAATACCCAGATTTCGTCAGAAGCTGCACCTAAATTCGTATTTTTATCCGATCGTGTAATGATCTATTATAAACAATAATTATATATACATGAAAACAATTTAGTAATTTGATCCATTCCTTTTTTAACTTTTAGAATGTATATTTTTTTTATATGACTGTAAAGTTCGTGTATCTAATATTATTTACCTCTTTTAATGCATGAAGCAACAAATAACGACGTTTGGGTTGTTCCTTAATTTGTGCAACAATCAATGGCAAATATTGTTCAAGGTTACCAACACAAATATTACCAAGTGCAAATGCAGCAGCAAACTTGACTTCTTCTGACTGAGCTGCAAATAATTGAAGAATATGTTCTTGAATATTACCAATCGCGCTTAAGTTGCTACAATATAGATATAAGTATATAAATGAACGTGTCAACTCAATGCATATAAAAAGAGAGAAAAGGATATTATCACTGATACTTACATACGACGACCAATTTCACCCAAAGTAAGTAAACTCAAATACTTGATAGAGTCGTTAGTCGATGGATTTTCAATATATTGTTGGAACGCTTCAATTGTATTCTGACGATTGGCTTCTTCTGTGTTGACTGCAAGTACAGCAACGCACTGAGCCACTGTGGCTGCTGCTTGTTTATTAGCCACAGCAGCGACGCCACCTGCAGAAACTCCCGTAGTCTCGACATTTAATAAAGGTTCAATCAAACCATTAACAAGTACTTGATAATCGGCAGGACTGGCTCTTGCCAAAGCAGCAAACAAGTTCAAAAGACTATCCAATGATGCACCTTGTAATAAAGGTGATTGAATCAATTGGAATAACGAAGGCAAAATAGCTTCTTTGATATTTTGTACAGAACCGGGTTTAGCAACAATCAAAGCTTCAATAGTACGTAAAGCCAATGGCAATAAATGAAGATCATTGTCCGAAATAAGTGGGATAAGTTCCGCAAGTAGGTTTTTGCAACTTTCATCGGGAATAAGTTGACCGAACCTAGTGTGTTTTATAAGAAAAAAAATAAGAATGTTGGGGGTCAGTCATCTTCAATTTTTGTAATTTTCTAGGTAATTTATTATGTGGGGTCTAACGTTCTGTACATTATCATCACCATCATCCAAAAACCTGTTTTGTAAATCAAATAACTTACTTTTGAATAAGAACGCGTAAACATTCAGCACTAGCAACACGTAGTGAACGATTATTTTTACGTAACAAAGCACCAATTTCATCTACAGCGACCAAAACACATCGTTCTAACTCAGGACCAGCTGCAACAGGACTTTGACAGATAATAGCCAATGTACGAACAGTAATCAGTCGAGTTACTTCATTACGCAAACGTTCCAAAAACATATCCCATGCTTCTCGTTGTTCATCTTGTAAAACATCACCTGCTTGTGCCAGCAAAGCTCCCAAACACATAATTGAACGTTCTTTGACTTCTTGATCTGCATCACTTGTGCCCAAAATCTTGATCGTGATCGTATAAATATCCTTGATATAAGGCTGATAATCTGGATTCAATTCTGCTATATCATATTCTCCAGTTTCACTATTGCGTTTCATGGGTCGAATAACCTTAATTAATTCAATACATAACAAAAAGGCTTCTGAAGTAATCTTATAAAAACGATCGGATAAGGTATGGATAATAGGTAACGACAAACGATTCAAATAAGGGTGTAAGACATGGGCTGGATGATTACGGAATAATTGTCGTAAAAAGGTCAAAACTTCAATTTTCAAATTTGATGTAGTTAATGGTACATGTTGTGGTGCATCATTACTAGCAGACAAGGAAGATTCAATAGCAGGAATAAACAATTCGATTTCATTTGAAAGGCCACCATGTAAAACGGACACCAATTCACGTAAAATATGGAATCCAATTTGTCGGGTTTGAATAGATTTAGATGAAAGTTGTTTTGCCAAAGCTTTCGACAATTTAGGTACTTGTGCGAGTAAAAGTTGCTTGGGACTATTACCATCATCTTCAGAACCCTCTGTTTCCATATTGGACGAAGCAGTGTTTTGGACTTTCTCAGGAAGCAAGGAGAGTTCATCACCAAGTCCAGTGGCATCAAAATAAAGGTTGGATTTGGCAGTTTCCAAGGATAATGGTGGTTCGTCACCTGTAGTACCGGTATAAACTGCTGTCTGTCGTAAAAGAGCGATAAATGTTAATAAAACATCAGCACGGACAGATTCTTCACGTTCTTTGAATCGATTGATTAGAGCAGGTGCCACAGTTTCATATAGGGATTGTAATAAATCGGAACGGGTTTCAATAACAGCGGCAAGAAGTTTTGTTGATGAGCGTCGTACTTTCCAAGACATATCATCATCATCATCTGAATAATCACTATTAATATCATTAATCAAAATTAGTCCTCTGTCTTTTTTTTTTATCTCTTTCTGTATTATGGTTTTTCTGGAAAAAGTAAAAAAAAATCCCATACACTTCATCATCAAATTCGTCTTCTTCTTCCTCTTCTTCTTCTTCCATTTCATCATCCTCCTATAACAATTTAAAATATAAATTTAGTTGATTAATTAATCACTTTTTTAAAAAAAATAGCAAATAAAATGAGTACCTCATCATCATCATCTGCAAAATTAGGATCATATTTCAAATAAGTCAAACCAAGCTCAATGATTTCATTGATATAAGGTGTAATTTCAGTAGGACATCGAAGGACAAATGATTCCAACGATTGAAGACAAATTTCTCGTAATTCATCATCTTCATCTGCTTCTTGGGCGTGATTAACAATGATGGGTAAAAGTGTTGGTAAATAACCACCCAATCGTTTTGTACTATATCGACTATTTTGTTTGTTTATAGATATTGTTCTGATTAATAAAAATGAAATAAAAAAGAATAGGAAGATATATATGTCATTTTTATAACACATACAATGTGACAACGAACACACACACACATATATATATATATATACTATTGTATAATACTCATATATGTAAAATAAGAACAAATCTACAATTAATTACCTTAATACACCGGCACATTGTACCAAAGTACGAAGTTTTTCGCTATTTTTCGTATTTTGTAATCTATCCAACAAGAAATTGATTAAGCTAGTATACATATTATCAGTTAAATGGACAACGGAATAACCAATAGCAACCGTTGTTCTTTTTCTCACGGCAGCACGACTATGATCCAAGAGAGGCAACAAAGTTCCTTGAATTTTAGTTTGTTGAGAAACAGTAATTTGTGATCCAAATCGTGAAAGCACTTCAGCTAAAATATCCAATGCATCCATTTGCATTTCATATGAGTCCTATATGTATAATAAGTCCACCTTTTTTCATTAGTATGTTATATATATATATATATATATATATTCAACTTTGAATTAAATGAATGAAAAGTTATTACCCCTTGAGACATTTCCAAAAGTTTAGGGATGATTCTTTCACAAATCTTTGGACCCATAATAGGATCAATTTCAGTAATCACTGTTTTCAGACCTGTTCATATCATTGAATTATATTGTAGTTAATATGACATAAATTACAAATATATATACCCGATTCATCACTCCTCATCGGCTCTTAATTTACTGTACTTACCCATACTAGTAATGCCACGAAGAATTTCATTGTCTTTTTGCACAGCACAATTACTTAATCGATCTATGATTTCTAATGTATGTTCAATACGAATCCTCTTGACAAGTGGTCCTAAACTAAAAATATATATTTAATTAATACCTTTTCTCTCTCTGTTTGTGTATATGTGTCCCTCTCTCTCACACACTCTCTCTTCTATAATACGATAACATTTTCGTAACTATATATTACCATTTCACGGCAAGATTTTGAACTTCACTATTTTTGTCTTCCATTAAGTTTAAAACAGCACGAATCACTTTGGCTTCAATAGCTTCGTCCATATTAATGCCACCTTCTTTTTGTAACTCATTCATTAAATCATTAAGGGCCATGTAACGAAAATCCCTGTCTTCATTGCTCATCTATTTTTTGGTTTTGAATTATTTATTAGTTTTCAGAAGTTATTATACTATCATTCTATACATGTATTCTTTTTTTAGTTTTTGCTTTTTAATGTATTAATAACAAATAAAATAGAGAACCTTTTCAATGAGGTTCGCGACCATATAAGCATTAGTGGCCGCCATTTTTGTAATATTTATGCGCGTCGAGAAATAATATATGAGTTAGAAGAAGAAGAAAAATGAGAGGAGAGCTGCGCGTCGCAAGTGAAGTATAACGGATGTGACGCCACCTTTATAACTTAAAACCAGTTTCTATGAAAAAACTCAGCTTCAGATTTTTGTCTTTTTTTTAATGTTATGCATAAACTTTGAAGATTATTATTTTACTGCGCCCGCCTTTTTATAGTGCAACATTTAGAGCAACAAAAGAGATCAAAAAAAAGAAGATGCACCAATAAATAAAATACAATCAAATCTTTTATTTTTGATTTTAATTGTTCAATCATATATATATTGCGATTAAAGAGGGGCTGTTTATTTTTTTGGTTCACACAAAAGAATCGATCAGAGGGGCATCATCGGCTTTAAAAATCTTCATTTAACCAATGAGGTGTAATGGGCGTCCACGCACCATCTTTTTTTTTTCTTCACCTGAAACACAACGTTAAAATCAATATATCACATAGCAACATCCTTTCGTTCTTCTTTTTTTAATTTAATTTTTTGTTCTTTCTTTTTTTTATTATTATATATATAACATACACACACACAGAGATATATATATATAATAAATAACATACATGAGTTCTAGAGCTTCGTCAGTTGAAACTGGACAAAAGGACAGTTCGAAAGGATTTGTCTTATGTAGTAACGAATATTGTTCTGATAAATTTAAACATATTGACTGGGTCATTCATACCAAAGTCGACGGTCCTGATCCAAGGTTCATTTAATATTCCTTTTCCTTTATTATTCATTTATCGAATATAACTTTTCTTAATTGTCTATTTTTTTTTAAAAAAAAAAGAAAAGAAAAGAAAAAGACGTTAACTTATATCTGGACATTTCAACATTTTACACCATTAGAGATCATTTTGCATCAGAAAGAACATTTTTGTCATGGTTACGAACAGGCATGACTTTAGCATTGATCGGTAAATATTATTTGTTGGTATATCTTATTACTATGTTCCTATGGTGATACTTACGATATGCAAGTTTGATATTAACTGACAAATGATAATATATGCATGGTATAGGGTTTATGATATTATTAGATTTTCAACAATTATCAAAGCCTACCACAGAATTACCATGGGCACATGAACCCCTACCGACCAAGCAACGTATTTTAGCATATATTTTTGTTGGATTGGGATTTTTAAGCCTTCTTGTTTCTTTGGTGATTTATTTCAAAAATCAACACCGAATTGTTAATCGATTACTAAATGTTGGAAATGGATGGGCTGGCTATTCTATGGCTCTATTGATCATGTTATTTGTGTGTTTTGTTATGGCTGTTGCGATCACGGAGTCGTGATCCTAAAAGACGATTATTCCTCTCTATTTTTTTTTGTATGTATGTAGTGATAATGAGTATTATCAAAAAAAAAACCCTACAAGTATACTGTTCTTCATGTTTGAATTTACCCCCGATCCAAACTCACACACGCTCTTTCACTCTCTCTCTAATTCTTGGGATTTATAGATATCAAATAATATTATATAAAATATTTGGACATTATTGTAAATTTTTTTTCGTCTCCTTTATATACTTTAAAGCAAATCTCATCTTTTATTGATTGGATAGTTGATTGATAGTTATTAGTGTGACATGGTGTAACAACAATAAAGAAAACCTTGTTTTAAAGTTCAAATGCATATGATGCAATTTTTCAATCTCATAATGCCATTTTGTTATTAGTCTGAAAGTAAAAAAAAAAAGAAAGTCTTACTTTATTTTCTCTAAATCCGTAACATAATAAAAAACAAAAAGGTAGAAATAAAAAAAACATGATGCATCATTGAAACATGTTGTATATATATTTTTTCAAACATCTTGGTTTCTGATAAAAATAGAAAGAAAAAGAAAATATGCATAAAAGTAATAATAGAGTGAGGGAGGAAGAGGGAGAAAAAGAAAAAAAAAGTTTCGTTGAAGTGTGATATTGAATCAATAGTTAAACAAGGAAACAGGTAAAATATTTACAGTATAAAAAGTATGTGCGACGTGTGGGTAATGTATGTATGTGTGGATGAAAAAAAAAAGACCAGGGGCGAAGATTAAGATTATGATAATGTTGCCAAATTTGGAGTGAGACTGAGTAAAAAGTAAAGGTTCTAAGTATTTTTGTTTCCGTGTAAAACAGGTGGGCATAAGCAGCACAAAAAAAAAAGAATTTTTGGTATATATATATAACCCCACACATAAAAATAAGCATCATCCTTTCAAACTTGTTTCTTTTTTTTTCCCAAAAGGTAATATGTGCATGAGGGAGAGGGAAGAAAAAGAGGAGAGGAAGGACGAAAGAAAAATTATTGATTGGCGCTAAAATCCCATATTCGTACTTCATTATCTTCGCTTGCAGAAACAATCTTGGTATCACTCATTGCAACTGCAGTTACCGGCCCACTATGACCCTCTAAGGCATGCATACAGTGACCATTTTCAAGATCCCATACTCTCACTGTACGATCGTGAGAGCCAGAAACAATGCGTAAACTGTCAAAGGCAAGACTCCATACACCCTCAACATGACCAAATAATGTACGTAAACAAACCCCATCAAAAGTCCAGAATTTGAGTGTATTATCCAAACTTCCTGATAAGATAATCGGTGTATCTGATAATGCCCCTTTTGTCGTTGAAAAAGGATCATCTGAAGAAGATGTTGAGGGTTGTTGCGATTGACGATGTTGTCGACGTCCTGCACTATTTTCTGTTGCACATGCTGGCTGAAAATTATTTAAATTAACAGGTGATGTTGATGATGATGTATTAGATACTTGTTGCTGTTGAGGATCAATTAATTCACCATTAAATCGATGTTTGAAACCTCTTGGACTTGGTAAAGCAATTTGAACTTGTCCAACATGACCATTAAAAACTTTTACACATGACCGCGTTTGTAAATCCCATAAACGGATAGTGGAATCGTCACTTCCGGATACTAACAAATTATCTTGAGAACAGATACGGACAGAATTGACCCATTCGGTATGCCCCATCAATGTACAACATTCTCCTCGTTGGAAATCCCAAACGCGAATTGTCATATCTGTGGAACCACTCGCCAATAATTTCGAATCAAAATGAAGGCTTAGAACACCGCCTGTATGACCTTCGAGTGTGCGAATACATCTTCCTGCATGCCAATCCCAAATTTTCAATGTATTATCCATGGACGCAGTGACCAATTTTGCATTATCAAACTGAAGTGCACGAACACATCGAGTATGACCTTCTAATGTACGGATTGCTTCTCCTGTATCCAAACTCCATACTTTGACGGTCTTATCATAAGAGCCGGTGATAAGGATATTGTTGGCGTCGCAAAATTGGAGACACATCACGCCATCAGTGTGGCCCCTGAGCACCCGTACATTATATTTATTGCGCCGCCAATTACGTTCCACCACCAATCGTTCACTATAAACCTCTTTCCATGGTCGACGAGTTCGTACAGGTGGAATGACTTCGGTATTATGTGCTGGATAAGGGCCACCTTCAAATGATTCCACGGTCGTACCATTATTATTATCTACCTTGATTCTTTTTGTTCTATGCAAATCGTCATCGTTATCTTGATCTGCTCCTTCTGTTGTTAATAATGAACCAGGTCCACATGCTGTTCGTAAAGGTGAATTATTATCATCTATTGTGGTTGATGTTGTCAATGCTTGATCATTCGATGATGGTAATCGTTTTCGTCGTACATTGGCACGATGTTTGTCGAGTAAAGGTAATCCCCATCCACATTTAGTACATTTTTTATCAATATGTTGCTCACACATACGATGCCATAATTGATCATCATCTGCCAAAGAACGCCATGATTGCGATACTTGAGCTGCATGGCATAATGATTTTGCATCTAAGAACGAAAAGATTCTTAACGAAACTTCGCGAGGTACAATGGAGCTGAAATCAATTCGCAATAATGGTTTGATTTCATCATATAAAAAAGATAATTGAGGCATACAACATGTAGATAATAAGCCTTTTAAGATAAGTGTACGTTGATCGGCTGGTGCTGCTGAAAACAAACTCCAAATACGTGAAATGGCAGCTCGATCTGAAGTAGGAAACGATTCCATTTGCTGAATAATAAATGAATAAATACAATGTTAAATTAGTAAAAAAAAAAATATAAAATAAGTTTATTTATTTATTTAGAAAAAAACAATATTAACAAACTTACTCGTTGGACGTCTTCGAAATTAAAAGAATCAGGCATACGCTTTCGAGTTAAATCGGGTCGATGGCGATAACATAGCTTTCTTGTATTTGAATATTGGGCTGGTACATGACGAGTCAAAAAACTATGATGTACATCGGGTTTCTGTTGTTGTTGTTGTTGCTCTTTTTCTTGACGTAACGGTTCGTCTTTGTCACTCATATTCATGACAACTGACAATGGCTTTATAATCAACAAAAAGAAGAAAGAACAAAGGGAAAGTGAAACCCGACAGACCTTCTTTTTCATCTTGTGTGCGAGTGAAAATAGAGCCAATCAAAATGTCGGCGAGAATCGGGGGACAGATCGAGGTTAAAAGAACCATGCCACATGCCTGTTTTATGTTTTTCTTTTTTTTTTCGCACGCTCCTCATACATTTGAATTGATGAGTTGTCAAAGGATTTTTTTGTTTTTGTTTATTTATTATTTACATGTCGTCTTGCACTAATTTATTTGTATTTTGCGCCATCTAGTCTTTGTGTAAACAATACTGAAAAATGATTGATTATAATGTAAGTGGTTCCTGTTATTAGGTCGGGTTGAAAACTTTTCTATTTCCTAAAAATGGTTTTTATAATAAAGGAACGTTTCTTGCAAATAACGATAGAATCAGTTTACTGTAAACAAATGGAATTGGAAGAACAGTGAGAAATTTCATTAACCCAACCCCCCTTTTTTTCTTCTTTAATAATATAATAATCATATCTTTGTTCTCTGTACGTATGATACAACAATACTATAAATTGAATATCAATTGTGTTATCAAATATTACACCTAATATTATGTATATTATATCATTTGTTTTACATTAAAAAATGTTTGTGACAAACAAAAAAGTACCATTCTTTTCTATTTATGTAAGACCCGGTTTCTTATTCAGATGGAGTCAACTGATCATTTATCATTCATTCATTCTTCATTTCTTTATTTTTCAGTGGCAAATAGTAATACGAACTGCATAATATACTAATAAGGTAATAGCCAAAACTTGTATATAGTATCTATCAACTAAATTTGCGAATTTGAAATAAAAATGTATACTATATATATACCGATTTATTATTCTATAAAAAGTTAAATAAATAGGTTTAATGGCAGGCTAGCATTTATTTATTTTTTTCCATTATAAAAGCTACCAGCATCAATCGCTTGTATTTCGATATTGTACTACTTAGATTTCAATATTTTTTAGTACTAATAAAATACCATAATCCTTGCTTTTTGTAACGACGTTGCTATCATTCTTTATAATCCAACATATTTGATTAATAAATAAAAAGCTGTTAATATTTTTATTGACCAATCGAACATTTTCATTGTTGAATTGTACTGTTGGTGTCTTAAGTAGTAATACTTTTATTTAGCATGACTACGTATTACTGTAACATGGAACCATTTATTGTCGTTATAATTACGTATCAAAGTCATTAGTGTCTATCTATTTGAAATTACTGTATTGATTACGTACTTCTTTTTGGATTGATAATATCTCGTTTATATACATGGTAGCGGAAAAGATATTAAATTATAGTACTTATAAAAGTAGATTATGCTTATAATAAACAGTTGAAAGAATAATTTCCTATGCGTAAAAAACTTGCACTGTTGTTTTGTTAATATAAGAAAAAAGCTATGTCAGAGTATCATGTATGGGAGTATCATATTTATATATCTTTTCTGAAGAACGATATAATATTAATATGTAGCCAAACCTTTCTCTTTCAATGTTATACCCTATTTACCAACATGAAAGTGTTGGCTACGTAAATCAGATATTTTATCTTTCGAGATAATTGACTAATGTAAAAGTCACTGGATTTTAATTGAATCACATGTGTTTCATAAACGCAATAATACAAGAACAACTGTGAAAAAAAAACTATTGCTGCTTATACGTAGTAAAGGGTTGATTACAAATCAGAATGTTGTATCAGATATTGTTAATTAATAAACGATTACGTAGAAATTATTCTGGTCAATAAAGTTGTGCTCTTTTCTTTCCTGTCAAGTATTTTTTACTATTTATTATGTGTTATACAACAAAATACCGTAATCCTGTATGTTATATTTGATCTGTTTTTTACGAATCACAGTATAGGGGCTTTTGATATTATAAGATAACAACGTAGACAATTCTGGTAAAGGAGAAAAATAATAATTTATTATGAAGTAAGAATTATTCTAGAATAGCAGGTATATATTATACATAATATAACAAAATACTTTCAGCATCCAAAGCATTAATATAGCTAAGCCAAAGAAGGCACTTTTTCAAAAAAAAAAAATCTTCTGTTATATAGAATATAAGACTATACTTTACATTGCTAAGCCAACTTGTACATATTGCCTGTTTTTTCATATAATTCAGCAGTATCTTCATATTTATTAGAAGGACCAAAAAAAGACCAAGATTTTAGTTTCTTTTGTGCTTGTGTGATTAGTTCGCGAGCTTGTTGTTCGGAACCTGCTCCCACCATTATTTTTTTTATGTGTCAGTTGGAAAAAGAAGTAATACACATAAAACACTTTAAAGATACAACAAATGCTGATTGTTGGAGCGGTGTTTTTTTCAATCCACTTTTAAAAATATCTAGGCTTTTTTTTCTTAACCTATGAGGAAGTAATAATGGATACTTTGGTTTCTGGTTATCCATTTTTTAATACTTATTAGATGTGATCATATGTAACAGTAGAATATATATCTATTTAAATCTACAAAAAAAAAAGGCCTTGCTGAGACAGTATCATACTAGAATAATATATAATAATAATTCATTGATATGTTGTCAAAAAGAGAAAAACTTGGCACAGATTTTAACAATTGACCTTATACATCGTTTCAATCTTTATTTTTCCCATCTTCTTTAAGTTCCTTTTTTTTTTCTTTAATATATACATATAAAAAAAAGACAATATGCCTTCTGAAGTGGAGTTCTTATTGCTGGATTTCCAGGCATATTTATTCGCGTTCCTTATCTAGAGCATGAACCACTATCAGATATCCGACAACGAGTAGCCAACATCTTGGTCAGTTCATTACTAGGCTTACCTCGATACAGATTTTCCTACGCGATTGAGTTATATCTTGACGGAATACCAATACCGTGTGTTAATAATTCAGTATACGACTCCAAATTATTTCGGAAAACAGTTACTTTTAAATGCTGCGCATCATTATATGCAAATGCTCCAAAACCGTCCCCAAAAGTAACTCTACGTAGTCCAACAAGGATTGGTAACTGATATTCCCGAAAAAGAAAAAGTATCACAGAAAGCAAGTTTGAAACAAAAAGAACTACCATCAACTATTGTTATAAATGAAGAAGGGGAAGAAATACAAAAGCAAAAAATTAACACCAATAACAGTATTATCATCAATAAAAAGCAAAAGGGATTCAAGCTTAAAGCACTGAATTTTTTGACTAAATTTGTGCAAAGACAACAACGACAAATTTTCTCATCATTGTTTCTTCGCTCTTCTGATAAAAATCCCCCCAAAAAAAAGTTACCGTTATCATTAGCGCCGGTTGTAGCTGCTTCATCGTCAAAAATAACAGAAACAATAGTATCACCAGAACTTCAGTCAACATCTTCTGAATCATTGACGATTCTTAAAGTGGTTACAGCATAACGAGAAAGTGTTACCGTAGATATGGAACATACTGCTACTGTACAAGATCTCAACGAAAAACTCTCTTATATGACTGAACGATAACCATCCAAGAAAGGTTCATTATCTGTTTCTGACCATTTTTTATTCTTTAATGGCTCAGCACTAGTAAATGAACATCAACTCTCTGAATACCGTGACACTCAAAACGGCGAAATCCAATTCACCATCAAAATATCTGACAACTATGATCCATACAAAAAAAATTCCTATTTACAAAGGTTCTAATCCCATCAAAATCTATGTCAAGAGATTAGTTGGCGACGTTCTTACTATCTATATTGACGTCGAAACAGAGAATGTCTATAAATTGAAAGAAGCAATCAAGGAAGTCACAGATAATCCACCTGATCAAATGCGCGTGATTTACAAGGAAAAGCACCTAATGTATGGAGACCTACTACTAAATAAATATAATATTCAAGAAGAATCTCTTATACATATAATTCTTTGATTACGTGGTGGTGGAAATGTTCTTATAGAGTTTGCTGGTGTATCTAGTTCAGGAAGTCCTCGTAGACTTGAGTTTTCAAGAGACGCACCAAAGGGCCGAATGGTGAATTCGGGTACCAATATTGAAGTCGAGTGTGAATGTACACCGTCATATCCAGTTATTTATGCCTATGGTATGGGACTATATGAATTGGATGAACTAAAACCGTATTATAGCTACCCCAATTGTTCTAGCAGGGATGTCAAACTAATTACCGCTGGATTTACAAATTGTCAATATAGAATTCACGGTGTCAAAGAATAGGTTACCGAGTTCAAGTCGTATTGGAAGAAAGTGGCTCGTGAAGATGCATATCAACGTTATGATCCAAGTAATCAAGTTTCATGGAAACGAATGGGATTCGAGTCTCGAAAGTTTAATGAATCAACAGAATATCCCTGTTGTACAATTTGTCTGGAATATATTAAGGATATCAATTTCACAGTAATTGTATTTCTCGATGGAAGTTGATATGTCCTAATTGTCGAGCTCGCTTGTAAAAAGAACAATAATTTTCTATTCCATTATCCGTATTTCATATAAATATTTATTTGACTTTCTTGCACAGAGAATACATATGTAATTATCTATGGTACGTAGATTAATGGTACGTACCAATAAACAACAAAATTTTATATAAACCAATTCAGAAAAATAAAGACTCCTCTATGCATATTTCATATTGTTTACCATAATAATCCATCAATATGTGAATATAATAAGAAACAAACATTATAAAATTTGAATTTTTTTTATATAATAAAGAAGTTACAACAGTCCAGCTGTTTTTTATTTATTTAATGTAAAGTTTTTTTTTGAGAAAGAAAAGAGGGAAACGAATGGTATATATATATTTAATATTTTTTAAGGACAGAAAGTGACAGTGTACTTGTCAGCTTTACATCCAAAGGTACTCTTGGCATCATCATAAGCATAACTATAAGCATCGGAACAACCAGACTTGAATTGATCAGCATATTCGCTAGCCTTACACTTGTCAGGAGAGTTATATTCACCAGTACAACAATATTCTTCAGTACCAAAGGCAGCACAAGCACTTTTACATGCACCATCATCGCCCTTTAATTCATCAGGACATGATGGTAAACTTGAACATGTAGGTGATCCACAGTTATAACCGTCACCACTACCACCGCCAGATTGACCTTCAGGTTCGATACTCATGGGTAAGTTGAAACCATCGACAAACGAAATATCATAGAAATCACTTCCTTCATATCCCTTGAATAAGAATTCAGCAAGTGAGACGGCAGAGCCATATGAACCACAATCACCACCTTCTTTACAGCCCCAGAATCGACCTGACCAGTCGGAGCTGACTTGGAAATCATGCGATGAACCAGCAGAAACATCTTGATCTTCTTGATCACCACCACCATTGGTTAACTTGTAGATTTTAAGATTGTTGCTACAACTATTTTTTACAGTAACTTTAACGTCACCACCACCGCCACCACCATCACCGGATGAAGTAGAATTACCACCGCCTGAGGAAGAAGATGCAGATGGACTTGAAGAGGATGAAGTAGAAGAACCACCGCTTGCCACGGAAGATGAAGGCGAAGCAGAAGAGTCGGATGAGGAACTAGTAGGAGCAGCCAAGCTAACGCCAGCGAAAGCAAGGATAGCAGTAATCTTGATAATGTTCAACATATTTTCTTGGATATAATGTATTTGTATAAAGATAATTAAAAAAAGTCGAAATATGTTCCTGGAGGGCCTTTTTATATTCATTTTTTCTGTACCTGAAATAATAATGAAACTGAATCATATTGAGTTGACCTGAAAACGATATGTTCTTCTGGTTTATGATTTGTAAAGTATCAGAATAATCGACAATAATGATCGCCAAGAATTATAATGATGTTATTGTTTCTGATGTTAAAAGACTTGATTTGTTAAATGTAATGCTTAGTATCGTCTTGTTTGACATTCCTGAATTCTTACTGGATAATAAGTAAACCCTTGCAATTACTAAATTCGAATGTTCTAAACTAGACTCTCTTGCTACCGACTGTTTTGTGAGGACCCCTCATAGTGGATAGATATTAAATAAACTCAGCAGCAACGTTGAGCGAATATCATCTTTTGACAATAGATTAAAGATTCTCGAACAATAAATGATGAAACAAGGAATATGTAGTTCAAAAAAAAACCACAGCTCTGTTTTATTATGTCATACAATGGTATTCGTTATTAGTGTTTCCTTATTTATGACATGTGTCTATGTCTGTCCTGATACCTGTGCAAAGCTGGTAATTATACTTATTGACTTTATAATATATAGACATCGCTCCCTATTTTCATTGAAACATACCAACTTAGAAAATCAAGAAACTGTACAATAGCAGTACCATACAGACACCAAGTATAATGTTTAAATTTAGGAACCAGTGACTGGAATCCGTTTTATTTGATAGACACGTTGTGGTAATGAGCGTAGCAAAAAAAGAAAGGTTTGCTCTGCAAAAACGCAATCGCAATATGTTTTTTAAGGAATATTATATATACATTATCACTATCATGCATCCATTTTTATACCGTCATTACGGTTGATTTTATTAGCACGAGAGCGCTTTTAATACTTATTATAAATATGTTGTTGTCTCTGATATTGGTTATTGTGTTGGTGTATTCTAATGTGAGACTCAAATCGACACCTGTAGTAATAGTACAAAAATATTTTAAATATACATAATTTCAATTCACCATGATTTTATGATTAAAAAGATCAAGTCCCTGTTTGTCATTGTATACTTGTTTACATTTTCTTTTAATACAGGCACTTTCTTCTATCTGATTTTTGTTTTTCTTCGGTATCAATAATACATGTGTACACACTCAATAGAGAGCGCATGAATAAAATAGAGCCTTTCTTCAAGCTATATACGTATGCTGTACTTTATGAATCTTCACTTTTCTTGATCAATTAATAGAATGACATATTAAACCTTTGCAAAACGTCAACTTTACCAGTATATATATATTACTTGTTAAATGGTATGGTTCATAAACGATAGATACATACTATATATGTGCCACGCAACCGTATATAGGAATAACAAATGTAAAATTTTGTTACTACTGCAATAATAATCCCCGTCTAACCACTTGTATAACCTCTGTAGAATGTTTTAAGGTTTTGTCAACAATAAAATTTACTCAACAAAAAAGGAACTTAAACATCGTGGCGAAATGTCCGACCACAAGAAAAAGGAGATAACTTGCATCAATATGAATAAAACAATAAAAATAAATAGATTTAATTTTGCTTATACCTATAAAAATAAGGAGATAGTGATAGTTTTTTTTACAGTATTAATGGAGAGTAAACTATCTCTTGCTATAGAATAAGTATATATGTAACGAAAAGTTATACAGCGCTAAAGAAAAAGAACACTTACAGAAAAAAGATTTTGTTTAATAAAACTGAGATGATTCACTTCTAAAAAGTATAGTTAATACAATTCATTATAAATTGATCTCCGGCCCTCCCCCTTACAAGTATCATCATGCTCATAATAATTAGGGTTTTTTTATCTGCATGAATTGAAATTGTTATTGTATATAATATGAAACACTTTAGAGCAATAATAATACTATATGATTTAGGAGTTGTATATCTAATAAACTTCAATTCAAAAATTAGAGATGGCTTGAATAAATGGTTTAGTTTTATGAACGTATTGTTTTCAATCAAATGTTAAAGATACATTTCTGTTACACGTACATTTCATTTGATTAATAATAATCCTATATTATTTTTACTTGTGATTTTTTTTTGCACATAATATAGTGCTATTAATATAGATATTATCTTTTTTTTTTCTTTAGCAACAGCAGCAGCAGTAATAGTATAAGATGTTGATTGTGTCTAGATAATACAAGAAAAAGTAATATAATAATAGGTAAGCTATACTCTATAACTCCCCTTTTTTTTTCTCCTTGGCGGTTACATTCATAATATAAATTTATTATGGTATACATGTGTTCTGGAATCAGTGTAATTCAAACCTTTCAATTACTTTACCGATATTTGATGTACTTTTATTATTTTTATCACGTCACACTTCATTTATCAATATAATGAAGAAACTTCGCTGTTTTTATTTGAATAATAGTATTATTAGGAACTGGGGCTTAGGCAGATATTACTAGTAGTATGAATGTGTACAAAAATAAAAATAATAATCCAAGGAGTGAAAATAAGGGATGCCAGAATAGTAGTAAGCGGAAATTGGGTCTGATCTTGATTTCAGTCCAAAACAAGCAATATACACACGAGTAAAGATTAGTTTGCTTTTAAGTGTTGTTTTTAAACTTTCACTCCCTCTATAACAATAGCAATATAATTTGTTGTTGTGGTTGGGTGTGAGTTAATATTCTTTTTTTTTTTCTTTTTTTTTCTTCTTCTTCTTCTTCTTATTCGTTTCGTTCCCTTTTCCTTTAAGGAAAACGAATCATCTATTCTCTTTCTTTTTTTTTCTTCATTCTTTTTCCTTTCATTTTCAAATACAGCTCATTCATCCTCGAACAAAAAAAAATTACAAACAAAGAAAAGACATTATAGATTGTGTTCATCATGGGATCACTTCAGGTTCCTGTCGATTCATTAAATGTTACATCAAGTACGAGTACTCCCTTACGAAAAGCAATGACTTCGGGTAACTATCAACAATCTACACCTAGCTTATTACCACAAAGTCGTTCGGTCAAAAGTTCAAGTGCAGTTTCAATCTATGCAGCAGCAGCGTATGATGCCAATAATATCCGAAAACAACGATCTGAATCATTTGTACAACAAAGAAAAAGTAGAGATCATCATCATTTTGAACACGATACAGTACCAAGAGCACCTTCTCAAATTTGTTTAAGTCGTCATTCACCTATACGTGCAACAACATTACCTCAATCAACATCGATGTCATCAACAACGACTACTACAAAAGAATTTATTCCACCATCATCATTATCTCACACTCCTTCTACATCCTCATCTTCTTCATCAACTCTCTCTTCTTCTGATTCAGAAGATGAAGTAGAAGCTCAACTAGAACGAGTTCATCATAATGTACACAATAAAAAACCATCACCGTTACAACGAGAAAATAGTGCGAGTAGTGATAATATGACAGCAACGACAGATGATAGTAATAATGAACAACAGGGAAACGAAGAAGAAGATGAAGAAGGTGCAATCCTTGAAGGTGTTATGATTCGCCGTGCAGTAAGGCCTAGCTTTGTTCCACCTATACAAACAAATGGGACAGAACATGATGATAATGAAGAAAAAGAAAAGACACATAGAAAGGTAGATCAAAAACGAACATCACCTAAAGCACAACCCAAAGTAATTACAAGTAGAGAATATTGGTCACCACCACCTATTTCATCACCTACTGCTCCTGATGGATTATCATCACCTGTATTAACAGGTTTTCATGCAGGTGATGATCCTAATGCTATTATTTCATCACCATTATCTCCAACAAACAATAATGATAATGCAAAAAAACAACACTTTTTTAAATTAAAGAAAAGTAACAGTAATGGATCAAACCATTCATTATTTCAGTTCAGTAAACGATTTCAAAATAATCATCTTCATCGACACCATGATATTGCACAAAATACAAGTCTTGTTTATCCACCACCTCCTGTATCTTTTGGTGAGAATCCTGAAACGTATGTCTTTTTATTATCATGATTCATGGTGTTACAAACTGATTTTTTTTCTTTAATATTTAATCTATTTTTATTTTTTGGGGAGGCTGGGTAATTTGAATAATAATCCCAATGCTGGGGTAATGTAACTCATAAATATATATTAAATTTACACTACTTTGTAGTGATCGTTATGGATTTAAAAAAGCATCACAATGGATCACTTTAGAAAATCATCGTGAATTTGATGAAACTTATATCCCTATCTTGGAACGACGATCTACAAAATGGCAACGATTACTTGAAGAATATGAACCAAAATTACCCGAGAGAAGTTCAAAAGGTATATTAAAAAAAATCGGAAGGAAAAAAAAAAGTGGAATTGCAATTTATGTAGGACAAGAGAACTTTATACTAAAAGCAGATCAAAATTAATAAATAATTAGTTAAACGATATGTTCGTAAAGGTATTCCTGCTCATCTTCGAGGAAGAGTAAGTTCACTTTTCTCTCTAATTATAGATAGTTCGTTAAACAGCAATAATGGAAAGGATAATAAAGTGGATGGGGTAAAAAAAAATGTTTTTATGATTTTGGTATAAAAATACTTATAGTTCTTAACCAGGTATGGCTACACTATAGCGGAGCGGAAGCCAAGATGGCCTCTAACCCAGGTGTATATGCCAAATTTCTCGGCAAAGCCGAAGAATTAGGTGATGGAAATGAATTTGCTGATATCATTGCTCGCGATTTACATCGTACATTTCCTGATAATATTCAATTTCGCGCACCTTCAGCATCAACAGCAGATCCGCAACAACAACAAAGAGAACGAGAACAAGAAGAACTACCTGCCATTATTTCTGCATTACAACGCGTTTTATCTGCATTTTCAGTTTATTCCCCTTCTATTGGTTATTGTCAATCATTGAATTATATTGTAGGCATGCTTCTTTTATTTATGAATGAAGAGGAAGCATTTTGGACCCTGGTGGCCATTGTACAGAATATTTTACCTGCAGGTGTCTATGATGTGACTATGGAAGGGTCGAATATTGATCAAACGGTGTTGATGATGTTAATATGGGAACGGATGCCAACCTTGTGGAACAAGTTGGCTGAGAAAAAATCTTCGTTTTGGGATTATGCTGCAGATGGGACATCAATGCCAACTATTACGCTAGTTACCAATCATTGGTTTCTTACACTTTTTATTAATATTCTTCCTATAGAGGTAAAAATATAATTCATACTATCGGGGAGAAAGAGGAAAAAAGTAACGAGACTTGTTTAGTCTTATACTAAGTAACTTTATTATTGTTGATCATTTAGACGGTACTCCGAGTGTGGGATTGCTTCTTTTAGTAAGTTGTTGCTTTTTTATATTAAAGAAGAGTTAATTTTTCTGTCCTCCTCTTCTCTTATAAACTCCTATCATCCACCTTCATATTTTCCTATTTCTTTTCCCTTTTACATAAACGGATGTTTACATTAACAACTCATAAATTTGTTATTAATTTTATCATTATCATTATTATAGTGAAGGAGCCAGTGTCTTATTCCGTGTTGCACTCACCTTATTCAAAATGAGCGAAAATACTATTATGTCAATAGAGGATTCATTGGAAATTTTTCAAGTCATACAGGTAAAAAAATAAATAAAAATAAATAAACGTGCATAGATAAGTGTAACCATACCCTTTGTTGTTTAAACTAACTTAAAATTCACCACGTGTCTTTTCTTCCACCAGAACATGCCAAAAAAAATCATTGACTGCCAGACCTTGTTAGATGTAAGCGCTATCAATTTTAACTTTCCGTGAAATGATACCATGTGTTTCACAATGACAAATTTGATAAGCTAACCATTATTATTAATATTAAATTATATCTTATAGTACACATTTCGACGATATGGGTCATTTACAGAAGTAACTCATGAGGATTTGGAACGTAGAAGAGAAATGTGTCGAGATAGACGTCGATCAGGCCGCATACCAATAAATACCAAATCAAGAACGTTGCCAAGGAGACCATTTGGTACAACACCATGGAAAAGAAAAACATCAGCTAAACGATATCAATAATTTTTAAATGAATCATTAGGCACCACTAAAAAATACCCTTATAATTATTTCTTTGCACAAGTTACACTCTCATCAACATTCAAGCAATGCACTGTTTTCTTTATTATTATACTTTATTACTGTTATTATTTACTATTTCTATTTCTATTACTATTTCTATTATCATTTTTATTTTCAAACGCAACACAAACACACACACACGCATTTATATACATACATTGTTGTTGTATAGATCATTCCCTTTTTTTACAACTTTTTTCCACACGCACTACACCATGTAATCAATCGCACATTCATATTTTTTTTTTGCATACCATTTATATATATATATATTTCTATATATTTATAATTATATATTTTGAAGCATAATACACAACATTTTGTTTATTTATTTATTTATTTTAAAAAACACATCTAAGTGATAAATAAGAATAAGAAGAAGAATAATTGTTAAAGAAAAGTATATAAGCTCGTAAATATATATAAAAAGAAGAATATAATGGGTAGTAAAGGTAGAGAGATAAAAGAACAATATACAAATTGATTTTTGTTTTTTTAGTATACATGTACGCGAGGAGAAAAAGATTACTGCTAGGGATTATTATTTGAAATGAAAATATGAGTGATATAAGAAACAAGGAAGGGAAAGTTTAATTGACACTGCTTCCTGGAGGATATTCTTGGGCAATTTGATTTTCCAACTCTTTAATTTTTTCCTTTGTTTTTTGTTTCCAATCTGAATCCTTTTTATCCACCACGGCATGAGGTTCTGCTGCTTGACTATCTTCAATAACTACATGATGGTTTTCTTCCCATACTTCAATTCTTGGGTGGAGTGGTTTATGATGTTCATCTACGGCTTGGGCTGCAACTGCAGGTGAAATACCAGGAATATCAGATACTTGCTCAGCTTCTTTTTCAGATTGTGGTTGTGGTATCATTCCTGAAACAATCTGTGGTGAAGGTGAAGATGATTGTAGATTATTTTTGTTTCGTCGGAACAAGTTTCGTAATCCACCACCACCACCACCACCGTTCAAACCAGATACTTCACTACTATTATTTGTACCAGTTGTTTGTCCAGTTTGTTGATCTTCCATTTTATTATCTTCATCTTTTTGTCGATTAATCCAACTTCGTAAACTGGAAACACTTGCTTCATTTTTTTCAATATTTAAATTAGCTTGTGACGTGCCTCTTGGCTTAACGGGTTCCAAAAATCGAATATTAGCATTTGGATTGTTGTTATTATTACGTGTTGCTCTTTCGTCATCGTCATCTGAATCACCGGGTAAGAAATCCTCCTCGGCTGTGTCGTCATCCACCATATCCACAGCATAATGTCCATTTCCATTTTCTCGTTGCATTTCTTTTTCTCGTTGAATAGTATTAATCAAAGTATTTCGTTGGGTTTCACTCAACATGGGTCCTTCACCAAGATCACCATTACCATTGTGATTGTTTTCATTAAGCGACTGATTATTGCGTCGAATTTTAGGCAATCGGACAGTATTGCTTCCTGTACTTGTAATGGATAATGTACGGGTTCGGATACGCTTACCAAGTTGGAATAATGGAATTGTAGTACCGTGAACCAGGGTGGAGGCAAGTACAATAAATAATACCACAGGACTTAATAATTCGATGACGACTGGTTTTTCCACTGAATCTTCAAAGACTCTTTCCATTTCTTCTTTGGCAATCATAGATAAGAAGACAGCACCAACACCCATCGGACCGAACCATCCACTGAAAACGGCTTCACGATATGTCTTAATGGCAGGCATAATAGGCTTGAGCGCGAGTACAATGGGGAGTCGTCGAAAGAGTAGAATTAAAATCGCAATAACAACAAGTCGCCAGGGGCTCAAACCAATTTCTGCATTACCAAATTCATGCCAGGGCTAAAAGAAGTCAATGTGTATTATATTAGTTTTCAGTGATTTATATTTTATATTTTCACTTCTGTATGGAACACACTCAAATAGCAATATATATATATATATATATTATATTACTTACAATAATAGCACCAATATAGGCAAATACACCCAAATTCAACATCATATCAATGACTTCTTGAAAATGAGCTTCTTCAGTTTCTTGTCGGAACCAATCATCCCAGGAAAATGCATTTCCTGCAACAAAACATGCGAGTACATCATCACTTCCAGAAAAACCCGTCATGCTCATTAAAAATAACTAATGCAAATAAAAACATAAAAAAAAAGTTTAATTTTTATTTATTCAGATGTATACATACATCCTTCCTAACCTCCCGTTCCCCTTTTTTTTTAAAAAAAATCATTTTGCATAAAATAACTTACTGCAAGAGCAATCGCAAAACAAAGAAAAGATGGTTTGTCAATAAGGCGACTATTTTTTTTTAAAAAAAAACATTATAATTTAGTTACACTTACATACACACAGTACACATATGTAGATTAAAAGTTTGAATGATACTCACTGTCTTTCTGACCACTGTAAAATTTTACGTGCAACCCAACCAACGACAACACCAATAACACAAGATAATACGATTTGGAAAAGACATGTTTCATAAACCCATTTACCAATAGCTTTACCAGTACCTGGTTCACCAATCAAAAAGATAGCTAAAAACAAAAATGGAAAACCCATGCCATCATTACCACCACTATAAACAATTTAAAAAAAAATAGTGAGTTCATCCTGCATGATATAAACATATCAAAATTATATACGCCACTCCGTCTTTTTTCCCCAATCAAAATACAACCCTTCCATCAAATTTTCATAATGGAAATCTAAAAAAAACCAGTTTTTTTTTACCTTTCTGCAGATAAAACATTTCGAATATGTGCAGGAACATGTTTTTCAGCAAATCGTCCTTTAACAACAGAGTTTGCCAAGATCTGTAAAAA
The DNA here is from genome assembly GCA_016758965.1 of Circinella minor. Classification (NCBI taxonomy): domain Eukaryota; kingdom Fungi; phylum Mucoromycota; class Mucoromycetes; order Mucorales; family Lichtheimiaceae; genus Circinella; species Circinella minor. Next base: position 59,970 of record JAEPRB010000016.1, on the reverse strand, counting down.
GTATATAATGATCAAATTAATGAAAATGTTTAAATTTTTTTTTCCGCTCTTTTGCGACAGAATTTTATGCTTATCGTGGTACAAAAAGATAACGGGAAAAAGAAAAGCTTACTGGATCGGTAGGACAAACGCATGCGGCGATTACAAGAGCATTTAACTAAAAAAATTAAATAATAATGAGTCGAAACATAGAAACTAATAATAATAAAATTTGAGGAACACATATATATAATCGTACATAATCTAAGGTTGGTATCAATGCCCAAATAAATAGACCACTGATTAACCACATGAATATCATGATGGGAAGCATCAATATCAAAAAAGTCCGCCATTCCTTCTTGAGATAGTGTCTAAAAAAAAGGGGAAAGGAAAAAAAATATGTCAATCGCATATATTAAACTTTTCATTGATGATCTTATTTTTTATTTTTTTGCACACACAGTTGATCATATTTTTTTATTTCATAAGCCATACTACAAGTATTTACCTTGGTAAATCAATTCCGACAGCCATAACCTAAGAAACAAATTATTATTATTATATGTATATATTTTTAATATCCCATGACAACGGTAACCTTTTTCTAATAGTTGTACAAAAACGCCCATCTATAGAATATGTATAACTTACCTGAATAGCAATGACACATCGGGTAATTTGTTTGGTAATTTCATCAGTATCATCCCAATCATAGGGATTTAATCCATTTGCTACTAAAGGTCCTGCAATGATACCAACAATTAAAGCAACGACTATTTATGGTCGAATCAATTGACAAAAAAAACCGTTAAATCAAAATTCTCCTATGTTGATTATAACCTCATAAACTATAGAAGAAAAAAACTTACAAGCTTCGGATATAAACATTCTTTCTTTGACAAACATAGATACGAAACCAAAAATGACAATAAAGCCACTTAAGATCGCGATCGCAATACTAAATGTCGAGAATTGTCCAGGGATCAACTCGACTGTCATTATGGAATTATATAATAATAGTAACTAATAGGTAATAGTAATAATACAGGAACTTAAAAAACACAAAGCAGAACTTATGTTTGTACAGTAAAAGAAAAAAAGTGCGGGAAAAAAGGAGAGAATGATAAAAATGAAGGAGGTGTCGATATTAGAAAGAGAAAGGTTATATTGTATAGTTCCTTTACTTTTTTTTTCAACCCGCAATAGAAAAAAACAAAAAAGAAAAAAACTTCAACTACAACACAAAGAAAAGAGAAAAAAAAAAAGAAAAAAAAAAAGAACCCGCAAAACAGAGCAACAAAATTATATCTACCAAAACGGATAAAGCTTTCCGTTGAGTTCAAAAAATTGCCTAAAACAGTAAAAATCCTTTAGGTTTTTTAGCAAGGAAAAAAGAGAAGAGAAAAGTGTTGTTAGTATATGTATAGTATGCTATTAACAGTACCCACTATAGCCTAATTCACTGCCCCGATAAATAAGATAAATATTATCATATAGATAATGTTGTATATGTTATGCGTTTATTTATTTGTGTTTATATAAAAATATGCACATTCATTCTTCTACTATTATAATAAAGAATATACTCCATATAGACTTATTGTCCAGTAATTATGTTATGTTTTACGTGGAATTTATAATGAAGGTGGTGGTGGTAAAAAGAGAAGAAGCACATTACTCTTATCAGTTTCTACATTAATCCAGTTAGATTTTTTTTTTTTTGGTTGATATTCACATAAGCCATTTTTGTTGAGCTCCAATTATGTTTCAAAAAAACAGGTTTTCGAAATTGTCGATCAACCCAATTCTTCTATTTTTCAATAAATTTACTAGATATATCTAAATATCTCCATATGCTGCAATAAACAAAAAGATATGGTAAAAGAAAAATAGAATTGTAGGATTTTTACTTAATACAGTGAATTTGACCTATATGTTTTATTTTTCTTCTTGAGATTCTTTTTATTGGCGCGTAAACGGGATCATTCGGTTAAGAAATCGTTTTCAAGTAACACAAACACTTATTCGTTGTCAAGGCACCTACCAACCCGATTTAACACATGGTACAAGTTTCCCCGAAACAAAGTAGTTACCGACGGGTTATTTTTTTTTTTTTTTTACTCAGATGCATTTACTTAACCCGAAGCAAACTTTACTGCAAATCCAGAATATTTTTATTTTGTGGTCAAATCTCATTATCTGTTATTATTAAACGATGATCCCCCACTCCACACCTCCTTCCTTCTTACGATGATGTGTAGTATCTATGTCCAGTTGAAATAGACCATGGCATATTACCCGTAGATATACCCTTTTTATTTTATTTTCTTCTACGTACAAGACAATTATATAATATTTTGTATAGTAATCCCGTTAGATTTAATTGATAGTGAAACAAGGTAATAGGTAAAAAAAAAAATGCAAGAAGAATTTGTTGAAACGTATATTATTTATGTAATATGTTTTTCCTAATAATTCTTTATTGTCTATTGTTACTGTCTCGTATACTTCTTGCTATTATGTATAAATATACATAGATTTCTATCATTGTATGAGCAGATAATGCACATTAAATTGTTGTTTTAAAAACTTGTTTTTTTACGAGACTAACGTAAAATATTACAATTGTTGCTCCTTGAAAGAAATTTTTTGTCGTCATAACCCACTTTCCGTTATTTTCCCAGCAAGGGTACACAGACTTGAAATAAAATTTAGCTATGATATCATGATGATTCTTTTCATGGTAAAGAGCGAATCTGTCGATATGTACAAGCATGACATTGAGAATATGATAAATATGTAGTCTATACCGTGACTTCTAGATGTTTTTGATAATCATATCACACTTTCAGTCATCAGGTATGAAAACATTAACATCTTTGCAAATTAGCACTAACAATTACCTTTCTATAATAACCTTTTTTTGATTTTCTCCTTTGGGTCAGTATTTATGTATCAACGACACGAACGAAAACAACAATTGACTACCAATCATCGTTTTTGTTATATAGGTCGCATGTGACCTTTCTAAATCTAACTATGTATAACTCGTTTTTTTTCAAACACCAAGACATAAGGATGTATGGATTGGACTCGCAGAAAAGTTTTTATTTGCATTTTACTGCTGAAGAAGTATACATTCTTTTTTAAAAAGTTCTTTCGAAACCCATATGAGGCTTTTAACATCATTATGCAACTCCCTCGAATTTTCGGAAATACAAAACTCATTTTTTACAATCTATAAATTATTGCATAATCTCAAACAATAAAGTGTTCCTCCTTTTATTCTTCTTGACACAAATGTAGTAATATTGTTAGTTGGCTTTATATATAGCGTTCATCTAATAGTTCTTTAAAAGACAATTTTATATAACCATTTTTGTTATATACATTATGCATTCAATTACTTTTTCTTAAAAAAAACGAAAAGAAAAACATAAATAATAAGATGTATTAACTAAAAAAAGTTGTTGTTGATCTCAATAAGTTCCAAAAAACGTTTAGATTTTTTTTTACGAAAAAGAAAGCAAATGTCATCATAAACACATATGCATAAGACTATCTGATGAGAAAAATATATCCTGTGACGCTGAATAACCTTAAGAAGAACCCAATCGAAAAAAAACTTGTGACACCTACTTGACGCTAGCTAAATATTTTTTTTCTTGTGCGTATATAAACACTGAGTAGCATTTTATGATGTCAACAAAAAAAACTAAAAACATATGCTGAATTGATTATAGTTATATAACGTATTCTGTGTATATTCTAATGTGCACTCTCTCTCACGTACACACAGAGATAAATATATTACTATATCATTGTCATGGATGTATCGCTATTAATAAACATTGATAACCAGATATCGTACAACATCTTTTATTTGTGCATAAAAAAAATGGAAGACTATATTTTAATGTTCATAAATTAGATAGATTTCATAAAGAATATCATAACCATAATAACGTCGTTAACCAGCCAGCTAGTAAATATTAGGGTATAATCATTATTAAAGAACTACAATCAAATACATCTCAGAGCCAAAAAAAAAAAGTTCTCCTTTATCGTAGCAGACATTCTTGGGTTCGTAGGCTAGATTGCCTTTTCTGGAAGCCGTCCTCAATTTTCATGGTCATTATTGCATGTAATGTAATTGCAAAAAAAATACTTATTTTCATAAAAGTATTTGAAAAGCACTTTATTACTTATACAAACCCCAATTAACCCTCTTCGGGTCCTTAGAAATCCTAAGTGATAAAAGAACTTGGTAGAAACCGAGAAACTATGGAAACGTTCGTGAGATGTAGAGTGATGTTGTCCAAAAATAACAATTTACATGTAAACCGTCTTAAGGAAGAAAGATATCTAATTAAATATTCAGTATCGTAAATATTTTATACTGGTTGGTTACATAACACAAAAAGAATATCTTTTTATAGAGACAAAGAGAAAAGGGATGACACTACAACAGAACAAGAATTGGAATTGCTTTATGAATTCGGAGATGAAAGCTATTCTAATTTTTTGGTAAGTTTTCTTTACTTTTCCATAATCCGCTACACCATACGTAATAAAAAAAATTGTTGTAATAATAAGGGTATTTAATTAATAAAGAAGCAAAAAATGACAAGCTCACAGGTGCTTCACTATATTTATTATCATTTAATATTGCTTAATTTTAATATAAGTTACAAATTTCTGCAAGCTTTAATATAATAAACATAACTATATTTTCTTTTCCTTTTTCCCGTTATTAGCAATAATAATGGCATTTTTACTATTGAACAACCCCAATCAACTCATTTTTTTTGCATAGTATTTAAAACGAGTTCCAATGTAGATATCTATACTTCTATTCTTAGTAAAAAAAATATTGTTGTTTTTACAGGTCTCGTCTCGTCATGAGAAGCAAACTATAATATCATAAATTAATATATATTTATCCATTAAAACAATCATAATAATGGTAATAAAAAAAACTAATTATCACAATTATTTTTCTTATATTCATTAATAGTGCACTATTACTGTCGTGGTAAGATATTAAATGAACGAACGGAGTACGCCAAGATAATTCTTTAGATAAAGGATCCAATGCCATGGAACTTCTGTGATAAAGATTTAATATTTTCGGTATTATAGAAAAATATATTAATTTGGCGCTTCAGCATATAGTAATACTAATAAAGAGGAATATGTGAAACTGAAGATGTTTTTTATGGATGTGGTGTACTATTAATGAATTAACTAATTTTCATAATATGGTACAGGGTAGAGCTGAGTTGTACATTATTAAAGATCGACGAATCATCTAATGCTTTTTCTTTTATTGTGAGTGTGGCGCACAAGGAAAGAAGAAAATCATCTCATTATTAATAGTACCAGTTTTTTGTATATGTAAAGAAATCTACTACTAAACAGCGTTGTTTTTTTATGTAATCTAGATACATCACACTCCAAAAAAAAATATTCTTTGTGATGTTTGTGATACCAAAACAATTTTATTTAGCAATGAAAAGTGAAACAAAAAGTAATTGAACAATAGTAATTTTTTCTTGCAGACGATCCCGCTTATATAAAGAAAAATAATGGCAGCTGATTCAAAATCCGTGTTCCAGACCAAAAAGAGAGTATGTAGGTGATTAATAAGTATTTTTACTCCGGTCGTGGATCATTGCTGATGGGCCCAAAAAGAATAAAAAATTACTATTACGAAACGTATGACAATGTCATATAATTTACAAGCACCGTTTTATTTTAATTGGAAGGTGAAGGGGAAAAGGCTAGAAAGAAAGGGAAGAAAGGGGAAGAAAAGGTATTGGAGTTACTTTAATCAGTAATTTGTTCGTTCTACGTAGTACACAAGAAAGGGAAACAAGTTATATAATATATATTTATATAATAATATAAATATATTTTCTTTTTTTTTTTTTTTTTTTTCAAATCAATTATTCAGTTTTTGTATTACACTAGTGTAAACTTACAATATGAAAAAAAAAATTAAAGAGAAGTGGTATAGTCAAAGTACCTGATTTTTTTTATGTTTTTCATGTGTGGCTCGTGCTTCAGTCTGTGTAGCAACAAATAGCATAAACATGGCAATGGATCCCATGGTTATAGTAAACAATACTGGTAGTTGATGTTGTGGAATCTAGAAAAGAAAAAGCCAAGGTTTTTTTTCTGACGTTTCACAAGAAGCATCACAATGTACTATAACCAGATATGATTATTAGTAGTTATATCGTTGCAAGCTTATTATTTTATAAACAGCAAAAACCCTTTTTTTTTGTTCGCACTCTCTCTTTTCTCTGGTTTTTGCCACATAATACCCTCCTTTTTTTTCTTTGGAAAAAAAAAATACTCTTTCCTTTCTTTCATAAACTTTTTTTTTCACGGTGCTTCTTTTATCTTATCCATACCTTCTTTTTAATTCTTATTATTGAAACGCGACAATAAGTATATATGGCTTATCCTCGATCGCCACCTGCTTCTTCTCACGATGATTGGGATTCTCGTGGACCACAACCTCTTTCAAAAGCATTTTCAACTTCTTCATCTCGATCTGGTGGAGGAAATGGTCGTGCACAATCCGTTACTTCTCAATCTAGCCGAGGAACAAGTTCAGCAAATAATGCCAGTTATGAAACTGCTGCACGGACATTTTATGGAGAACTGAAAAAGTTTCTGGCTTCTGTCCTTGCTAAAGGTTGGAATATATCTTTTTAATTGTACCTATATATATATATATATATACAAGGAAAGTGGGACTAGTTCATAGAGATAATTAACATAAGAGAGGGGAATGTTTTTGTTTATTTGATTAGAGGCTGCTGAAGGAGCACAACCACAGCGAGTATCAGCACGTCAGAAACTTTCTCGGCTTAATAATCTTCAGTTTCATGAATTGGCTATGGATGTATATGATGAATTGATGCGTAGAAATCTTAATGATAAGCAAGGTAAGGAATCACTCTCTTCGTTTTCTTCCTCTCCGAACACTTTACATTACATATTAATTTATTATTATGATTCTATTATAATTAGTACCTTTTCTTGCTGTGCGTGAAGAATTTCATCCACGTCGTAACCAAGCTAGACAAAAGTTAGCAACATTACCAAGTGCTCGTTTTAAAGACCTTGCAAGTGATGTTTATCATGAATTAACCAGGCGCTATCCTCAAGTTGTTGACTCAGATGTAAGGAAAAGAAGAGGTGTAAGGTGTATTAAGCGATAGGAATAGTAACATGGGTCGAAGAAAAAAAGGGAGGAAACTAATATCATGTTTATTCAGGATGCAATGCGACCTCCAGTACCACCTATTCCAAATACAAATAATAATTCACCAAATCTTGCAAGTCGTGCAACAAATATCGTCCCTGTCAAGGGAACAATCAATGTCGAATCGATAGCATTATCAGATGATGAAAAGGCTTATATGTCACAAAGGGACGGGAATGATGAACGCCAAACTTATCTTAGTGATAGTGGTGGCAGTAGTAGTACAGGAAGTAGTAGTGCTGCTAACGGATATCAAAATAAATCATCTGCTCCACAAACCAATGGACATCTTAGTAGCGGTAGTAATGGAAGTGAAGGCAATTTTCAATCCTTGGATAGTTTAATGGCTGATTTGGGTAATATGGTAACGACCAAAGGCCCAGGTAATAATAATGTTACTGAAAGGGGTGGTGATTTGGATGATAACAGAGTAAGTTTCTTTTTTATCGCACGCTCCTATTTTCCCTTTTTAATTTAACGATATTGCTGCGGATATATATGCTAAAATGGATATAAACAATATTAATTTATTATTAAAGTATAATGAAAAAATGGAAAAAATGCGAGCTGATTACGAACAACGACTTGCCGGTATGTCAAAACGCACACAACAATTAGAAAATGAATTATTGGTATGTTGTATAATATATATATATATCTATAGAAGAAAACGCGTATGACCCTTCTCACCCCCCATCAAAAACATATGATTTCTATTATGTTCTAATTACTATTATATTATTATTATTATTATAAAAAAATATTTTATAACTAGAATGCAAGAGAAAGAAAGGAGTCAATAAAATCGGATGATCAGGACATTAATCATCTACGAAAGGTAAAAATTTATTCTGACGCTTCTTTTTTTTTGGAATGCATATTGTTGATTCTTTTTTTTTCTTTCTTTCTAACCCCTTTCCCTCTCTCTCCCCAAACTATGAATGATTTTAGATGGATAATTCCCGCCTAAAACAGTTACAAGAGGAATATAATCGTTTGGATGATCAATACAGGCAGCTAGAGCAAGAACATCGTGATCAACAAGACGTATGTTATTAAAATCAACCCCTCATCGATACTCATAAACAAAACTAAAAACACAAATCGTTCACATATTCATACCTATATTAAAACATAATTAATTATTAACATATAGGCTGTACGAGAAGTACGCGACGAAGCAGGTCATCTTTTGGAACAAATCAAACTTTTATCTTCAAAGAATGATGATCTTCGAGCCGAAAAAGCAAGAAGTGATGATCGTGTTAGACAACTTACCGAAGAGGTAAAATACAAAATTAAAATCTCTTTTAACATAAATGATTCAATTGTAATTAACTTTCTATTCTTGTTCAGGCTCAAGAATGGCAAAGTAAATATGAAAAAAGTCGATTGGAATTACGTACATTGAAAGGTAATTATCATTCTAATTTGATTTAGGATTCATGTATGAACGGAGAACGGATCATGCATTAGGGGCATATGAAAAATGTACACAGAAGCAAAGAAAGAGCGTATATAGTAATTTCTTTAAATTTAATATAATTATCAGCTTCATCCCTGATTGATTCTGCTATTCCACAGCAAACTGGATTTATTCAGCCAACTCGTAACGGTGTTATATCACATGATCATATTTTAACGTACCAAACAAGTATTGATGAACTGTTACGAACTGCTAGGTAAGAAAAAAAAATAAGTCAAGAATAAACGATATATATATTTGAGAAGAGGGATGTGAAGGAGAGTGGATAGAAAGTGGGGTTAATTTTATTTTTGATTACCAACAATTTTTTTTATACAGATCCCATAAACCGTCTAACGTGCTATCATCCATGCAAAAGATTGTCATGACATGTAAAAAGGTGACGGAAGAAGTCGAAGAACATGAAACCCGAGGAGGGTTGACATCTATGACACAAAGCAACTTGTATAATTTGAAGAGCCAATTCTCGACAGCTTTGACTCATCTCTTGACCGCTGCCAAAAATCATGCTAATGGTATGGGTATCAGTCCTGTCAGCTTATTGGATGCTGCTGCAGGACATATGACGACCGTTATGGTGGATTTGGCTAAACTATTGGGTATCAAACCAGGTACTGCTTCATCTTCTAATGAAGTTCCTCTTGCTAATATGGATTCGAATCGTAACGACACGTTAGACGCATTGAGTCGTGGTCCTAGTACTGGTAGCTCATTACGACGAAAAGATTCAGCTAATGATAAAAGTAACAATCGAATTGCAGCTGCAGCAGCTGCTGGTGATTCCTTACTTCCTGAAGAATTAAGTGAATATTTAAAGAGTGAAACCGATCATATCGTTCAAACGATACAACGACTTTTGGCAGCTTTACGTTCACCAAGGGATGCAGGTCAAGTGTATGGCATTATTACATCACTTATAAATATTGTTGCAAGTATAATGGAGGTGTGTGACAGTACATTTGATTCTACAGCAGGGTATCGTTATCGTAAACAAGGTACTTTAGTTATGTCTGACCTTCAACATTGTAAGCAAACATTGACTCAAATGCGTGATTCATCGTTTGGTCAATCGCCAGAAATGGCAAGTTCCACGGCCAAGCGGGATCTAGCCAAGGAAGCATATGAAATTGCCAAATATACAAAGGAACTTATCAATATTTTTGATAGTTAGAAAAAAGCGTTTAACTGGCATAAACTCACTCACTCACTCACTCACTCACTCACTCACTCACTCACTCACTCACTCACTCACTCACTCACTCACTCACTCACTCACTCACTCACTCACTCACTCACTCACTCACTTGCGTATAGCTTATTTATTCGTTAACCTCTTTCTTCCTTCTTATTTTTTTGTATCGTTGTAAATAATCTTATTTTTATAATTTATTCAAGCACACCGCTTCTTACCACCTCTCTTTTTTTTACTACCAAAAGAAAGATATTCCCAAACACTTTTATTAAATTTTAGTCATTCATTTTTGTTATTATATATTAAAAAAACACAACCATTTTATGTATGCATTATAAATAATAGTACTTTGTTCAGTTCAATAGATGCATTATCTTAAAAGTCATAGTATGCAACTCTGGCATTGATGGATAGCGACATAGTAAAACGATACTTCTTTTTATGATATATTTCAATTTGAATCTGCTGATTTCATGCCAAATTTTTGGATACGTAGTCTACATAGCAACCCGTGATGGGAGTATAATCACTTGTATAACTTATGACAAACGACTCTGGTACGTACAGTACGTAGTCATTTAACAATATATAGAGAGAGAAAATGTTAGAAAAACTGTTCAGCCCAGTTTTTGGATAGTGAGATAATAACATATTCCTGTAAGCTACAATTTCATTGTCACTACAATAAATGCTGTTACGTATAACACCTCAGTTTTTTAACAAGCTGATTGTTAAATATTGTCTTCAATTATAGTTCGATATTTTAGATTCCACATACAGCATAGAGTCTAATTCATTCAGGTAAACTACAATTTCCTCTGTGATTTTAAAAAGTTCTTTCATACGATATTAAACTTGTGAAAAATAAAAATAAAATCACAGAAAAGAAACGTTATTTGTATCATAGCATATATTAAATCATAATTACTAACTTATAGATACATTTTTATAATCACTATCAACATAAGATCCATGAAAAGTACTGATATTATATGTACCAATATCACAGCGTGCTATTTCTTGCATTGTGCGTCCATCCAAAATCAGCAAAAAACTGCTATCCTCCTCGGGTCCAATTTCACCAATCACGTTGACCAAACATATAACTGCTCCTTCATCTTCAAAATGACTAGTGCCATCATTATTAGCAGCAATAGACTTTTTCTTGGGTACAAATATGGGTTCCGAGCAAGAGTAACGCGGTTTGTTATATGAAACAATGGTACCCGACTCCATATCAATTTTCACCAGACTGTATCGCTCAGCTTCTTTTGTTGTTGATGGCTTCAAAAGTTGACATCCCCACACGAATCGATTTTGTCGTAGTGCATAATGTTGTGAGAATCTTGGAAATTCGATATTATGTGCAATCGTAGTATAGGATCCGGAACCATCTGTAAGATCTCGATTCCATGAAAGACGATATCGTCTTAAATCTCCAAAAGAAGGTTGTCGAATAGGTGGAAAACTAATTCCCATGGGCCTTGTTTGTTTTATATCAGTTGTCGTTGCTATAGGTACGGAATGATCCGATCCACGCAAATAAGTACCAAAACTATGGAGTTGATAAATAACATCTGCATTGGAAAATGCACAGGTATCCAAAATAATTACTGGGTTACCGTTCTTGTCATCTACTGTGTCCCAGGAATTTCCATGGTGGAAACTGAAGAAGTTGTCGACAGGAATTGTAATCACGTGGCCAATGTCTGGACGACGACTAATAATATGAAAAAAGGTAGGCGATTTTTCATCCCAAACATAGCTGCCAACAGCATTGCCTGCAAATAAAATGTCGGCATTATTGTAGTAAAGTGGTGATTCAGGAATGATTACATGATTTTGGGTAAGCATAAATGCATGTATAAAACTTGGTCGAATTCGTGTGCCAAAATGTCGATTATTCTTGTTGGGTAACTTGCGATGAGTGATTTCGGCTAGTATAGATACTTGTCCTGAACGGTTAATGGAAAAAACAATCATTTTTGGCACAGGTCCAAGATGGATAGTGTAATTAAATGTTTCTTCGGTAATGGGATCGTATTGATGGTGCGATGAAGATAAGTCTCCGTTAAGTCTCTTATCATAATCGCTGTAATCATACAAGCGTTTTGGTTCTTTTATTAAGCACAAATTATATTTATCAGCCTTTTTCTGTTGCTTCTGATGAATTCTTGTTTTAAAATAATAAATAATAAAAGAAAAAAGAAGGTTCTTACCCAGAGTGTTTGCATGTATTTGTTGTAAAACGTTAAGATCCGTTTTGGAGACAAGATGATGTTCACCAAGCATTTCTTTTGATCTTTCAATCCAATGCACAGGCATAGGAAAATTAGGCGTTGGTGTAACACCAACCATAAATGATGATGGATCACTACGATCAATAATACCGGCAAAGAATATTTTTCGAAAACGCTGCACTGTCACAGTACATCGTTCCAATATTGATAAGTTTTGTACATGACCAAAAAATACAGAAGACCTGGAACGTTTCTCGATCATTTGACGCTCAAAAGATCCAGCCAAATTTCTTGCATTATATCGTACAGCTTGTCTCTCAGAAGAAAGTTCAAAACGATGCATAAAAGGTAAACCATCAAAAGCATGTTTAATCATGGCCTTATTTTCAGCAAGGTTATATTTTCCGGGACCTGAAAAATAAAAGAGGTTAACACTATCCGTACTAAATAAGAAGATAAACAAATATCAAGAAGGCGAATTGCTGTTGTAATGTACTAAAATAAAAACATAAGCTTTATCTTTATTACTTACCGACACGATACATAACCCCACTCAACCATTGGGGAATAACACCTTGAATAGGAATCCAGACCGGTTCAGGTACTTCTTTCGCATTACGAAATATATTGCCTTGTTGTACAATATTCAATTCATCAATAAATCGATAAATCCTGTTAATTGAAATCATGAATTTGTAACCACCAACAATGGTCAATATCGATAACACTATATATAGCATATTTTTGAGGTTTTATGATAGACTGGCGAACAAAAAAAGAAATTGAAGAACAAGAGGTATAACTTTGAAAATAAATGAAAATAATCTTAGTGTTTTTTTCGGGAGATCAAAGTCAAATTTCATTGTTCTTTTTTTATGGTGTTTTATTTGCCCCTGATCTCTAGCATGACTGCGGGCCGTGAAAACGTGGGATCGTGTTATAAGCATATTTGAATATTATTATGCCTAATAGTCTAATATAGTTTCTTAGTGCAATATCGTCATCACCCCAAAACACATTTTATAAAAAAATCCGAGCTTTTTAATATATGAAGAACGACACGATGGAATAAAAAGAAAGAGGGAAAGGTAACTACCAGCATTTATTTTATGCAAACCCCGCCTTTCATCTAAAATTTAGAGACATAATATCACAGGCTTCACCACATCGTTTTATTATATTACACTTTGCAAACTATTTTTTCTTCACTAAGATACCTAATGATATCGTGCTCACTGTATGGTATTACTGTTGGGACCAAGGGATATTCTTCCAACCTAAACATTCGTATCATCATTCCAAAATACAAACAAAAGCCTCATATTAATAATAATATCGAAAGATATAATCAATATTGAGATAAGTTTTTATTTTTTATTTTTAACTTACATATTCAATATTATTCGTAAAATTCGATAGTCGAATGACTCCCTCTTGAAACCACTAAGTCGATCCATTATTTTTTTTAATAAACTTGTCTCTTTTGAAGCCAGGTTTTTGTGCTTTCTACAATAGTTATATAATAATCCTTTTAGTCGTCTTTTTCTAATCCCACATGACACGCTAGACAATGAGTCTGTTTTACCCTGACACTCTTCTTTAAAAGTTCCTTGGTTTGGTGTTCCACCTTGTTATTAAATGATACATGTTTTTTTAACATTTTCTTGTAGAACTTTGATAGTATTTTTCACCAAATAACTCCTTTTGTCTGCCAGAGTACTGGTTCGGCTTTAAAAATAGAATATGTGTAATAGATCTTATTTCAACAAGTTATATGTTAGTTTTTTTTTTACACTGTTGTTGACGAATAAAATCAAACTTAAAAAAGAAACTCACAAAATGGCATGCAAGTTCGTTTCATAAAATAACGAATCCTTTCCATTCATTAATATTCTAGTTTTTGGATTATTTTTAAGTACAGAAAGCAAATGAAGAACAAAAAAAGTAGGATTTAAAAGACAGAGTATCTTACAAAAAAAGATCTTGGATTCTAGTTATTGGATATTCCAGTTTTTGGATTTGGATAGTAGTACATAAATAGATCACCTGACCCACTATCTTTATATTATCATTATTTGCTTCTTGTTCACCATCTTCTCCGTTATTGTTATTGTTATTATTACTTTCACTGTCTTGTTCTTTTTCTTCATCTTGTACTTCCTCTCCAGCAATAATAGCAGCAATGACATGATCATTTTTTGGTTTTTTTGTAGTCAAGGGTTCCATTTCTATATAACATGAATAAGAATTTTAAAATTATCGTCTGTTCCTTTTTTTATTATCTTTTCTTTTTATATTTACTTGATAATAATGAACGCTTTGTGGACGATGATAATAATGCTGTTGAGCGATTCTGAACAGTCCCGTAATTATTCATTACAACTTGACTACCCGGTTCAGCTGTTATTTTAATTGATTGTTGTTGTTGTTGTTGCTGTGGTGGTGGTTGTGATTTTTTTTCTTTATCATTGTTAATATTAGATTCCAAAGTTTCAACATGATATTTGATTGGTTCTGGGGTCTCCTTGGCAGATTTAATCAAGTTGAGGCAATGCTTGTAGGACGAATTTAAGGTAGACATACGGTGGGGTTTTGCTAATGTTTCGTTTACATATTTGGTGAGATTGTCATAATTCCAATCAATAGCAAAGTTATGATTGAAAAACAATAACACTGGACTTTTTGTTTTGAAGTTGGATTTATATGTTTTCAATAAGTTTTCCATGGTGTGTTGCGTTGAAGGTTGCGAGAAGGAAATAGCCGAAGATGGTTCTGGTTGATAACTATTAAAAAAATATGTAAAAATTAGCAACATAATGGGAAAGATATTCATTTAGATGTACTGTAACTTACGTCGTTTGTTCGTCTGGAAATCCAGTTGACTTATAGAAAAATCAAATGAATATTAATAACACAGTTGAACGTGTACATGAAACATAGCTAACATATACATCAAAGATCCTTGGGAACGTCCTGAAACGGATGGGGATGGCTCTGGTCCTCCTTGGCTCGAAATACCCAAAAGACGACTAAGTTCACTTCAATTAGTATCATCATCAAATAAAACTATCAACGTCATTATAAATACTTACAGTCTAGTGGCACCTATTGAGGATACATCATCCCTTGTAGTCGTTGAGAATGTATCACCCCTTTCATTACCTTTGCTTGAGGATCTAGTTCGAGTATGGTGTAAAGATGATATTAATAAAAGAGTAATGTAATCACAAAGAAAATCAATAATACATTACCGATTGAGTGACTTGAACAAGCTGTAAATAAAGTACTTTCCAACCCAGTGCTTTTCACACTGATCAATTGGAACTTTGTACATGCGCTTGATGTTTGTTTCAAACTTACTTATTTCACGAGTTCGAATTGGTTGAGGGATATGAATAAATTTCTTTGGGTTTTTGTTCAATCCCTTCAAAGCCGCTTCAATCACCTTACCGTGGGTAGCTGCTTCCCCAAGAATCGAGTTGTACAAGTCTGCAGCATACACAGCTCCTTCGCTTGTGACTTTCATGCAAAAATGAGAAATGGCATGTTTCTTTGAAACAGCCGAGGTGTCTGGTTCAGAAAGAACACGCCCAGAATTAATATAAATTAGATTTACAAAGACAAAAGTATGTGCAACTGATTCACGTATTCTTTCGAAATTCATTTCAGGATCCTCTTCTTCCTCCTCATTTTTCTGCGGCTGCTGTTGCTGCTGCTGAGGTTGCTGTGGTTGGGGCAGTCTTGATTCCAAGGCTTCCAAACGATTTTCAATGTTTGTTAAGCGATTGTCAATGCCTGTTACAACATCTAAAATTCTATTTAAGACTTCATGCGAAGAATCAATGGGAGTGGGAGTGGGAGTTAAAAATGGGAATTGATAGGGGTTCATTGTTGAGAAGAAGTATAGAGAAAGACGCATAAACCAGCAGTAAATTTGTCTGAACTTATTTGCACATCATTGTCACACAAACCGTTATAATTTTAAAAGTATAAATACTAAATTGTCAAGTACTCTGTCCTTTCCATTCTATTCACTTTCTTGTCTTTTACCTATCTTTTGCCCTACTATGAGACTTACCTTGCAACGATGCCCTAAATGTTTCATATTAAAACAGTCAAATAACTTTGATGAGCATGTTAGAACATGTAGTAAGTAATAATACCATTATGTGAATATGCAAATGTAAATTTTAGCATGATTTTTCTTACATTACGTGAATAAGCTAGTATCCTGGACTACCTAGAGAACCTACAAACCCAAATAATTCAAGACCCTAAAGTCCTTTCTAGTGTTTCTCTTGGGCAACAACCAGACAGTCTGCAACAAAACATTGACGAAGAGCTTTTTGATTCATACAATAACAATCAAGAAGACAATGGTCCCGCTGGTTCCCCTCAACCAATGATGACTGACTGGGATGACTATGATGTTGATATGGGTGGTGAAATGGATGTGTATGATGATGAAGATGATAACAATCAATTCGATGACAATAATGATGATCAAAACACAGACTACACCCATCCCAGTACCTATGTTGAAGATTTCGACAGTGAGGAAGCATATGATACCACCGATCCAAATGTATCTAACACAGTAGAGCCCACCATCGCTGATGAACAGTATGTGGATGCTTGGGAGAACGAGTCTCCACTGTGTACTAATGAACCAATTACTTACACCGAATACGCACCAGTCCCATTGGATAACCATGAACACAAAAGCTTTCAGATATACTATTGGATACAAGAAAACAACATCAGTAGAGGTGCATACGAAGAACTCGTGAAACTTCTGAATAAATGGATCAAGGACGATGATGTTCGTAAGTATACATTTGACATTACTTCGTACAATAGTAACCAACATCTGTACAATCATTAAAAAAGACATAGCTCGTGTACCGTTGCTTTCTCCTTATAAAACAGAATCGAATTTGTGCAAGCTGTTTGACCTCCAAGAAGTTAAATACCGTGCGTGTCCCAAAGGTTGTAGACTATTTCCAAAAGGTTCCTCTCGTCCCTGCAAATGCGAAGCACCTCAATTCAAATCAAATGGGCAACCTATCAAGACAATGTCGTACTTTTCACTAGCAAGACAGCTTTCCTCCTTTGTTGCAATCAAGAACACTCGGGATCTGTTAAAAGAAACACCCCAGCCAGTCGGACAAGGCATTGTGATAGATATATTCCACGGTTCCATATACCAAGGTCCCAAGGATGATCTTTTCACTTCAAATCTTGACATCGCTATATCTTTGTATATTGATGGTTTCAGAACCTTCAATGGTGGCAATGTCAATATGACTATTCTTCACATTGTGATAATGAGATTGCCTGCCAATATAAGGTAAATACTTTGGTTATTTCACTCGTCTTTTTATATATTTACATTTTATATATACCATTAATAAATTATATAAAAACAGGTATAAGAAAGAGTTTATGATCCAAGTTTCAATTCTACCAGCAGATCACACTGGGAATCTTTATACTTATCTCACACCTTTGTTGAATGAGCTCCGGATCCTCCAGGATACAGGAATGAAAGTCACCTGTGATGATGGTAAATTTTCACTCAAAGTGCACTTGATGCTAGCCTCAGGGGATATCATCGGTGTTCAAGAACTTATTCATCATAAAGGTCATTCATCAGACTATGGGTGTCGCCAATGTCGTATACTATCAACATCTTTAATTAACCCAGCAGGTAAACGGCGTGCTCGCTATTATCCTGGAACAGCTCCAAGACCTGTCGGGGATTTCTCCCAAAGAAATACTGTAAGAATCAAGAAGTTTTGTTACTTTTTTGTTCTTACCAAGTGGGATTTTTTTTTTTGCTTCTTGAAATGTAGGAATTTGGTATCAAAAAGAAAACAGAGTTTTCTGAATTGAAATCCTTTCATGGATATACGTTTTTCGGCTTGGATGAAATGCATCTCATCGGGACCAATTGCACAAGTAAAATATGGTCAATGATTTCTGGTGAATTTTCAAATGTTAATTCCACATTTGAGTTGGATAATACAACATGTAAGGCCATTGGTGCTGCAATCGCTAAATCAACATTAAACATACCGTCGTCTATTTTTGAAGGCACATTTCGTGGTCAGTACATATGTATTTTTTAAGAGTATATTACATCTCACTATAATATTAAAATTAACAAATCTTCTAATTTTTTAGACTTCTTCAAAAAAAAAAAGGCAGTATGCGATCGGTTGATTGGATTGTATTTATGCAATGTGTCTTGCCAACTTTGGTTTTTGAACAACTAGCACGAGAATACGGGCCATATGCACCGCAAGTAGAGGCGATTATGTCATACGTAATTGGATGCTGCTTAGCCTTTCCATGGGAAATCGATCAAGACGACCTTGCGAATATCAAAAAGTAATGTATATAACAATCTAATAAATTTAGCTTTTTTAATATTTTGCTAACATCATCATAATAGACACTTTCAAGACTTACGCTTACATATGAAGAATGAAGTCAACAATAACATGTATACCATTAATTTTCATTTGCTTCGACATATCCACAATACAGTGAAAGCCCTTGGTCCCCTCAGAGCTTATAGTACAAGATCAGCTGAGCGCTCAATTGGTAAATAATCAAATTGTTCAAGAATCCCAAAAAAACGCAATCATCTTGCTGATTATTTTCTTTGTAGGCTTCTTCAAAAAACATGTAAAATCACGAGTTTCACCTGGGGAAAATTCTGGTAACGTTATCAAACGCCAATTACTCATGCGAAATTTCAATCGCGTATATTATGGAGACGATTATTTGGGCGAGGAACCTGAAAAAGACGAGTACACAGTACCTGGTTATCCTCATATTGAGTTACGGGATCCCGCTGACAATAGTATTTTAGTTCCCTTGCGAACTTACTGGCATAGTTTTTTCGATGACAATCGCGCGGAAAATGCCGTACTAGACACCAACATTCGTATAGGAAAGCGTGTGTATATATCTGGCACGGTGTATAACTGCAATGAATATCCACGATCAGAACAAAAAATCAGTACATTAGTGAGAGTATTTCTTTGTATATCAAGAACACAAAATACACACGCTATCTACTTCGGTGAGATCATTCGCTTTTTTACACATAAATTCCAAGGTACGCAAAAGATTAAGCTGTTATAAATAAAATCGATTTACTTATGATGCGTAACCATTTTTAAATTAGATCAAGAACATCCTCTTTGTTTGGTTAAAGTGTATGTCAATATCAAAGGAACTAAATATGACACAGGTGTAAGGAAGAAAATCGGTGTAGCGTATGGAAAACAAGGGGAAGATAATTCCAATGTTGCTGATAAAGTTATAGTCACACATGTCGATAATATCAAAGGCTATGCAGGAATGTTGAAATCTTCGCTGGTCGAAGGTAGACAATATATGATTTATCCGGATATGATTACAGGATAGATTCGTGTTGGAGAAATTGGGATGATTTAAAAAACTTTTTTATTTTTCACAAAACAAAATAAAAGAATAAACGTTTGCCACTATATTCTTATTCAATTTTATTTCACTTGTTCAAATATGGAAAGTTGTGTTCGAAATTTGGTTCTGGATGTTCTGGATGTTCTGGTTTTTTCCCAAGGTGGATTACCTTTTTTTTAAAAACAAAATCACCTTCCCTGCTTTGATTTTTTATTCACAATAAAGCAATTACCAAGCAGCTTATTTTTATTATTTATAGTGTGTCATACGTTAAAACAAAGAAAAATCTGTGTAAGCCACTAATTGAAACAATAAAGAGTTGTATATATATATATATATATATATATATATATATGAAAGGGAGGGAAAAAAGGCGATACCAGGTAATTTATACACTGTTATATTTTTTTTTTCATATGAACATCAAACTGTTTCACAGCCAACTCCGAAAAAGCACAGACCTCCTATTTTTTATTTTTTATTTTGGTACGTACAACACTTAATAACTTTATTTTTTTACTTTTGCGTAAGACACAGAAAAAAAAAAGGTTTTGTTGTTAAAACTTTATATAGTTTAATTAAAATCAATTTTTGACCTGATTTATAAATTGTTCAACATCTTTCAACTCATTATTTTCTTGTTTGAGAATCGCGATGATGCGATCAAGGAAAGAAAACAGTTGTCCTGTCGCATATATACTGTAACATACCAAAATTGAAAGCATCTTTATCAATATTATTATCGTTACTGTGTCATCACTATTATTATTATTATTATTACAGTGTTACAAACAGCCTTATTATGTGATCTTATTGGCTTATACAACAATGCCACTTTTCTGGCATTGTTAAATAGTATACGTAAATACCTCTAAATTATTTCAAATGAAATCCTTTCTTCAGTTCTATCTTTACCTTTAAATCTTTTAGCCTTTTAACAAATAAATTGACCTGACAATGGCTTTCTTTGGGCATAAAGTCTCTTAAACTCATTATAAGATTTCTCTTTTGTGGATTCGGACGTAATATTTCTGGATATAAGAACTCCAACAACCCAAATTTCTATTCTATTTTATATAATTTATTACTCAAATACAATTACATAGTGTGCTATTTCTTCTTTATTTTATATCTTTATACGAAATACTTCTATCACACATTGAACGCTTCAATACGTAATTATTATTATTTATTTGCCGCTCATAATGTAACCCTAATTTTCAATTGAACCTAGTTATAATACGTACCAAAAAATAAAATATTATTAACATAAGCATAGTAAACAAAAATTAAAAATAACATATGTTGAAAATCAAGTTGAAATTCTTGTACAGTGTAGAATTATTCTAATAAGAAGAAATTACTTGATTTTAAAGACCATTGTTCATTGTTCAGTTCTACGGATATGTACTATCTTAATGGCAACAATACCCAGCAACATATTTAATTAAATATATATGATAATAACAATATATCATATACTTACATAGTTCTAATAGGAGAAAAATAGGTTGTTATATACTATATGTTCGATCCTGGAATAATTTAATAGTTTTTTTTATCAGGAATGTGTTTGATTGATAGAACGCTGCAGGAACGCACTGCTCTAAAAAACTTATTTTTCGCCTCCGGAAAATCTTAATGATCCAGTTCTCAGTTAAAAAAAATAAAGTTATATCTAAAACAGTAACTACAAGATGGATCCTTGAATAAATGAGTGGTTGTAATTAATTTTTTTAAATCAAACACAACTGGTGTAGATGAAAGTTTATTATGGTAGATATTATTTGATGGTCCAATGATACATACTAAGAGTAACTTAACTCTTAATGCATATTATTAACGCTTAGTGTACGATATATGATTACTGTCGCTAGCCAAGCCTAGCCTTCCATTTTAATAACCAAAATTTTTATTTTACGTGTCTTACACAAGGTACATATGTTTATTCCCTGTATAACTATGTTTCTTTTATTTTATTTTTTTTTTTTTAAAAAAAGAGCATATCACACAATACCATTGTAGTAGAAAAGAAAAAAAAATATAAGAGTATAAGAATGTTTATTGTTAAATAATAATAAAAAAAAATAGTGAAATTCAGGAAGGCAAAAATAAATATCAACAATTAGAAGTATCCACATAAATTGTTCTCGGCTTTTCAAAACCAGCAAAATGACAAGTAGCAATTGCATATGCCCCCAAGTTTTCAGCATAGATCCAATCGCCTATATTTAATATGGGAAGCTGCATATTCTCGCCAAGACAGTCCTTTGGTTCATCTGTATGACCCCATACAGTACTGGGATACGTTTCTTCATCAGTTTGCCTTTCTCCATAAGTATAACTACCATTTCTCATTAACACTATAAAAATTATAGTAACGTGTAATATATTAAAATTAGATACATGTGATAAAGTAATGATACTACATACTTTCATACCAAGAGGAATATTCTTTGTATGCATTTTCTGTATCTAATATATAATACCTTTCAAATTAATTACATCGCTGTAAAACAATCTAGTAGCGAATGAAGAATGTAAAAGATCATTTACATAATCTACTTGTATAAGTAGTAGCAAATATTAGTAATAGTAGTAGTATAGCAGCAATATTTTATAATTGATTAAATTTAAAATATATCATAAGTACTTGCATATATATTTTTTGTTTGCTGTCGCTTTAGTATTCTTATCGCACGACTGTTCCGACACTATTTTTCGTCCAACTACCTGGCAGCACAAAGTCAAGGTAGATGTTGCATAATAACGCCCAGGCTCTGCAATGACTTGAACATCCGATTTAAATAACGAGTCTACTTCATCACGAATTACTGAAGCGATTTCTTCGAATGATGGTTTTCCAGAATAATGGACTCCAAAGAATCCCCCACCAATATCAAGTAAATTACAATTGAAACCCAATTCTTTCGCACGATCGAATATTGTACGTGAGTTTCGTAAGGCATTTTGATAGGCACTTACGCTCGAACACCCACTACCAACATGAAAACTGTGTTTTTTTTTTTTGTACAGAAAAAAAAAAGAAAGTTAATATTATTGCTGCTATAGGTATAATTCTTGAAAAGAAAAACAAGGAGAAACTCCTCGCAACATATATAGACTTGTTGTTAATACCTGACCCCAACAATATTCAAACGAAGCATTTTTGCTGTCTCTAATAAACTATCAACCTCAGACATTGGCGCACCGTACTTGATTCCTAATCCCCATTTTGCTTTTGTATCATCAGTCAAAATTCGTAACAAAAGTTTAGCATCCGGATAGTGTATTTTAATTTTATAAAGTTCATCGATATTATCAAAAGTCATTTTATGTATTCCACAATCAGCTGCAAATTTTAAATGGGAGATTTGTTTACAAGGATGGGCATAGATAATTTTTGAAGGATCAGCTCCATGATTTAAAACCAGTTGTATTTCAGGTCCACTGGCACAATCAAAACCTAAACCAAGTGATACAAGATATCGGATAATTTCAATATCGGGATTACATTTGACAGCTTTATTATATAATATACGTACGTAACAACGAGGATTGAGAAAAAATAATAGTATTGATTGTGTTAGTATGTTGCTTTTCATATTATATATATATCGCTCATATAAAAGTTGGAAACATTCTCAATATATTACCATAATACGGTTGGATTCGTGGAAAATACGTTTTCCATTTTTCATGTTGTAAATTTAATTGCCCTAGATCAAGAATATAAAACGAATCACCTTGTCCTGGATTATTTTTGTTCAATATAGTAGTAGTTTCTAACTCTTTCTTGATTACTTCCTTTATCAACTTTGTTGATTTGTTTGTGGAATTATGAATGTTACAAACTTCTTGTTTATTTGTATTAAATTTAGTTGATTCACTACTTATTATCATCATTATGTAAAACTTGTTTGGGAAATCGAAGAGTCCATGAGTAATGAACCGACTAACATCATTTTATATATTTATTTTGAGTAAATTATTACACTGAAAATTTGAAACCATTATTTTTTTTTAGATTACGTAAAAAAGAAAGAGATAAAAAAAAAGATGCTGACATATTACCCTACTCCCTGTTTTCCACCGGATCCTCCCCTAATATTATTAGTTACACCCCCTATGATACGTACACTTTGCATATTGCCAAAAAAAAAATTAGTTGTAAACCGAGTTACAAGATTGTGAGCATTATTTTAAATATTACTTTTGTTGCTATGATGTAATTTTTTAAAGAATCCTGATGACCAATTACTAACTGCTACATTAATTATTTTATTTTACTCTTATATTACATATTACACACATAATAGTTGCATATTATGAAAACAAATAATCAAGAAAATTGATAATTCATAACATAAAATTTATAAAGTAATTATCAATTCCGATTTTTTTTTCTTTGTACTATCAAAATGCTATGTGCGATTTAGGGTTTAAAAAATCGTTACTGCAGTCCGGAAACGGGGTTTAGACTGCATAACATTGGTACACACAACAGCTGTGCAATACTATTTTAGCTATATGTTGCGATCGTTGTAATTATCTACTAATGATTACTCTCTCTCATCCCACCAAGAAAAGTGATAATATAATGCTTACAATTCCTAATTGACTCACAATAATTGAATGATGATGGCAGATATTCATCATCCCGTGTAACAAAAGAAATTCCTAAATTTATTAACTTTATGCATGCAAATAAATAGATAAATTGGGTGTTCAGAACAATTCAAACGATTTATAATAAATAATAAGCTACTTCTTTATTTCTAAAACTGTATCATTATGTTATTTTTTATGTAAGGGGTATATACGTACGTAGTTCAATAAATCATATTGATGAACTCCTGCATGTATAACTCAACTGTATATTATGCATTGCAATGAGGGATTTACTTTTTTTTCCTTTCCTCCGATGAATGATGATGATGCTTCAACGGCAAAAATTCAAAGCTTCTGCATATGATGTTCTAAATAAAACTCGGTAGAATAGAATGAAAGAAAAATTAATCGTTTATGTTGGTGTTTAAAAAGCTCCTTGACTTTTTTTTTCCTTTTCTGTGTTGTTGCATGTGGTCAATCTCCTGCATCGTATTTTTGAAACAAAGTTCACTGATACGTACTAGTGTATTTAATAGTATATTGTTAGTAACAAAGTAGTTGCCTTGTAGCAAATAAAAAAACAATCTTTATACCAACTAATAAGTACTATAACTTTATATATATATACGTACCAGAATCGTTTTCTCTTTCTTAATTAGTAACTACGTACGTAGTAGCACTTTTGATACATAAAAAACATACATCTCACCTTAATACATTACGAAAAGGTATTTTAACAAAACTTTGCTTATAATCCACGATCATTTAATTGTTGTTTAGAAAAGTTTTTTTTTTATTGAAACAGTTTTATCTTTTTATAATACTATATGATTTCTAGAAAAAGTACAATATTAAATACAAAACAAATGCTCAATACTTCAAATCATACTATTCCATCCCAACTTGCTGTTTCTACATCATTAATCAAATGTGATGATACATCTACTACCATAGGAGTTAATTCAACCTATCAGTATAATAAGGAGAAAAAAGATTGTATCAAGAATGCCATTATGAAAAAACTAAAATCTGCTACCTTAAACAACGAGTTAGGACAAGATGATAGTTTTTGTATTCTTGACTTGAAACAATTATATCATCAGCATCAGAAATGGAAATGTTCTTTTCCAAGAATTCAACCTTTTTATGGTATTTCAAATAATACTTTTTTTTTTCACTAATTATATGATATAGAAGCTCTTTTTCTTTGAAAAAAAAAATTTACTAAACTTTATATAACTTGTTTATTCTATGCTATATAATCTATTTTTTTTCCCAGCCATCAAGTGTAACCCTGATCCAAAAATCATTCAATATTTAACTTCATTAGGTTTTGGTTTTGAATGTATTAGTGCATTTGAAATGAAAAAAATTTTAAGCTATGGTGTTGATCCATCTAAAGTTATATTTAATCATACATGTAAACCAACTTCTCATATTCAATATGCCG
Source organism: Circinella minor (assembly GCA_016758965.1). Lineage (NCBI taxonomy): Eukaryota > Fungi > Mucoromycota > Mucoromycetes > Mucorales > Lichtheimiaceae > Circinella > Circinella minor. Next base: position 34,272 of record JAEPRB010000016.1, on the reverse strand, counting down.
TTGATCATGATATACGTAAAATGACTTTTGATACTATCGATGAGCTTCATAAATTAAAAACATTCTATCCAAATGTCGAGCTTTTGCTACGGATATTAACGGATGATTCAAAATCACAATGGGGAACAGGTAATAAATATGGAGCAAACATTAATTATGTTGATGAACTATTAAGTACCGCTCGAAATCTCAATCTAAATGTCGTAGGGATCAGGTAAAAATAATACCCAATTTTTTTTTTTTTTTGTTATCGATAAAGATATTATGAATAAAAACAAAAAAAACTTGACAACCATTGATTTAACAGTACTATAATAATACACAGTTTTCATGTGGGTAGCGGATGTCTTGATATCGATATATATCAAGATGCTTTAAAAAATGCAAGATTCGTTTTTGATCGAGCAAAGAGTTTTGGATTTGATTTTAATTTACTTAATATGGGTGGTGGATTTATTGAAGTATTCGACAATCCTAAGAAACCATCATTTGATCAGATTGCATCTGTGATTCAGAAAACTGTAGACTTGATGTTTCCATCCAATGTTCAAATAATCGCTAGTCCTAGTAGATTTTATGTAACACCTACACTCACAGTATGTTTTCAAGTAGTTGGGCGTAAAATACTTTATAATCAACCTAACAAACATAATAAAACTGAACATAAAAAGTACATGTGTAAGTTTTTAATAAATATTCACAGTTTTATTTTTCTTTCTTTCTAATTTTTGTAAGTAATAATAATTTATAGATTATGTCAATGAAAGCTTACATGCTTCATTCGCGTCCAGATTATTATACTGTGAATCACCAGTAGACTTAAAAGGTCATTTTTTTATGTTTCTATTATATATATGATAGCAAAAGAGTTAAAAGAAATATTTTGTCTACTGTAAAACTTATTCAAACCAAAAATTAAATCAATGTAACTTTCTAATTTTTTTTTTAAAAAAAAATAGTGTTAATGAAGAATGGAATTTGTGTATATCATCAAGATCTTAAAGAACAAACCTATTCATCTATGGTTTGGGGTCATACTTGTGAACCTGGAGATTGTCTTGCAGAAGATATCAAACTTCCTTTATTGAATATAGGAGATTGGTTATATACAGAAAATATGGGTAGTTATATATTTGCTAACTCTCAATTCTGTGGTTTCCAACGACCAACGACAATTTATATTAATTCTTTTTGTACAGATTGAATAAATCAAGAATGGTTCTTTTTTTTTTTTACATATCAATAGATCAATATATAATATTATAAACCGTTTTGCACAAATAGATCAAAAAATATTAACCGTATATTGGTTACCCCCATATAATTAAAAAAAATCGGGGCTGCGCAAAAGATCCATGTTTTTTTTACTGGATGAACCTTGCATAATAAATCATCTAAAAGTGTGGGGGGGGAAGCTTCATTTATTTTGAGCTTCTGTTGATCCGGAAGAAAAAAGAGTTATGTGTTTTTTTTATCACATTTATACATCTAAAAAAAATATTATGAATATAAAAAAAACAGAATATTGTAACCTAGTTACATATGCACACACAAACAAGACATGAAATAATAAGATGTACAAAAGAGAAAAAAAATATTTTAATTTGTATACAATGGGAAAAGCAAGTTCATGTTTTTGCAGGGTGTTTTTTTTTGAGGGGGATTGTAAAAATAAAAAATATAGGTGATGAAATGCAAAAAGAAAGAAGAGAAGAAATAACTGAAGAAAAAAAAAACTCAAAAAGAAAAAAATGCGTAAAAAAAATAATCTTTTTAAATATAGAAAAAATAAATAAAGACTTTTTTTTTGAGTGCTAAAGACAATTAAATGTATTGTAGTTAAATGAAAAAAAAAATGTGTGGAAAAAAAAGGAGGGGGGAAGACAGGAAGAATAAAACAAAATAAAGAGAGAGAGAGAGAGAAAGGAAAGGAATTATATTATTTAATCCTTGCTCTTCTTCTTCTTTTCTTTCTTTTCTTTCTTTTCCTTCTTATCCTTTTTATCCTTCTTTTCCTTCTTAGCCTTCTTGGGTTCTACTGATGATTCTTCGGTATCTTCCAATTTACGCTTATTTGATGATGGTTCTGGGGATTCTACGGAGGGTTGTGCTGGTGATTCTTCTTCTTTCTTTGCTGGTGCTTCGGTCATGACGGCATCCGATTGATCATTATATTGTGTAGGTTTGTTAAACTTGAACTTTTGTTGTTTTTGAGAAGAGCGATCACGATTAGCGCGTGCATTATGACCACTTTCAAGCATACGAATACGTGCTTCAACCTTTGTACGTCCTTCAATACCAATATCAGCTGTTTCAGTTTCACCCAAAGCATCGACTCTAAGAGCAATAGCAGTCTTGGTAGCCAACATTCTTGCAACCTTAGCCTTGGATTTAGGTCCAGCTTGACCTACCAAAGAAGCATGATAAATCAAACCATACTTGGGAGTATTATGCTTGGTCTTAAGAGCACGGAAAAGAGCTTTTTCAGCACCCAAAATTTGAATAGTGGAAGCAGGTTGCTTGGCCAAGTTCATAAGAGAACCAGCATGAGCAATAAGACGAGCACCAACAAGTTCACCAACAAGAGAAGTTAAGTTGGGAGCAATGGCATTCATACGGTTCTTGAGATAATCATACAATTGAGCTCTGTATTCGGAAATGTTAATGACTTGGTCACACAAACTATGAATGTTTTCAAGATCTTCTTCAGAAATTTCGGTACCCATAGAGATTTCAGCAGCATCTTTTACTTCAGCTTCTAATTCTTCGGGCAAAATAGCAGACAAATCAGTAGTGCTTGTGTTGGTACGGAAACCAATTGCCTTGACAACCTTAGCATAAGCAAGGTTATCAACAATAATCTTGCCCATTTCGGGGAAATGCCAACCATACCATTCCTTAACACGCATAGCATAAGTGTTCAATTCTTTGTCAAGATCATCCAAAAGACCAATAGCTTGAACAATCATGGTATCAACCTTATCAGGACTGAACTTGAGTTTATAACGTGAAAGTGAGTGAGAAAGACCAAGGGACATGGCATTCAAATCAGAATGAGACAAACCAGTAACCAAGGATTCAAATTGTTCACGAATACCACGGTAAAGATCCAATACACTTGAATCAGAGACAACGCTGATACCCAACTTTTTGTTGACAGCACTACCTATTAATCCCCCCACACAAAAATAATATATTTAGTATATATTCATTAAATATATTCATTATATATATATATATATATATATATATAAACTTACCAAGCTTAGCATCTCCAACAATAAGTTTTTCTTTCTTCATTTCCTTTTCAGAAATTTCGTCAGACAAAAACTTTTTCAAGTTCTTGGGAATTTTTCCTTCAACAATACCAGTGACAGCAGATAAAGCATCAGTAGTGTTTTCAAACTTGGAAAAAGCTTTCAACTTTAAACTATAATAATTAAAAAAATAGGAGGGATGGAGGGAGTTGTTTTTGTTGTTATTTGTTTTGTCCGTTGAAAGTGATTAATATATACTAGGGTAACAATAAATATATATATTGTTTTTCAATCCAAAACAAAAAAAAAAAAAATCGATTTGAATTTAAAAATAATAATTACGTTTTGTTGGCTTGATCAGGAGTTTCGAAATCTTTCCAAAGGTTTTCAGGTTTTTCGATTTTCTTATCGTCGACAAGCTTAAATAAAGCATACCCTGCTGCAGTTTCGTAAAGGACCAACATGGTTGTTTCGAGTTAAAAACACACAACAAGAAAAAAAAAAGGGAAGAAAAGGTTGGTGTTTATGTATAAAAAAAAGAGGGCTTTTTTTTTTTCTGCTGGTGACAAGCTGGAGAAAAAAAAAAGTTGACAGACAAAAAAAAAAAAAAAGACCGAACTACCAACAATTTTTCCTTTCTTCTTCATAAGCCACTTCTTTTTTTTTTTTTACTTTCAATTTTTAGAAAATCAAAAAGTAGTAGGGTGACTTTTTTATTATTCGGTACATAATTTTATCCGTTCTTTTTGCATTGAAACCCTCATTTTTTTTTTTTGCATAAAAAAAAAAAAAGAACAATAAAATTGTATTGTTTCAATTTTCCTTTTTTTTTTTTTTTTCTCTCTTTTTCTTTCTTTAAACTTTTCTTTCTTTTAATGATGAATAGTGAAAAACAATCAAATAGTTTACCAGAATATAATACATATTATTCATCTCAACAAGTTCAACGACGAGGTAAGTTTTTATTTCGGTTTTATATAATCTTTTGTGTTAATTGATTATTATTATTATATATAGGTCGTTGGCGTTGGTGGAAAATAGTATTATTTACTGGTGTCATTGGTTTATTTACATATATTCAAATGGATAAAATTACTTGGCTTAAAAAGGTTATTTATATTTTTTCAATTTATGATAAAATCATTATTATCATTCATTAATCAATCATTTTAATAGACTTTAAGTGGTGAAAATAATGATAATAAGAATAATGAAATTATAAATTTGGGTTTTCCAGCCAAAGTTTCAAATTTACAAGGACCTAAAGAACTTGAAAATTTTATGCAACATTTACAAAATATGTTTGGTGAAAAAGAATGTCATCATCATCAAGAAGAAAAATATCAACATAAAGATCAAATTAAAAAAGATTGTATTGATATGGATAATAATTATAATGGTCCACGTTGTGGAAAACTTTCTATTGCTTTTCCTCCTGGTAAAAAATGAATTGAGGAAGAGGTTAAAAGTATATAAACATATTAACAAATAAATTTCTTTTTTTTTAAAAAAAAATTTAGAATATGCTCGTCATCCACGACCCCCTCGTCGACATGAAACATTTTGTAAACCAGAAGAATTAATTCCATCTTCTACTATTTTTAAATTTTCACCTGATGAATTTAAAAAAGCAAGTGTTTATTTAGATGGTAGTTTTTCTCATGGAGGTGTTGTAACTGTAGATAGAGCAGATTCAACAACAGAACAAAATGATATTAAGGTGAATGTAACTACTTTTGTGGGTCGTAAAGAATTACAAGATGATGTATCTATTTCTGGTTTTGATAATGAAGGTCGATACAGGTAAATAAATAACACATAATGAATCCCTTTTATAATATACAAGAAAGCTCATTTTTATTTATTTATAGTGTTCAAGTTAAACGTAAAGGAGGTCATCGACATTGGCATCAAAAACCACCAATAAAAAAAGATTGTGTAACCTATTCGATTCATGTGGTCTTCCCATCTCATTTAAAATCTTATGAAGATTTTGATTTACATATTAAACAAGCATTACGTATTCATACAACAACAGATTTGAGCAAGTTAAATTTTGGTAATTTTACTGCTGGTATTGGTCATGGTGCTATTCATTTCTCGGTAAAAAAAAAATATATATATATTATTTTATTTTATTTTAAATTCTAATGATATGATATGAAAAAAGAGAGATTAATTGAATTCTATCAAATATACATAGGAATTGAAAGGAGATAATATTTATCTTGGAACTCTTTATGGTGTTGTATTAGGTGATTATTCACCTAATAAAGTACTTTCTAGTGCTGCCATTCATGGTGCAAGTAAAGTGAAAGTACATACGATGAATCATGATGTCAATGTGACATCAGCTGCTATAGTAGGTCCAGCTACCGCAGAATTACCTGCTAATGGATATGAAGGAAATTTTATTATATCTAGTTGGACAGGTTCTCCTGTTATTGAAGCACCTAATCCAGAAGATGTTCATGTTCTCAAGAATAGATATACATATAAATCGGGTTATTATAAAAAACAAGATACTGAATCCAATGTTATTGTTAGTTCTAAACATGGTGATAGTGAACTACTCTTTAAGGATTATGATAATAATGATTTTGAATATAATATGTCATTTTAATTTTTATGTATAGTAAATAAAAAGTTTTTTTTTTATTATTATTATTGAAAACATGAATTTAAAAACCGATTTAAAATGGATTTGGTAGTTGTTCGAAAAGTTAATTCAATTATTTCATCATTGACATTCCCATGTAATAATATTTGGTTTCTTTTTTGTTGTGTTGCAATAAATTCTTGTCCAATCACTTGAACAATATAAAATTTCCATTGAGTTGATATTAATTTTGTAATCGTTTCCATCGAATAATGTTCATCCACTGTTGTTTTATATTCAATTGAATAATTTAACCATAATTTTCCAAAAGATTCAGTATCTAATAATTTTGCTTGTTCAAGTTCTAAAGTCATTAAACTTGCAACCATGGATTCCTTTTATATATATATATATATCAGTATTTTGTTAATATTGAAGAATTATTCTTAAGTGTACTCTCTCTCTCTCTCTCTCTCTCTCTATATATATATATATATATATATATATATATATATATATATACAAACCTCCATGTTTGTATTAGTAGTAGGATGATTATTTTTTCGATCAGCACTACTATTGGAAGAAGATAATGATTCTGTGTTATATCGTTGTTGTTGTTGTTGTTGTTGTTGATGATGACGTTGTATAGGTTGTTTTTCTTGTCGACGACTTTTAATAGATGAAAAAGATTGTATATCTGTAATATCATCGAGTTGTTGTGAACTTGGAACTTTAAAAAGTCATGATTATAGATTTAAAAGATTAGTATTCAATACAAGATATTCATAAAAAAATAAAAAAAACTTACCATTTTCTTCAATAAATTGACTCGGTTTTTGAGGTCGATTTGGGTTGGCAAGCAGCTAAATTATTATAAAATCATTTTAACCCATGTTTTTTTTAAAAAAAATGTATTAAATAGTTCATTTACTTACTTTTGTAGAATCAGTAAAAGAGTTCATCAAACTGGTATTTTGTAACATCTTTTCAAATTGAGAATCTTCTATCATATCCAATATTTCACGTGCAATCTAAGAAAATTAAGATAATAAGCAAAAAAAGTTTATTTGACCAAAAGATAAAAGGTAGAGTTTTCTTACAATTTGTTTTTCATATATAGGTGATCGTATAAAAGTATTTGCAATATCTTTTAAATCTGAATGCCATATTTTGGATCGAGTCATACAATGTTTAATTGCTTGTAAAGCATGAATATGTTGAAAATCATCTAATATAAGAATTAGATAATGATATTAGTTATTCAAGAAATGATCATAAAGTGAAACAATTATTTATTATACCTTTTAGAATAAGAATCCATTTCTGTAACTGCCACATAACATCAGCTTCTGTACAGGTAGAACAAAGATAAGTATATTCTCCTAGACTCTATTAAATATATAATAATTTAATAAAATGATTTCAAGTTTGTTAGTTATTAATATACTTACTGAAAATGCAAGTTCTAGCAAACTAGTCGATAAATGATCTTGATTATTCTTTTTTAAAATCTTATAAAATGAAGATACAGCTATATCTCGAAGTTCTGTCGTTTCAATTTCATCTTCGAATTCTTTAAAACAAATACGTAAGAATAATCATAATTATTATCAATGATGGATATTTTAGATAGGGAATTATTGTTACTTTACTTGCCTTTTTTCATTCGTTTACATATAGATGAAATATATTCTTCATCAAGATTCTTTTTGGTTAACGATAATAAAGACAGTGTTGTTTCTAAAAACCATGAATCTATTATCTCTGTATACAGACAAAAAAGAGTTAAGAATTGAAAAATACACAATTTTGACTTTTAATGTTTATACGTATTATTATAAAAAAAAAAGGATATGAATTAAGTTTATCCATAAACCAGTAAGCAATTTTTGTTTGAACAATAGATCCTGAATTATTTTCTATTGCTTTTAATAATTTAGGAGTAATTGTATGTAATATTAAAAAATCATTTATAATATGATCTAATATCTCTAATGCCTAAAATATATTATAAATTATTAGTTTCATTAGAAAGTTATTGGAATAAAATTGAACATACAAACCTTAAATGCTAATGTATTATCATCACCAGCAATTTCAATAGCATCTACTAATATTAAACCATTACACCATTCTTCAAACCATAAATTTTTATCTGTTTTTTCTAATCCAAGTAATCCAAGATATTTTAAATTATGATTTGTAGATAAAAGAAATCCATTTAATATTTGAAATGGATTTCTATCTTCTGATGAAATAATACTTTCAAGAAATAAAGTATCCATACTATTTAATAATCTTATACATTCCAAAATAATAGCTTAAATAATAGGATGTCTATTAGAATAAATTATTATAACTTAATATTATTATTAAATACTTTTTACTTACCATAAGCTGCATCTACTTTTCTTTCAACTAAAGATAAACATTCTGTTGTAAGTTGATATAATTCTTGTTGAGATCTAAATAAAATAAGTTAGAAATTTATTATATTTCATTTATAAATTATATATAGACTTTACGTACTTACCCAACACCATATTTAATATAGACATTCAATATTTGTAAACAAGTTACTTGTGCCCATGGTGAAGGTACACCATGATATTGAAATAATCGATGTTTTTGATTTTTCATCAATTGATTCATAATTTGTAAAAAAATGGATAATAAATCTTCATAATGTTCTACTTTTTCTTGATCCTTTTTATTTATTATAATAAAATTTTAATTTTAAATTTTTCCATCTTTATTTTTTCAACCTTATCTAATTTTAACTTACTTTACAAAGAATTTCTTTCCATATAGTTAAACCAGTAAAAACAACACTTTGATCTTTATCTACAAGTACTCCTCTAAAAAATGGTTCTAAACGATCCATCAAATCGGGTGATCTTTGATACATACAAAAAAGTGCAAGAGCTGCTTTTTTACGAACTATTTGTCTATTATATATATATATATATATATATATTAATAATCAACAAAACTGAATAATAGATATAATAACTTACTTTGGAAAATCCATTGAAGCAATAACAAAATCTAATAATGTAGTTTGCATTTCTTTATGATGTAAATAACAAATTGTATTTAAAGCAGCACATCGATCTAAAAAGTTAATACTTTTTAAATCCTAGTATATATTATAATATATTATACAGTTAATTCTTTTTATTCTATTATTATGCATTATATTTTTGATAGACTTACTCTTTGTAAAGTATTAATCAACATAATACCAAGATCATCATTATCTTTTAAAAATAATGTACATGCCAAATAACCTTTTTAATTATATCCATTAATAAATTTATGAACTCTTGTCCTTCCCCTCTCCTCCTTTTCCCCCTCTTATCTATATATAATTAATTTACCTACTCTACGTTCAATAGCTGTTTCACCACTTTGTGATGCCATAATTGCATAAATAATACCAAAATCAATATTATGACCCAATATAAAACAATGAATTAATCGTATTAAATAATCTTTCATCCGTGCCTGAATAAAATAATATTTTATAAGCATTTTTTTTTTTTTTTTTTTTGCAAAGGAAACCCTGTTTTTTTTTTTTTACTATTTTAACAAACATACTGAAGAAACATTAGGTAATCCCATTTTATTTGATAAGTTGTCAAGTTCATTTGTAACATGAGAATGTTCTTCCTAAAAGGATATAAACAGAAGAAATATTATTTAATATAACTACTACTATTTTATTTTCCCAATCAATGTAAAATAAAACTTTCTTACCGCTTTACTTTTTGCTTCAGTTACTCGTTTTAAAAATGCATAGAATTCAGGAGTTTGTCCTGATGCTAAAAATTCAGTAGTAAATAAAGATTGTACACGCGCCATTTTGGAAAAAGAAAAAAAAAATATTATTAAGAAAGAAAAAGAGAAAGAGAAATTATGCCGCTATTTATTGGAGTAAGAAAAAACTCACAAGAGGGGTCATGCTTTTATTTTATTTTTTTCAAGAGTGTAAGTGTAACCTTTCCAAAGGCAGGTAATTCGTGTCACTGTGATTTTGTTGCTATCCTGTAAATGTACCTTTATGAAGTAATGAATTAACTTATCCAAACTTATTGTAGCAATTTCAATAGCACATCTTGTTCCTCCCTACCTAGAACCCACTAAACGACCACTAGTACCATTCGCTAAAATCACAAAGCCAAAAAAAAAAAAAAAAGACATGTATTATAAAATAAAGGAATAACAAGGATATTAATATGTAATATTTATGTTTATATTTAATATTAGGTCACGTACAAGCTAAAATATAATCTTTACATGGGATTTGGGATAAGATATGAATACAAAATTTATGAATGCCTTCATGTACGTAGTAAAAATGATGTATGTAGAGTATTGTTTTTTTTTTCGCGCACAGTTAGTCTTCTTTATCTCCCTCTTTTGGTTTTTTTGAAAGAGTTTCTTGCAAATGAGGTGCTGCGCACATGCTGGTCGTAGATAAGTGATGTATTCATTGTCACTCTGACGACCTTTTATTTTTCTGTCTTGGTATACCTTATTCAAAAACCTATGAATGCTTTCTTGTAAATAATTCGCCTAAATAATACACACTTATCTATCTAGGGTAGCCTATTTACCCGTTAGTTTATCTAGATTTGTGAGTGTTGTTTAAACTTTGCTTCGAGCATATAATAACTCCACCCAAAGTTAAAAAGCACCTACCAACTTTGAGCCTCAAAGAAAAATTTCTTTTTATGAAAAACCAAACAAACTAATCGACAAACATTGTTCACCATAGTTATAGCTTTCCTTTTTGTGGGTTAGTTTTCATTGTGGATTTAGATGTGTTTATTAATAGGCCATTGAAAATAGACAAAAAAAAATTTCGATTCTAGAATGTATGCACCTTATATTTTCATCTGTTCGAATCTTTCCAATAATACTATGCCAGAAGGTTCCCCGTATAAGATTCAGGGACGCAATTTCTACCATCAAATACAATCCTGAACCTCCTAGAATTATTTTAAAAATTGGACTTCTATACCTAAATCCGTATTGAATGTGAGATAAAAAGTCAGTTATAAAATCTGATAGGACGAATAAAAATAACAATATAAAATTACCATGAATAAGACCACCCACAACCACAGGATCATTTACACCATGAAGAAATAAGTGTGTCCATCATTATCTGGCCTGGATTTCGACCACTGGACTTTTGACCTCAAAGCAAAGGAATTTCAAAATTCAGTCTTGAATCAAGTTTGTTATTGTAGACCACGTAGTCTGACAAGAATATGTCTTTGTTTTCTTTTAACGACTGAAACTTTAATTGATAAACACTCCTATATTACCACGACCATCAATACTGTATCACGTGTCAAACACTATCTATATATGTAAATATTATTTATAAAGGCATGCAAAATAGTAACGGACAAGTTGAACTTGTATAATGGGCAGAGAAACAAAGCCCGATTTTTATAGAAGCAGGATAGTGCTGTTTTTTGATGTTCAAAAATTATTAAATTCTTGACAAAAAAGCTCGAAACCAAAAAGGAAGGCAGAACCAAAGGATGCTGTCTTTTCCAAATCATTTTTAACCCTTTCCCACTCAAGGAAACAAAATAATTATGTTTTTTTTATTATGAAGAATTAATTGTTTCATATGTTCTTCTTGCTCTAATTTCTTCTAAAACAGATTTACCATCTTCATAATACTAATATAATAGAAAAAATAAAGTTAATATAATATAAACTTTTTTTCTATCAAGAAAAGAAAAAGATATTTACTGGAAAGTTATAATCCAATGCTGCTGTAGCATATTCTTCTGCTTCAATCCATTCTGATTTTTCCAAATGATATCTAGCAAGAAATAATCCTGCTTCTGCAATTTCTTCTGTTTCCTGCTATATATATTATTATTCTCAGTGCCTGTTTCCTTCTTTCTCTCCTTCTTTTTTTTTTATAAAAAATAGTTACATTTTCTTCTACATATCGATCAAGTGCTCGACGATAATAATCTGCTGCTACATTAGTTTCTCCTAGTTTATCATATGTTCTAGCCAATTGAATCATGATTCGATGTTTTCCTTCAGGATCACATTCAGCTGCTCTTTTATACCATTTAATTGCTTCTCGATCTCTTTGTAAAAGAGCATAACAAGCACCTAATGCTTTCCACATACGTGCATCATTTGGTCTTTATATATAAAAGAATAAATTAAAATAACGTTCTCTCTCTCTCTCTCTTTATTATTCTCTTTTTATTTTACCTTAATTCTGTCGTTTTTTGATAATAATGAGTTGCATAAAATGGTAAACCAAGAATTTCATATGCTTGACCAAGTCCATACCATGCTCGATAATCTCGACTATTTACATCTATATATATATGTAATACATATAGATTAGCAAAAAAAAAAAAAAAGATATTTCTCTATAAATTTACTTTAAAGAATTACCAATAGCTCGACGATAACATTCAATAGCTGAATGCATATTTTTTAATTCAATATAATCATGTCCTAATAATGTCCATGCAAGATGATAATCTCGATCTAAAGCTAATGCACGTTTAAAATATTCAACGGATTCTTTAATTTCCCCTCTTGCACTATGATAATTGGCTTAATATATATATATAAGTTATAATATTATATCAAAATAATTCTTTTATTTTTAGTTATTTTTCATGATAAAAAACTTTACCTACTATACAACATGTTTCAGGTCGATATTTATCGATACGTGTACATTGATGAGCAAGAACACTTAATTTCATACGTGAACCTTGAAGATATAATAAATTTGAATAAATATCCATATCTTCTAATCGACAAGGATTTTCTTGACGTATTTGATCAAATAATGCTTCTGCTTCATTATATTCTATAAAATAATATTGTTTATATATGTCAAATTTAAATAATTGAAAAAAAAAGAGAGATTCATTTTCGGTATCACTTGAGGCCTCAACATACCAAACCAATCATAATACGCTGTTGCTAATTGTGATTTAACATAAATACTATTTTGAAAATGAAATTGTAATGGTGTCATAAAGTTCCAAAATGTTTCTTGAGATAAATTTATTTCTAAAGCTCTACGAGCAAAAAAAAAGTTTTTTATAATACTTTTTGGCATTCGTTCATTTAATACTTGTTCAAGATCATGAAACTAAAATAAGAATAATAATAATAACTTTAATTATTGTTCATATTTTTTAGTATATATAATATATTATAAAAGATTTACCTGTTTTTTACTTGTAACAAGAGCACCTAATTCCATCCATGCAGACCAATTATATTCATATTTTTTTAAAGAAGATAATAATATTGTAGCAGCTTGATCATTTAATTCTTTTTTTCTTAATAACATCCCATATCTATTTAATATATATATATTAGTAAACTCAACTCATGGAAATCCCTTTTATCTCCACACAGATATAATCATATTTACAAATAAAGATTAAAAGCATCCAATTTATCTTCTTGAAATTGTTTTAATTCTTGATAAATAGTATCTAATTCATCCACATTTTTTGAATGTGAATTATCAGAAATAACATCTATATAGAATATATTAGCTTAATTTCTTCTAAAATCATAAAACTTATTTTTATGTTTACCAAACATATCTTGAATTCGTTCATTTTTACGTTTTTCTGCTGCCTTTAATTAATGATTAAAATTATATGTATATATTGATCCGAAAAAAAAAATTTGTGTATGTGTGTCTTTTTTTTTTCTTACCAGATATTTTGCATAAAGTCGTAAAAATAAAAGTCTTGGTGCTGTATAATCTTTTAATATAAAAGCAACGTTATCATATTGTTGCATTCTAAATAATGCTCTGGCATATTGATATTTGCAATGTTCTTTTTCTGTAAGAGAAGGTAAAGACGATTCATAATCAGTACAAATAAGTGTTGTTTCTGAAATAATAGGTATTTCTTCTTGTTGTTGTTCTTCTTCTTTTGTTGTAATTCCATCAAGAATCTCTGTTGCCCTAATATAAATGAATATTACTTATTATTACTATTATTATTTGTAAAATTTATCTCTTTTTTTTTCTTTCCCCCTCCCTCATTATGCTAAACACGCTATAAATATTAACCATTGAGCGGACAAGGTTAAACAACGTTCACGACAAATAAGAATAGATTGTCTTAATTGAGATCGAAACGCGTCAATATCACCAACATTTAATTCTCGAATAGGTCGATACGTTTCCGACATTTTAAATTTGGGAATTATTAACAAAAATAAAAAAATATTTAAGGATTGGCAAGAAAAAGGGGAGAAGGGGAAGGGGAAAAAATGGTTTTTTTTTTTTTCACTATTTTAGAGTGCAATAATTTGAAGAAGCATAATAATAATGAATGTATTTCCAAAAAAAGAAAATTTTGAATGTCCCTGCAGGTTCTTTTTTGATTTACATAAAGTAATTTTTTTTTTTTTACCTAGAAACTAATAATTGCCATGGTAATTCACTTGTTGCTTGGTTATTAGTTAACAAGTAGTATCGTATAATCTCTATTATTATCAAAAATAAATGAAAGAAGTACAACAACAACGGGAACAATTTTTAATAAAATTAAAAAAAAGGAGAATGATTTACATTTGTGATCGTCTTTTGCATATAACAGTTTATAAAAAAGGTCCCTCTTATCCAATCTATCGGTTATAGAATATTAAGGGGGGGAGGAAAAAAAAGATCAAAAAATAAAAAAAAAAGGAATTAAATTAAAGTTATTATTACTTCCCCTGTTGTTGTCGACTTAAATAAACTTTTTTTTCATATAAATGAGAATGTTCCCTTAAAATATACTGATCAATATTTCAATATATATAGAGAACAAGGATTTAATTCTAAATCTAAATATTTCATGATATAGATGATGCGTGCAAAAAAAGAAAGTGATGGTCAAATAATAATTTAATCTCCATGTAATTAATGCATGTATGACAAATAATGATACCATCTGTATTGTTATAGTTTGCTTCTGTTTTCTAAACCATTAACATACATGAAAATATGTAATTCTAATGATTATTATTATAAAGAAAGGATTTGTATGGTTAAAATTTTAAAAGAAAAAAAATGATGACACTATATCACATGACAACAACTTTTTTTTTTTACAATACTTTTCTTCCACAATGTATTACCATCTTTTTCAATTAAATGAAAATGTATTGTTATTCTTGCTTATATATATATATTTAGATTGACATCAAACTACATCAGCTCTGCAAAAAAAAATAGATAAAAAAAGAGGGAACAAAGAAAAATATAACAATAGAAAAATATAACAATAGAAAACACGTTGAAAGAAGAAAAAAAAAAGAGAGAGAAAACGAAGAGGTATAAAATAAGAATGCTTTGTTGATTTTAAAAGATAAAAGAAGAGATGATTTTTGCTTTTTTGTTTTTTGTTTTTTTTTTGTTTTAGTTGTTTGTTATTTTACTATTCATCATCATCATTTTGGTCGTTGTCGTTAATATATATATATATATAATATGAAATGTTTTTTGTTTTGGTTGTTGTAATATAATGCGTTTGGGGGTTCTTCTTTTTTCGTAGATATGCTATATATATAATATATATAATTGTATAATCTTAATGCGGTGGCATCCCTGACGAAAATTCCTCCCCAATCTGTATAACA
This sequence comes from Circinella minor, assembly GCA_016758965.1. Taxonomy (NCBI): domain Eukaryota; kingdom Fungi; phylum Mucoromycota; class Mucoromycetes; order Mucorales; family Lichtheimiaceae; genus Circinella; species Circinella minor. The sequence continues at coordinate 18,750 of JAEPRB010000016.1, read as the reverse complement.
TCATTGAAACATTAAACATTATCATTATATCTATTAATTATTAAATAAGTTAATAAAATGGGTTGGGAAGGTAGCAATGGTAATTTGTTTGTTTGTTTGTTTTTTTTTTGAGAAAAAAAAAAGAATGAAAATACATATACATACATAAGGAGAAGATTGTTGTTCAGCTGGAGAATCTTGAGCATTTAAACAAGCTTGAATTAAATTCTTTCCTTCTGGTTTCGTTACCAAAGGTTGTAACTTTGGTGTTGTAAATGTATAGACAAGACCTGTTTCAGATACTACAAGTAATAATACTTGAGTACCAGTTAATGTACTTAATTCATATGCCTAAAAAATACATATAGAAATTATTACTATTATTTTAGTATACACATAAATTTTATATAAAAGGAGAAAAAGGGGTTTATTTTGGCTAAGAAAAAAAAAGGGAAACGAGAGAGAGAGAGAGAAAAGGGGAAAGAGGAAAAAAAAATACACATAGAAAATAATGAAAATTATACACACAAAAAAAGGACAAAGAAACACAAAAAAAAAAAAAGTTATAAACTTTTTTAAATAAGAATATATATAAAAAAAGAAAAAAAGTTACCTTTTTCATAATACCGGCTTTACGTTTTGAAAAAGTAATGTGTCGACGTGTTTTATCAGTAATGTATTCAATTTTAATCTTGCGTCGACCTGCATGTTTATTCTTATTAGGTTGTGAAGGTGATTTGGATTCTTCGTCTTCATCATCGCCTTGTCCGTCGTCAAATACAATAGCACTTGCTGACTGTTGTTGTTGTTGTTGTTGTGTAGGTTGTCCTTGTTGTTGTTGTTGTTGTTGTTGTGTTCCTCCTAAGTTTAATTATACAAATTCAAAAAAAAATAATAAGTATACTTTTATTTTTAATGGGGTAAAAAAAAATAAAGAGTATTTTATATACCTGACGATGATAATGGTGCAATCATTAGATTTGAATTTGAATTGGACATTCGATATTGTTTATGTTATTGGGTTGTTGTATTTAAATATTATTAAAAAAAAGGGGGTGAGAGAGGAAAAGAGAAAACAAGGGACGAAAGGGAAAGAAAGAAGGAAAAAGAAAAGAAAGAGAGAGTAGTTTGTGTATCTGTATGTGTATGTGCGCCCTCGAGATTTTTCTTGATGCAGAACCAAAAAAAGTAAAAAAAAAAAAAAGTTGGTAAGCGCTGTATGAATTTTTCATATTAGTGAACAGCAAAAAAAAAAAGACAACAACAAAATATAAAAAGCAACCATAATATTATATATCATATATCATATATATAAAAGAAGAAGCAACTAAAAGTACGATTTTGATACTAAATAGTAGTAATAATAATATATACACAAATTTCCACATATAATAACATGTAAAAAAAAACACTAACAAATATAATAATGGGAATACTTTTAAGAAGGTTTTTTTAATCATCATTAGAAGATAATTTAGCTTTTTTCCATACACGAGTTACTTCATCATCTTCAATTTGTCCAGTGGGTTGAGATGTTGGAGGAATAAAATGTGAATTATTTACAAAAACTTGCCATCGATGATTTGAATTATCTTGGTCATGTTGTTGTTGTTGTTGTTGTTGTTGTTGTTGATTTTGTTGTTGATGTTGATCTAATTGAATAGTATCTGTTTGCATAGAATCAAGAAATGATGATGTTGATATTATTACAGGCGGTGTCGCAATCATAGGTTGTTTTCCTTTTTCATTATTTTCAATAATATCTGTAATTTGAGCACCTTCAATGACATTATTATTACCATAATAACCTTGACGAACTGCTTTTAAATGAGCACAATAACGTTCCAATAATTTACGTAATGTTCGTTGATCCAATGGTTTAGGTAATACATCTGTCATACCACTTAAAATATATTCTTGAACATCACGATCTGTTGTATTTGATGTCATTGAAATAATAGGTGTCCATGTATCATATTGTCGAATATTTCGTGTAGCTGAAATGCCATCCAATTTTGGCATCATGATATCCTATAATTTATTCATTATTTAATAATCGAATGTTTTGTAATTGTTGATAATTTAAAAAGAATGCATTTATTTTTTACCATCAAGACAATATCGTAGGAACCAGATCCAAGTTTTGTAATTGCTTCCAAACCATCAGCTGCAACATCAATTGTACAGCCTGCTACTTGTAGCAATTTGGTGGATAAACGTCGAAAGATTAAATCATCATCAACTAACAACACACGTGGGGGTATTGACCAACCAGGAATATTTGATTTTCGTCGTAATGAAGGAGATGACATGGCAACTTTTAATGGCATAGATGGAGGAATTGAAGTTTGTTGTGGAGTCGTTGTCGTTACAGGATAAGGGGGCATATACGAATGTTGTTGTTGATGTGAATTATTAAGTGATGTTGTAGTAATATTATTATTAGTAGTAGGAGTATTATTAGTATTATTATGAATTGCGAAATTAAAAGGTGCCAGTGGGCCCATGGATGGTATTGTTGTAGCAGCTGTTGTAGTAGTAGCTGAGGTTGTTATAGATGACATAGTTATTACACTATCATTTTGCATATGTTCTACAAGTTTTGATATTCGGTTCATTTGATCTGTGTTTGCTCGTGACACTTCATTATATGTTTGTAATAACTTTTGCATTTCAGGTGGAGGACTTTCACTATTATTATCTATATATATATAAATATATATAAATGTATATCAATCTTTTTTGGATGTCCTCTTATATATATATCAGTAATAACTATTTACCATTTGAAGTAGAAGATGCTGTTGTTGTTATTGGAGTCATTAAATGTTGCATAATATCTCGCATTAAAGTTTCTTGAGCAGCCATATTATTTCGAAATCGGTCTACAGCTTCCACTATAGCATTATATTTCGTATCACACAATTGCATATGACTACTCATTTTTGTCTGACTCTCTTGAATTTTTTGAATTTGTTCTTGAAGTTTAATTGTCATTTCCTTAAGTTCATTTTTTGTACAATTTGAAGATGATAATGATGAAGAAGATAGATTAGAGTGACGATGAGTATCAGATCCATCGATCGATGTATCATTATTATTAGCCGCACGTGCTGCAGCTGCTGCTTTTCCAGTTGCTTTTCTCTATATTTTTTTTTAAAAATAAAAAAACAAATAAAATGTATGTGTATGTTGTGTTTGTTTGTTCATAAGGAGGTGAAAGAAAAAGGAAAAAAGAGGGGGTTGGAAAGAAGGGGAAGGGAGATGAGGAAGGAATAAAAGAGTTAGACTTGAATAAAATAATCAAAAAGAAAGAGATACTAAAAAAAATTAAAAAGGTTCTAGACTAATCATTCTTTTTTTTTTCGTTTACCTTGATACCCTCTAGGAGATCTTTTCGGTTATACTTGAAATTTGGATGTTGGAATTCCCAAGCCTTTTATTATTATTATTATTATTAAAATGAAAATATGATTTAGAAAAGATGTATATAATCATTTAAATATGAAGAAGGAGGGGAGGGGGTTCGAGAGACGAAGATGGTAATAAATGAGAAAAAGATGAACGAGCGAACAAAAAAAAATTTAACAATGGATTTTTTCATTCCTTTCATTTTTTTTTTTCATATTGGATAATGAGAATTTTTTTTTTTTACCTGATCACCATAAACTCGACGTCGTCGATCATCTGGATTTCGAACTTTATGAAAATCATACTTATTAAGTTGCCGTACAAAACTGGAGAAATTGGAATGTTTAAAATGACTTGGTAAAATCACTTTAGCAAATTCACTTGGATCTTTAACGACAAACGTATCTCCTTTAGCACTCCATGAAAATATATGTGGATAAATACATTCTTCCAGCATACTAATTAAGGATACAAAAATGATTAAAAATAAAGAATAGTTGTTAATAAAAATAAAACGATCGATTATACTTGTCAAAAACCCCTTTCACCCACCCCGTCTCTTTATATGTATAAATGTATCTATCATTTTATACGGGTCTTTTTTTTTTTTTTTTGGTTGGTTGCTACGTTGGTTGTCATAGTAACATTTATTTGATAACATTTTTCTTGTCTTCTTTCTTCCTTTCTCTTTTTTTTTAACTCATTACACAATGAGTTTTTTTTTTTTTCTTACCAAAACAATTTCTTGACAAAATCCGGAATGCCGGTACCTCCTTGCTGATTTCCTTTCTTAGTTACAGTTTTTGTCGTTGTTGTTGGTATCGTAGTTGAACTAGCCGAGGGATCAGGTAATGTTGGATCAAGCATAATTATAAAAAAATAATAATAATAAAAACGAAAGAGAGAGAAAGAGAGGAAAAGGGGTGAAAAAAAATTAAGAGACAAGAGATAGAGGGAAAGGAGAGAGGGTGTGAGGGTAGAGAGAAAGAGAGAGAGAGAGAGAGAGGCAAGAGAAGGGGAGAATATGGTTCGAACTGGGTAACCAAAAAGAGGAACTTTAGAGAGCCCTGTCTCGGATCGCCATACAAAAAAAAATCTAAATATGTTACTGCTATAAAAGAAAAAAAAAGACCGCCTGTGTAATGTTGTTAAAAATAGGTCTTTTTTTTTTGGATTACAAACACAACATATTTTTGACATTACACACACTCTCTTACTTATTTTTAATAATGCCAATGGTAATAAATGGATAAAACAAAACCTCCTTCTTCTCCACTAAACCTCTTTAATTATATATTCCCCCCCTTTTTCATTTATAAAAAAAATTCATGACACACAGACATCTTCTCCACGTTTTTTTTTCTTAATGAAATCCATGGGGTTTTTTTTTTGGAGTTAGGGAAATGGAACATGTGGAGTTTATTATTATTATAAAATAATAATTATTCTAATATAATAAATGGTTTATTAACATTCCGCAACAAAAAAAATTACAACTTGGCTTTGTGTAACGTCATAAAAATCGGGTTTTTTTAATTATCATTATCGTCATTAATATTCATTTATTATTAATTCCAAGTTTTACATTTTTTTGTGTCTTCCCATCCTTAATAATCCACCAGCTGCTTCACCAGCATGTTTTGACGATGATTTTCGTGTAAAACTACTCTTTCTATTAAGATTATTATTTGAAATAATATCATTTGTAACATTCGTTTTCTTATTGTTTCCAATATCAAAACTATTCAATTTGACATGACTTGAATTATTATGTTGAAAAAAGAAATCATTTTTTAGTGTTGTTACTGTTGTTAACGTTGCTTCATTGTTGCTGCTACTGCTACTACCATAATGACAATGAATTTCATCAGGCATTCGATAAGAATCATGAGAGCCTCTTCGTAATTTAACTAGAGGTGCAATTTTTATATGTCGTGATATATCAGGTTCACTGCTATTACTATTAATGTCATTGACGTTTTTATTGTTATAGTTCATGATAGAGGCCGTACTATTGTTTTTGTTCAGAATACTATTTGTGATTGCTGGTGCTGCTGGTGCCATTATTGTTGGGGCAATAGTTGTGGTAGTAGTAGTAATAGGAATGGTAGGATTATGCATAGCAGCAGCAGTAGTAGTGCTTTTGGCAATAGCAGCATCAACAATAGGTGATGATGTCAATGAAATGGCTCCTGCAGGAGATCCATCTTGTTTATAAACCATACGTAATTTTTCAAGAATATGATTTGTGGTTGTACAAGATTTACCGTTTCCATTATTATTAGATGATGATGTGTTTGCTGCTTCTGCTGTTGTTGTATTAGATGTAGTAAAATTATTAGCAGTTACAGTTGCTTCTGGCATGATAATTACGCTTTGTTTATTGTTGGTATTCATATTATTATTATTATTATAATAACTATCGTAATTTTCACTATTGTTATAGTTAATAATATTACTGTTGATAGGTTGAGATGGTGCTTTTCGATGATCATTAAATAATTGAGAAGTAGTATAAGTTATGGACTCTATATGATGATGTGATGCATTTCCTGATGCTGTAGGAAGCGTCTTTGAATGCTGTTGTTTTTGTTGTTGCTGTTTTGATAGCGAAACTTCAGCTAGTAATTTTCCTTTCACTGGTACATGATCAGGCATGGACGTTTTGTTTGTTCTCGCTGGCATCGCCGCTGTCGATAAAGGGTTCTCTTTATCATCGTGTCCTTGTTTTTGCTGTTGGTTTATAACAGTTGCAGTAATAGAATTATCTATATTATTATTACTATTATAATCCGTTGTTACAATATTCTGAGTACTAGTTGTTGTACCAGTGGTAGTACTAGATTTCTTCCCATCATCTGATATTCCATTTCCTGCTGCTGTTGTACTACTATTACTACTACTGATATTCTTCTCTTTTGTTGGAACGTAAGGACATGGTAATGGTTTTCCTGATATAAAAGGATGATCTCGTGCTTGTTTTGGTGTCCACCGATTTTCTGGATCAATTGTTAATAGTCCCTTTAGAAAATCAGCCAAACACGTACGCAACTCAATTTCTACAAATTACGTATTTAATTATATTTTTATTATTGTTACGTAGATAAGCAACAAATTTATTTTATTTAGGTAGATTACAGTATAATTAATAGAATTTAAAAATAGAAAATATATAATGCTCACCTTTTTCTTTATCATCATAATTTTCATGAGGAGGCAATAATGGATTGGTATAATTCAATATAAGATCAGTTAACCCCATCTTTGGAAAATTACTTCTTACAGATACATCCGGTATATTGTGTTCTCGACTATACTCTTCTTGACTTTTCATTCGAAAAATAGCTGGTCTAGTAGAAGCCGATGATGAATTTTTGTTGAGGTTCTCATTATCTTTGTTGATGTCAAGTGTTTTATGAAGATAAAATTTCTTTGTCTTAGTTCCTCCCTTGTTTAACATTTCTGGTGGTATTGATCTATATAAGTATATATATAAAGGAAGCGTAAATAATAAATATAGCATAATTTTATTATACAGTACATAACATAGGTAATAATTTGTGGAAAACTATTTATATTTACCCTAATATATCAATTATCCGACGTAACTGATTATGTTCAGATATACCATTAAATAAAGGTTTTCCAAGAAATACTTCACCAATAACACAACCTGCAGACCACATGTCGATGGGAAAACTATAAGGCATTCCTAGAATAACTTCAGGTGCTCGATAAAATCTTGATTGTATATATGTATAATCTTTTTTATTTTCATGGCATGCTGCACCATAATCTACAACTTTGATTTCTGGTGAATCTACACTATTATTATAACATGAAAAAAAAAACAATATATATTATACTATCATGAGCAATGCAAAACTTTATACAGCTTTTACAATTTATTACTTAGACAAATTACCTTTTTAATAAAATATTCTCGGGTTTAAGATCACAATGAATAAATTTTGTTTCTTTCAATAACACCAACGTTTCAATTAATCGTATACTAATAGAACGTACAAAATGAATGGGTAAACCTTCATCTCTGTTTTGTCGTAAAAGTTCAAATAAACTAAATGATAATAATTCAGATACGATGCAAAGATGATTCTTGTGATTAAATGTAGTATGAATTTTTAATATGTATTCTCGATCTTTAGGCAGAATTTTTTGATGTAGCTATATATTAAATAATATAAATTTTTGTCATTATAAAAATCCTTTTTTTTTCTTTAACTTTCTTAATAATAATCACTATGATACTGTCAAGTGCTAATAATATTTTTATTTGTTTACCCTCTGTAATATTTCAGCTTCCAACCTACTTTGTTGTCGATAAGTGCTTTTATTCTTGATAATTTTTACAGATACTAATTCATGGGTGGATAGATTGACACATTTAACCACCTGGCCAAATGTGCCACTTCCTAATAAATCGATAATCTTATATCTATTTTTTTTATTATTATCAACACAATACCTAAGAATAAGAATAAATAGAAAGCTACCTACTGAGAAGACTTATTATCAGAAGAACGTAAAATATCATGAACTCGAATAATATAATCATCATTTTCATTATCGTAGCCATCATTTTTAGCAGGTTTTGAAGGACGTGTAAGTACTCGACATGGATTGGATCGATTCGTATAACCAAATTCAGGGTCTATATGTTCATACGTACTTTTTAATTGTACGGTTAAACTATGCAATGGACTTTTATTTTTCTATAATAATTTAATAATGATAATATAATTATCTCCTCACTAAATTAGATATAACAATTAATTTTTGAATCTTTAATTCTACTAATAATGAAAATCAAAAAACAAGTCTTACCATTCGTCGTATTGTCTTCATAGTCACTGTAGCAATACTTCCACTACTGCTACTTATACTGTTTGTACGTACAAAAGGTCTAAATCCTTTTTTCATTATCCGTTGTCTTTCTTCTTTTACTTCATGTACTTTTATCTCTTCTGGTTCCTGTCGTAATAGTGCTTGATCGTCACTTTCAATATAAGGAAAATCAGTATTTTCAATAAGTTCAATAGATGATGAACATGATATATCTGAAGATAACGTCGATTCTATGTTTTTGGCGTGTAATATAGAAAGATAAAACATGTAGAATATATAAAATAGAAAAGAAATGGGTTGAAGTGATGTGGTTAGTCAGATATATAAGTAATAAAGGATATAGTTTTTTTTTGCGGTTCTCAGTAACAAAATAATAAATTTTTCTTTTAATACCTGGTGTGACCATGACTGGTGTTCTTTTCTTTGGTTCGTCTTTAAGTACGATCGCTTCCTTTACATTGTCGAGATCTATATATAAAATTGTACATTAACCAATTGTTTTTAACTATTATTGAATTTGTAATTAATTTAAACAAGTCATTTTTTTATTTGTACCTTTCCCTCCTCCATGAGTAATAGTGTTATTCGGACGATGAGCATCTGCTATTCTCGCTGCTATTGGCTTTTTTGGTTCAAGTCCAGTTGCTGTTGCTATGATTGATGATGCACTTTTATTGCTACTGTTATCTTCCTCTGAAGAAGAAGAAGAAGAAGAAGAAGAAGGGATTTGGCGTTTTTGTTTTTCATTGGAAACTGTTAAAGCTGCAGTATAATAATACATCATAGATCGATCTGCTATTGGTACTTCTCCAGAAGACGAAGAAGACAATGAAGATGTTGGATGATGATAATCAGCTGCTGGTGCAGCAGATTGATCTTTTGCTGTTGAGGAATAACATTGCTGATGTTGTGTATGATTCATTATTCTTTGTGGAATATCATTATTATCCTTTTATTTTACAAAAAGGAAAAAAAAAAAAAAGAAAGAAAAGAGCGTTTCGAAGAAGATTAATAAAGAAAATACGGGTACCTCACATGACTGATCATCAGTGCGGTTTTCTTGTTTTAGAAACCGTTTGGTATATGATGGGGTAATTTTAAAAATCTTACACGCGTCGTTGATATCTTTATGGATTGTGTGTTCGTCCGATATTATATTTTTTTTTTCAATGATTGGTTTCATCTGTCTTTTCTTTTAGTTGAAGTATGTAGTGATAACAATTTAATATATAATAATGAATGATATCAACAACCTTATTTACATTGAATTATATTATATATTATAATATTATATAGAAGAACATGTAATCAGTTACTGCAATAATAAATCAAACTAATTATGAAAAAGATTGTCTTTAGATGAATATCCTCCTTTTCTGTTTCGTCAATAATAAGAATAATTACATAAAATATTCAAAAGAAGCTTAAATCAGATATATTATTTGATGCTTTTTTTATAAATATGAGTGTGTAACCCTTCTATTATCTAAAAAATTTCATTAACATGGAACATTCAAGTAAATTCCTCATTAATTTCTACATATAGTTCATATATTTAACTAATTATTATAATAAGCAGTAACAATAACTTAGATTCGTGTATAGTAATGATATGCACTATTATTTATCACTTTATAATATTAAAACAAAAATGTAATAAGTTATATTATAACTCAATTTTATATAGGACCTTTTCATAATCCCTCATTTTCAAATTTCCTTTTGATAACGTATTTTCCGATGAGTTAAAAAAGTATGCACTTTGTAGATCAGTTTTCAAGCTATATATTTTAATATTTGTCTCTTTCTTTTCATTACAATTGAAATACTAAGCTCTATTGTATTAACTTAATACGAGTCTACTATTAAAATAACTTTTTTTTTGCCGTAATTGTTTTTCAAGTATCGTTCTTATTACTCACAGTTATGCAAAATGATGATGCATGCATAATAGTCGTATAGTTTAGGGTAAAAATATAGTTTAAACTATCTTTTCTTTATACATACATGTGTATAGAGTAGTTATTATTAAGTTTGATCGATTAGTTGAAAAAAACTATATATATAAAACAAATGATATATCTGCTGATAAAACGTATTAGAAATATAACGAAGAAAGTATTATAGATTATCGGTAAAAAAAAGTCTAATTGTTTATTACTTTCAATGCAGATAAAACTCTATCATTTGTGATTAGTATTTTAAGTATATTATATATAGTTATGGTATTATTTTTCTTTACATGGAATTGTACAAAAAAAAATATACTCAACAAAGAGAGAACATGGTGTTATTAACGTAAATAGATGCAAATTTTCTTTTACATGATAGTGCAATCTAGTCAATCTGGTTTTTTTCCCAGTTCTTCTTGTTACATTTTTTCCCTGTATAGTCTGTACAGTCTGTGCAGTTGCATTTATTATTATTATTATCACTATTTGAGAGAGAGAAGGGAAGTAAAATGTAAGAGGGATTTATGACAGTGCCTTGTAAAATCAATAAAAAAGTTAGTACTTTCCTTAATAATGTACTATGATATACGCTCTTTTTTGGCATGATGTGGATTATATTAATGTCATACTTCCCTAGTCTACATCTTACAACAATTATATTCAAATTTGTTATTCAAACTTTAAAATACAAACTATATATTCAAACTGAATAATTATCCTCTCTCTCTCTCCCCCTTCACCCGTTTTTTTTCAAACTGTTACGATGTATTATGATATGCATGCTCCTGTAAGGAAAGAAATGAGGTGCATTCTGTAATTTTTATACGACCTGCGTTTATTTTTATTAATAACTTTCAATAGATAAATAAAAAATATTTTAAATCAATATTTGAGATTGAGATAATGAAGAGGAGGGTATTATAATATCATTACCAATCAACATATCAATTAAAAAAGAAAGAAGGAAAGAAAGTGAAGATGGTCATATTTGTGCGTGTTTTTTTTTCCTTTCTATAAGTATATTATTCCTTTCTAAGGCCAAAAATTTTGAGCCTTAAAACCATCAACGATTTCAATCAATTTCTCTTTTGTTAAATTAGGTACAATATATTTAAAACCTGTTACTTCTTCAATCTTGGATCCATTAACAGATAATGCATTGTTATACAGCAATTCTTCATCCAAATAAGGTGATAATGGTGAAACTCGAATATCTGATTGGCTCAACAACTTAGCCCAAGGTGCTAAATGTTTTTCATTGATATCTTCAGTAACTGAATCTAAATTTAACTAGATAATAACAATAATAATGAGTTATTATTAAATAGATAATTGATGCTAAATATATGATATTTAAAAATATATATATCCTCACCTTTGCAAAACTTGAAACAACACTACCATGATAACCCGTTTCAATACCAAAAATATCTCTTAAATGTTTATTGATCGTTTCTTGATCTAATTATTATAATATATGTTATTAATAAAACGCATATATGTATTATTTATTTATAAAAATGAAATTTAATAGTCTCTTTACCTGTATCTTCTTTATCTGACAAATTAAAAATAGGTGTTTCATCTTCAGGTTTTTTACCGGATTCTTCATACCATTTAGCAACATGCCAACTTGCACGTACTACATCATCCACATGAACCGTGTTTAACTTAAGATCCTTTGACCACAATAATTTCATTTCTTCATCAAGATGTTGATATACTCGACCAATGATAAGACGAGGAGCTATATAAAAACCATTTAGTATTTCTCTCTACTGTAACATTTTATGCATGTAGTATATATGTATAGATACGTACTCAAACCTAACAGTGCACCTGGACCATATACAACTGCAGGTCGTAAAATAATAAGATTTAGTCTACAATTATAATAAAAAAATAAGATAAGAGTTAATAGCTTTTTTTTTGTTGATATAAATTGAATAATAATATTTACCCTTCAATCTTTTGAAGTTCTTGTTCAGCTTGATATTTATGTTGAGCAATCACTGTCCATGGTTTGATTTTAGAACTTTCTGTTGATGCACCCTAAAACAATAAAATGTTTTTATCCCATGTCACCAATATGCATATTTAGAATAACAACAATACTTAAAAAGGATTGACATATATATATATTATTATATATTATTATTATTATTATTATTATTATTATTATTACCTGATCATGATCATAAATTTCAGCAGTTGAAATTGTGATAAATGCTTTTACTTTACGTTTTGCAGCTTCTTTGGCACAATTGACAGATAATTGGAAAATCCGTTCTTGATAAACCTGTTAAATTCGAACATGTGAGTTTTTGCATAAAGTGAAACACAATCCATTCGTCTTTATTATACTATTTTCTTAAAAATAATAAATTTTACCTCTTGTACTTGAGAATATTTAGTTTCTGCAGCAAAGTTAAAGACATAATCATATTCTGTTCCATCAGGCTTATTAAAACAACTTTCAACCGAAGCTAATTTACAATAATATTTAAAGTGAGTTATAAACTTTTATCTTTTGACGCGTTGAAAAGTGGCGTCAGATTTATAATTATGATCTTATCTTCTTTCGTTTTATTTTCCCTCCTCCCCCTTAAAACTTTCCCCCACAACATTAAGGTATAACATTATTTAGACCTCCTTGGCCCCTCTTTGTCCTCTTTTCAATCGTAACCCCTTGAAAAAGAAAAAAGGTCTTATTCTCTTATGCTTTCTAACCAAACATTTTTTTTCTTTTACAATATACAGCACTAGCTCTCTCCCCCCTCCTTTTCTATTTTTTTTTTTTTTTTTTTTGCTTATTTTCTATCTCCCCCAAAATAATAAGGTCAAAAGACAGAGAGAAAAAGAATATGTACAAATGTATATTTACCTGGGTTAATGAGATTACCCTGTCGAAATTCTACTTTCTTAAATGACGCTTTATGAGCTTCAGATAAATAAGCTGTTTGAGGTAAAACTTTGTCAACAACACAAATGTATTGTGCAAGATTATTTTGGACAACATAATGAACAAAATGACGTCCAATAAAGCCAACACCACCAAGAATTAAAATAGAACTAGATGTCATTATTATTTATAATTTTTTTTATCAATTTAGAAAAAAAAAGGAAGCTGTGTGTGTGAAAAAAAAAGTGAAAAAAAAAGAGAAAGTCAAAAGGAAAATAAAATGAAGGCGTGTTAAAGTGTATGTATGTGCAACACAAAAAAACACATGTTACACATATCATTGAAAAAAGTCTATTAATTACTATAGTGATTAAAAATATATGAAGCTTTTTCCATGGTAACAACATAATATTTTGTTAATAGCGCCCGCAGCACCCAAAATAGAACACAAAATCATTCAGCTCGTGTCGGATTATGGTCCGTACTATTTTCTTTCTTTTTCATTTTGGGCATGAAACTGACTAATTACAAAAGAGGTAAAGTGTATTATTTTATACATTTAGAGTGACGATGAAAGAAAAAAAAATATAAGATGACAAAAAAGAGAGGGGGAAGAGAGTGATAGGGGAAGAGAAAGAAGGGATACATATAGAATTTTACTAGTGAAACGGGGAAATGAGGGGCGAAGAAAAAAAAAGTAAAATGGAATTGTTTATACTACATACGTATAATATCTACTTTCAAATTCACGTCGCTTTCTCCATTAGTTATCGCTAACTAAATATTTATACTTATCTTATGTATAATACATAATATTTACATAACAACGACACTATACAACAACAAAGACATACATACATGTATATATATATATACAAGTAAATGGATGATCGTCATAATAATAACAGATCACTTTTTATGTGCATGTGTGGTTATATCTTATACTATTATCTTGTAAAGAATATGAAGCTGATCAGCTGCATTTATAATATTTTTATTATTATTATTTTCAATGAGGCCCGCGTGTATCATAAGATTCAAATATCCAAAACTAACGAAATGATTTTGGTTTTTGATGGACGTATTACGAATCTTATACTTAAAATTTGCTTATATAAAATAAATTGTAATATTTCTTTTGCTGTTGTGATTTATTTATATACATATTATTTATACATATATAAATAATATACCTTGATTTGCATAGATACATATAAGCTGCATTCATTTTCAGCCACTCAAGTTTCTTCTATAGACTCGCGTGGTTTCCCTTTTTCTTCAGTTTTATCTTTCGTTTCGCCAATTGCGTATTTTATATTCCTTAAAAGATACATCTAGTAAGAGTTTTATACAATTCCTTTTTATTATTTTATAATAAGAAAAGAATTAGCATTTTTTTTACATCCGCCAACCATCTGTCATTTACAATAATCGCAGCTCTCTTTACACTTGTGATTATTTTTTATTTTTATTTTTTTGGGTTTACACCTAAAACGCCCAACATCCGATCCTTCTCCTTAAATCTGTAATCCTTTTTTTCTTATTCTGTCTCTCTCTCTTTCTTTATATCTCTCTGTATATATATAAATATACATATATACATATATATTATACATATACACATACACATACATACATATATATATATAAAATTTCTCTTACATCTTTTTCTTTTTTTTTTCTTCTTTCTTTACACTTTTTTTTTCTTCTTCTCTCTTTCTATATATATTATTTTTATACCTATTTATATAATTTTTCCTTATTTTATAATTTTTAACTGTCATTCTAATTTAAAAAAAAAAGACATAAAAAAATGGATTCATCTAGAATCCAATCGTATTCGCCAACCCTAAATCATCAGAATCTATCTTTTCATTCAGAAACCGATGATCGACCATTACCTTTGTCGGATACTACACTCAATAATCATAATATTACAACTACAACTGCAATTAATAACAATAATAATTATGTTAATAATAATAATCGACCTAGACGCCAAAAATCTTTGGTAAGACCGGAACGGGAACGGATTGATGAAAACCATCGACAATACCATTATCGACAAAGAGCAACTCATCGTGAACGAATTGAACCGAGTACAACAGGGAGTCGACCTTTAACGACAACAACAGTAGAGGATAATCATCATCATCATAATGTTACTTTTATCGATACTAGCAGTTCAAAAAATCAAAATGGAATAAATACTAGTGAAGAAAGACTCCCTGCTGTGCTAGCCCCTGCTGGCACAGCGGAAGCTAAAAAACGTTCCTATTCATCAGGTCGTCGTGGTGGTGGACATCATCATGCACCTGTACGCCGTGGACAAAGTATTTTGGGTCGCAGTCAAAAATATTTAGGACGTGGCGCACCTGATGAAGACGAAGATGAAGGTGTTGTAGGTGCTGTTGACTTCAATGAAAAAACTCCTCGTAGTTGTTCTTCCCGTTTGTGGTTAACTTATTGCCGCCTCCTTACATGTTGTATCCCCAATCCTTTGTTACGCTGCATGGGTAACACAGAGTTTCTCTTGTTTTTAATATTATAGTTATTTTCACTCACACTTATTATTATTATTATTATTATTATTTATTACCATATATATTATATGCGTATATCAAAAAAGACTTTTATCACTCTTACTATAACTAACTAATCGATGAAAAAAAATGACATAGGTATACCAAATGGACCTGCCCAATTAGCATGGCGTGAAAAAATTGGTTTGGTATCATTTATCTTAGTAGTGATGGGCTTTGTTGGTTTTTTGACATTTGGTTTCACACAAACTGTATGTCCTCAAGCACCCATGTCAGTTCATGGCGGATCTGTCGCCAATAGTTATTTACTTATCAAAGGCTGGGCTTATATGTTGGCTGATTGGAATGGTCATCCACCAGTGCAAGATCAAACGAGTGATGCTACCAATTTACTTTATGCTCCTATTAATGCAGGTGGTATGGATGCTTCTTTCTTATTTCAAGAAATTGATCCGCCTATCTGTTCCAATGTTTTCCCCAGAAAACAATCATTATCAGCTCTACAGGCACTTCCACAAGTTTATTTTCCGTGTCAAATGTTTAATCCAAATGATACCACAACCAAACAATTGTCTCATAACTTAACTTCTGGTTGTCATTTATCGAACACGGCGCGTTCTATGTATCGAGATTTTCATAATAATGGCATTCCTCGATCAGATGGTTCTGGTTTTGATAAAATTGGTCGTGTTTATTATGATTGGAATAACGTTAATAGTACGGATTATTTAATGGTCTATAACGGGTACGTAAAGTTTTTATATATAAAAAATAACAATAGTAAAGGAATTGTTTACTCTAGTACAACAGCAAAAACAACAACAAATAAACAAATAAACAAAAACATTACACAAAAACAAAACAATAAGCATATGCATACATGATGTATAAACTAAATTATTATAGTGATGTTCTCGATCTACGCCTTCTCAAGATGTTACCCGTTTCTAGTTACGATATCAAGCCAACAAGTCTCATCAGCAACATTCTTGCTGATAGCTCTAATTTTGGTGGTCGAGATATGACGCGTGCCATTGCTGCCACACGTGCCCAAGGAAATACCAACGATACTGACAAAGCAAGCAGTATTCCTTTCGGTAGTAGTTCTTTGGCCTCAGAGAATGAATATAAAGTAACATGGGAAGAGGAAGCCAAATGTTTATCTATGCTGATCAAAGTCGGTTCCGTTGACACTTTAAGTATCGGTTGCATGACTTCGGAAATTGTTTTGTATTTATCTTTGGTTGTCATTCTCGGTGTCATATTGACCCGCTTTTCTTTGGCCGTCATCTTTGGCTGGTTCCTTAGTTGGCGCCTGGGTAACTTTAAAGAAGGCTCTTCCTATGCTGCAAGGATGCAACGTGAGGCTGAATTGGAACGTTGGACTCGCGATATCAATGCAGCCGCCCCTCTTTCCGATCGTCCTAGAATTCCGCCACCGCCAGCACCGATTAAGAAACGTAGTTTGTTGCCACAAACTTCAAGATTTACTCAGCCTTTACCTAACTCTACTCGGTTTGATGCCGAACGGACACCTACACCCATTTGGAAGACTCCATCAAGGTTTGATTTTTTTTTTCTTTTGCTTATATATATATTTTTCATACATCTGTATATGTGTATGTATGTATAAAAAAAAAGTAAAAATCTTTTATAATATTTATAACTATTTAGTACACTTGAAGATTATACAAGTCGTCGATTTTCTTATTTCCAAACGCCATCTCCTTCTCCATCTCCTTCATCTCGTCATTTACCTGTAACAGATCCTGCTAGTTTACGTCGATCTTCTGTTTCTTCATCCGAACTACATAGTCATAGTGGTGGTGCAACAACATTGGCACCTTCACCCATATGCCCACATCCACTTTCTCCTCATGCTATCCCACAGCCACCTGCTGACTATATGCCATTCAACTATCCCTTGGCTCATACTATTTGTCTCGTGACATGTTATTCTGAAGGTCTTGATGGTGTTCGTACCACATTAGATTCAATTGCTACTAGCGATTATCCAAATTCACACAAACTTATTTTGGTTGTCTGTGATGGTATTATTACAGGTCATGGTGAAACCATGTCTACACCGGAAGTCTGTATTTCCATGATGCGTGATTTCGTAGTCCCACCTGATCAAGTCGAACCTACAAGTTATATTGCCATTGCCGATGGTTCCAAACGTAATAATATGGCTCAAGTCTATGGAGGTTATTATCGCTATGACGATGAAACTGTCAATCCAGAACATCAACAACGTGTCCCCATGATTACTATTGTTAAATGTGGTACACCGGAAGAAGCCAAGGAAAAAAAACCCGGAAATCGAGGAAAACGAGATTCACAAATTATTTTGATGCAATTTATGCAGAAAGTCATGTTTGACGAACGTATGACGTCCATGGAATATGATTTTTTCAATAGTATTTGGCGTACTACAGGTATTCCTGCAGATCGCTACGAAATTGTTTTAATGGTGGACGCCGATACAAAATTGTTTCCGGACGCATTATCTCGTTTGGTTTCATGTGCTGTCAAAGATCCAGAAATTTCAGGATTATGCGGTGAAACCAGAATTGCTAATAAGACATCGAGTTGGGTCAGCATGATTCAAGGTAAACCTTTATATTCCATTTCTATACAAAGCTATTAAACATTGAATTAATTTTCGGTCTCCTTACCAAAATATAATTGAATTGCCAATTCGAATCTTCTAATCATTATTCAACCTTTTATTTTTTCTTACAAATTAGTGTTTGAATATTATATTTCTCATCATCAAAGCAAGGCATTCGAATCAATTTTTGGTGGCGTTACTTGTTTACCTGGTTGTTTTTGTATGTATCGTATCAAGGCACCTAAAGGTCCAAATGGTTATTGGGTCCCTATTCTTGCTAATCCTGATATTGTTGAACATTATTCGGAAAATGTGGTGGATACATTACACAAGAAGAATCTTTTACTGCTTGGTGATCAAGTTAATACCAAGACCACCAGCACGTGTACTTAATAAAAAGATAAAGATTTCAGGACGTGTTTGCCAATCGGATACCATATCACGACGATCAGAAATTTTAGAAGAACCATCTAAACGTAAATA